>CM076854.1:81012684-81359820 GCA_039519185.1 Astragalus membranaceus | reverse complement strand
GTCTGTTGTCTGACGTGTGTCGTGTTGGACATCGACATCGAGACTTCAATCACTTTCATTTTCTTAAATTATTATCGATGTCTAGACGTCCGAGTCAGCGTTGTGTTTGTGTCGGTGCTTCATAATGATATTGCTGTCATGTGTAACTGCTTATAAATGTTGATTAAAGTAGCAATCTTAAAATTTTCTTTATCGGTAAATCTTGAAGGCAATGGTTTATATGATAGTTGACTCCACAAATGTAATGGTAAGATCTTGGGAATCTACAATAGAAAAAGATGGAGTAGTTTCAGAGATTAAAGTTGATGAAAGCCTGCGAATCTTGTCCGCGGACATAATTGCCAGAGCTTGTTTTGGAAGCAATTATATTGAAGGAACAGAAATATTCACAAAGCTTAGAGATCTTCAAAAACTCCTCTCCAAGATATATGCTGGAATTCCAGGCTTTAGGTATGCATGAATTATCTATCATAACTGAAAGACTTCCTTGCTCATGTATTGTGAGAGATTTAATGTCCATGTTTTCCTTTTGGTTTCATCTTTGTCATGTATTCATATTTTTTTATAGGAAAATGTTACTGTATAATTGTTAGTTTCTAACAATGTTTTAAAACTCGGACCGGTGACCGACTCGGTGAAGGTACCGGGTCACTGGGTCAATGGTCGGACCGATGGGTCGACAGTTGAACCGCATGGCCAAAACCGGGACCGGATGACTCGGACCCGGTCTCTATTTCGAGAATTTTCAATACCTATATAGTATATAATATAAATTTCGTCCCTGTAAAATTAACAACTATGTTTATTTTATATCTACTAAAATATAAAAAATTCCCAAATTTTCAGGACCTATATATTTCATACTTGTAAAACTTAATTTGCTAAAATTACACACCATGCCTATTTTATTTTTATTTGCTTGGTATATATTAAATAAATTTTAAAAGTTCATATCATGCTTCAATAAATATTTAGAACAAATTTCATAAGTTAACAACTTAATATTAAATAAATCTTTAAAAAAATACTTAATATTAAATAAGTTTGTTGAAACATAATATTAATATTACAAGCTAATGCCATGAGGATGAGCGTACTTGACTTTTTGGAAAAGAGGTACCAATTATATATATTTGAAATGAATAATATCCTCAATAAGATTGGTAGCCTCATGGTAGCGCTCAGCATTTGCTTTCAACAGGTCAGGGGTTCAAACCCCACTTCAAAGATTTGATAAAAAAAAAAACGAACAAAATGCACAACCCGGCCCGGTTCGAGCCGGGTCACCGGTTTTTCCAAAAACCGGCCGGTTTGCTGCATGGCCGATCCAAAACCTTGCCCGGCTCGGTTACCCCCCGGTTCGACCGGCCGGGCCGAGCCGGTTTTTAAAACACTGGTTTCTAAGATTCGAATCCTGAACCTCTTGCTTAAACTTCTTTGATGCCCTTAGTTCACCAAATAAGCTACCTATTTCGGACGTCATGTATTCTTATGTCATATATTATGTTCTTGTTCTTGTAAAAGATGGTACTAATATGGAAAGTGGTATCCTAATCTGTATTAGATACCTGCCAAACAAAAGCAATAGACAGATGTGGAGATTAGAGAAGGAGATAAACTCAAAAATATCGGAGATCATTAATCAACGCGAGGAAGAAGCACATGAGCAGGATCTCTTGCAAATGATACTTGAGGGTGCAAAGAATTGTGAGGGTAGTAACGGCCTCTTAACAGATTCCGAATCACGAGACAGGTTCATGATAGATAACTGCAAAAATATATTCTTTGCTGGACATGAAACTACTGCAATTACAGCTTCATGGTGCTTAATGCTGTTAGCTAAATACCAAAATTGGCAAGATCGCGCTCGTGCTGAGGTACTTGAAATTTGTGGAAATGGTTATCCCGATGCAAGTATGCTTAGAAGCATGAAAACGGTATGTTTTACACAGTATGTATTTAAAGCTATATGTTTCTGTGAAATATATTAAATCCATTGCCTCTTGTCTTGGATTACTTATATTGACCTTAGTTATTGAAATCATGCCACTTATTTATTCAAGCAATGACATAGACACGGATACCAGACATGACACTGGCACACAGATAGTGGTTTTAATTTGAAAAATACAAGTGAAGTGTCGATGTCGATTTTGGTGTTCGGCACGATACATGTCGGACGCTGGACACTGGACACCTATTCAAACGGAAGTGTCGGTGCTACAGTTCTTTTGAAAAAACCTTTTTTACTTCAATATTTGTTTCTGTGTCAATTATCAATTTAAGTGTAGTACATCTTTTCAAAGATTCATGAACCGATAAAGTAAGGATCTTCTATAAAAATGTTAAATCTGCAGTTAAACATGGTGATTCAAGAGACATTGAGGCTTTATCCACCAGCAGCATTTGTTGTGAGAACAGCTATCCAAGATATTAAATTGAACGATATCTTAATACCAAAAGGAATCAACATTCAAATTCCAATACCAGTCTTGCAGCAAGACTTTGAGCTCTGGGGGCCTGATGCACAAAAGTTCAATCCAGAAAGATTTGCAAATGGGGTGCTTGGAGCCTGCAAGATTCCACAAGCTTATATGCCATTCGGAATTGGGGCTCGCGTATGTGCTGGCCAGCATTTAGCCATGACAGAATTGAAGGTGATTTTGTCTCTCATTCTGTTGAAATTTCGCTTTGAGATCTCGTCGAGTTACTGCCATTCGCCTGCTTTTCGTTTGGTTATAGAACCTGGTCAAGGAGTTGTTCTTAAGATGACAAGAATTTAAGTAACATTGTAACTAAAAGGCTTAGACCCTTGTTACTGCCATTGCCTGCTTTTCTTTTTCTTCTACCTATTTATATCAGGGACTAATCCCCCGAGGTACTGAGATTCATTTAAGGGGTTGACCTCTCCCACTAGGTATTTTTCCATACGCACCGGCCAGGGATCGAACCTGTGACCAGATGGTTAAGGAGCCATTTCAAAACGATGTTGCTTTGTTTATTGTGGGGGTGTTTAAGGTATGATAAGATTCCTTTTAGCTTTTAGAATTATGAAATTTATACATATGATGTACTTTTTGATACATTTTAATAGTGATCGGGTCATGCGAGTTAACTAGTGACCTACTTACTGATCTCTATATTGACCAATTGTCTATGTTTTGAGCGAGTCGATAACTGGTTCGAGTTTAATAAGATTGATACCAGTAATAAAAAAATATGTTAAGAACATTGCCAACATTCTTGACTTCTTTTCCCAAAGACATCATCACAACCAAAGTACAAAATGCTGTAAAACAATAAAAAATTGATTCATATACTGTAAATAACTTTATCTCTATTTAAAATCTCTCACAACTAACCAACCAAACATTAAAACGGCACATTTTAAAATTAACCTAAAACTCGAAAGCAAAGAACAGAACTCACTGCATATTCAAAGAGAATTAGCCTAACCAATAATATAAGAATTTATTTGGTCAAAAAAACAATGTAAGAATTTATTTAGCAACATGTTTCTTTACTTTGCTCCAATATCTTCAAGCTTATATAGAGTGTCAATGTAAGCTTCTATATCCCACAAGAAAGATCCAAAAGCAATAGCTTCCAAGATTATCCTCTTCATACTATCAAATGAAGTTAAAATCATATCATCCTTACTCCCAAAAAGTGCTTGACAGTGACTCCTTGCCAATAACAAAGCTTCTTTAGATCTCAGCTCACCACGTCTCAACAATGGTAAAGGCCCAAATCCATTGAGATAACATTCCAAATCTCCAATTTCCTTTTGCTGCCTACTTGTAACTCTCCATGCAGAATTCATGTAACCCTTTTGGCCAAATAACTCATCTTTGTAACCACGAAACGAAAGGCGAGTTTCTCGACTAATACGAAGATCATCGCAGTGCAAATATAGATTTTGTTCTAGGCAATATCTCGACGTAGCTGACTTCAAAAAGTAACCAAATAACATGGAGCCAATATAGGCTGCAACAATCCTAGATTTTGAAATTGTCCTAGTTTCCAATTTCTTGATTAACTTCAATTTTGTAATAAGATTTACATGTTCCCTTATGATATTCAAAACCTCTGAGCTGTGAATAGACTCTAGCTCATATTCCTTATAAGGCAATGCCTCAGGCTCAGGCATTGTTTTATGTAGGCAACTAGAAAGCTTTGGAATCAATGGAATCCCAAACATGGTAAACTTGTCTAAAATCAGCAGATACATAACATCTTGTATAGCAATTGTACATTCATCCTCTTTAAATTTTGCAATCCTCCTGGTATTCAGAAAAGTTTTAAGTCAACACATTGTTATTATTTAATGAATATATACAAAAATGCATTATAATAATACTAGTTGATCCTTCCATATCATCCATATAATCCACAGAATATTGTATTGTTAAATAACACCGAAGAATATAATTAAGCAATTTGTCAATTGGTAAAGAAAAGTGCTAGCAACACTCTTCTTTCAACACTCACCGAATGATTGACTGAAGTTCATATGGGTTCTACCACTTTGATAACGAGACCCATTTTCTTAGTGGAACCCACATGAATTTATCCCAACCATGAAGCGAATATTGATAGGAAAGTGTTAAAGAAAGTGTTATTAGCACTCAAACATATGAATTAGGGATAAATTTCGGTGAATCAGAAATTTTCAGGAATAAATCCTTGTGAATCAAAAATAAATCTGTCTTTGTAATTATATTTATTAGTTTTCCTAATTTAGGCTAGACAAATCAATTTATTGATTTGATCTCCATTAATTGTAATTATTAGTATTATTTATTTCTTGATTTACTTATTTAGGGTTCGGTCTTTGCAATCCCTATAAATAGGGATTAACGTTTAGTCTTTTGGAAGAGAGGTACTATCAAACCCATTTTCCCGACAATACATACACATGCACATTGGTTTATTCAATATGTAATTAACAAAGTTGTAGATTTTGGTAAGGCTTGTGAGTTTTTCATATTCTTCAAATACATACATACACATGCACATTAATATGTAGTTTCAATGTTGATTACAATACTTGTTCTCTAAGTCGCATACATACATACATACATGAACTGATGCACATCATCACATGCACATTGATAAATATGACAAACCTGTGAAGCAAGGCTTCTTTAGAGCCATGGCTGAGATGCATTCTAGAAACAGCAGAATCTCTATCAAAACTCAATTTCCTCAACTCTTCAGAGGCAACAACTTCGAACATTATATGATGGTTTTGCATCACATAGCTGAGAAACTTCCCCACTTCAGACCTTGGTTCAAGGGGCGCATTGAAGCTATTATATTCGCACTTGTCGTTGCTACTCTCAGCACTGGCTTTCACTTTCATGATGATGGGTCTTTGACTCAGCCTCAGGGACGAAAAAGGAACACCCACATGGTTTGAGGTAGAGATTTTTAAATGGTAGTGTTGCTTTAACACTAAGTTTTCCATTGAATGAGGTTTTAAGGTTGTTTGTATATGGTTTTGAAGGACACAAAAGGATAAAAAGATTGTTTTGTTTATTTGGTGGGAGAGAGGGAATATAAATAAATAAATAATGGGTTTGTTAGATTTTTAAGTGATGGTAATGTTGAAGAGTAACGGAAAGATAGATTTTTATGGTGAAAAGATAGATAAAGATATGAGCGAGTTTTTGAATATTGAAGGTTTGTTTTGTTGCTCTGATCTTTTTTTTGAGATTAAGTTGTTGCTCTGATCTTTATCTATGAGTAAGTTAGGGTAACAATAAAAACTTAAAACTCAATGAAACTCAAACTAATTACACCTCAATTGTGAAGATTGGAGTTTTTTATCCAATTAAAAAGTTAAATTTCAATCTAAAAAGAAGTCACGTGGTTTTTTTAATCTTAATTTGACCATTTATAATTTGATGTGATAGTTATGATTTTCTCACTTGATATGTTAGGCATATCTATTATCTAGTGAAAGAATCTAGATTGTACAAAATTGGTACAAAATATATATCGATGATAAAAGTTAAATTGTGATATGGAAATGCTTATTAATCGTGGTCGTGGATAACCATTTGGTCATGAGTTCGATCACTGGTCGGTGTATAAGGAAAAATATTTGTTGGGAGAGGTCAATCCCTTAAATGAATCTTAATATTTTGAAGGATTAGTCTCCACAGTCCACACTCGCCGTGGAAGATACTTTAGTTTACCCAAAACAATTGTGGTTGTGGATAATATACATGTTTTAATTTTTTAAGCATAATTAGTAATTAAATTTTTTTAGATTTCATTTGGATTGTGTGAATTTTAAAAATGATGGATATCAACGTAATTCGTTTTTTTTTTAAAAAAACATAATTCTTTAATGTAATTTTTTTTTGGCAAACTTTAATATAAAGTTGTAAACATGTTATTGCATCGTATTAGTTTCTTTTATCTATATATATTTTTTAAATCTTTTAAATATATATATATATATATATATATAGAGAGAGAGAGAGAGAGAGAGAGAGAGAGAGAGAGAGAGAGAGAGAGAATTGCATTTATGTAACACCCAAAGTAATTTATTTTAATTACTTTGCTTGCTAAATGCTTTACTATAATTGGCATTATTTATCTCATTTAATTGACATGAATCCCAAGTAGGTAGTTCAGTTGGCGAGCTAAGGAATACCGAAGGAGTGCATCAAAGGAGTGCAAGAAGGAGGTCCCGGGTTCAACCCGTTGAAACTAACGTTTCCCCCACCCCGCTAACATTGCCTATCAAAAAAAATTGACATGATGAATTAAAATGATTGATTGAACTTTTGGTGTTTATTATTGTGAATGCCTTATTTAAGAGAGGGTTTAAGATTAATAGAGTTATAGTCCCGATTTAAGTTCAGCTGAAATCCAAAAGACCCACTTTACCCTTCAAACAAAGCTCCACTATAAATGGGCAAGACACACACTCACTCCCAAAACAAAAACACAAACAAAGAGTTCAGAATTTATGAGATTTAGAGGGGGAGAGTGAGGGTTTCGAGAGGAGTGAGCTAAGGGGGGAGAAGAGCTTTCTCTTCCAACATTCACCACTTCTTAAACACCCTTCACCATGAAGCCAAAACCTCCCATCTATAGACAACCATTTCATCTTCATTTCATCCCTATCCATTTCAATTTCTTGAGGGTTTGGAATACCCAAAATTCTGAACTACATCATCTCTATCCTTTGGGAGTATTGTTCTTGGGATATTGAAGGGGGAAATCGAATGTATTGGGGGGGTCCTTAGGAGCTGCTCGAAAGCTAGGAAGTTTAGGAGACTTGGTTGGTGATTTTGGTGCTCAAGCTTAGTGTTGTAGCATTCAACTAGTTGCCAAGATGAGTACTTCCTTCATTCCCCTTCTCTAAATTTTCATCTAGGGTTTGAGTATCAATTGATACTCAACCCTTTGCGTGTTTGTTAGGATTGCTTTGAGTTGAAATGAACATAAACTTGAAAACTTGTGTGACGTTGTGCTGGATGTATTGAGATTCTCATTTGTTGTTGCAATGACTGTTTGATGCTTGTTTGGTCCGAAATTTACATGAAATGTTGTTATATGTTGAGATAGGTTTGATTGGAGTGAGTTTGGAAATTAAAGGGAACTAATAGAACTGTTTTGAAACTGATTTTATGCAATTATACAGGTTGATAATCGATTATAGACCTGTTTTGAAACTGATTTTATGCAATTATACAGGTTGATAATCGATTATAGACCTGTTTTGAAACTGATTTTATGCAATTATACCGGCTGATAATCGATTTTGAGCTCTGGTAAGCTGTTATCAAGCTATCATAATCGATTGTCAAGCTCAGACAATCGATTATGAACCTGTTATTATAACCCTTATGTCCCATTTTTTAAAACTTACTTAAAGCTATTCCTTTTGATTCCAAACCTTCCCCAATCCCTTCCTCAACCCTCCCCATTGATGAATGATTGTTTATATGAATCGAATCATTTTGTCTCGAGAGAGTAAACTATTTAGTGTCTATGTATGCACAATATAAATGAATTAAAGAATGGATGATGTGCTTGGGGTCGGTCTCATGAACCATATCAAGGCCCAAGAGGTTAGGTTAATGTGTTCTATTTATTTATAGAACACGGGTTCCCTATATGTATCATCGTAGCTTTTATATTATGTAAGTCTAAGGCACAGGGGGGGTGCATCATAGGTAATACAATTAAAAGACACCGTGAGTATATGTATGGTGAGGTACCGCTGATGGCGAAATTGGCAAGTGTACCAAATCGTCGTAAGTAATAATAAAACGATAACACTGAGTGTCGAACTCAAGGATCGAATCAAATACCAATAAACGTTAACAACAACTAAACGAACAAAAATGAACCAAAGTTTGAGTAAAATTGTAAAGTAACGAGAACTTTTATAGTAAAGACTAAAGTGAACTTTTATACCAAAGAACGAAGAATACGAAGTTTACGAGATGATAAAAGAAGTTGGGGATGAACTTCCATTGGTTTCACACTATTGCAAACTGATTTAATAGAGACAATAATCTCCTCTTTCACTTTGTTATCAAACCCACAACATTAATTAATCCCTAGGAAAATTCCGAAGGAGGGATTCTTCGTTATTTTTGAAATGAAGCCGCCACCAATATTAATTTAATAGGAAAACATTGAAAAAACCTTTATCTTGGGTTCGGGGGTCGATTATGTGTGGGGAAGGTATTAGCACCCCATAACATCCTTTCGAAAAAAAAGGTTACCTTTTACTTTAATGTGTAGAAAAAGTTAATTCAAGGAAAACGTTCTAATTTACCCTTTTTATTATTTGTAAAGTTGAAAAGAAAGACTTAATAAAAATTTATTTATTTTGGGCTTGACGGGAGTGTGCCCCCGCTCTTACGTATCTCCTGGTGCGATGGAGAATTCAAAGCTAGTTTTTGGGTATAAAATGTTCGTGTGTTGGTATTTTTTATTGTTAAGTGTTTTTGAATTTTGGATAGGTATTCGTAATGACCAAACAAGTAAACTCGGAGTGGTCACCACTAATAACCCATTTGAAAGCTATAGTTAATATTAACGATCAAACAAGTTAAACTCAGAGTGACCATAAGTAACAACCTATTTTTATGTGAGGTTTGATGGTAAAAAAAATGTTTTGGAATCATCATGGTATAATAAAAAAGAATTGCATCGTTAAAGTTGAGGGTGTGAATAAAAATTTGATGTTTGAAACTGGGAGGTTGTATCATTAAAAGAAATGGGTGTGAATAAAAATTTGGTATTTAAAATACACAGGGGTGGTAACAACGACACATCTGGGGTGTAAACATAAGTAATCTGATCTAAAAAATTTAAAATAAATAAAGAATAATAATATAATAACATATCATATATAACCAAATTAGAGATGGGAACCCTAATTTTTGTTCCTACCTCTCCCAGCCGCACAAACCACAAACACATTGGAGGGAGCCGCACAAACCACAAACACATTGGAGGGTGAGAGAAATATCCGGAGAGAGAGAGAGAGTGAGAGAAGGTTTCGGTGAGAGAGAAAGAAAGGGGAGTTCGATGGTGGGGGAGGAAAACGACGGTGAAAGGAAGAAGAGGGAGAGGACGCCGGAGGAGGCGACCACGGGAGGGACCGTGTCGACACCGGCGATGGTCAAGGTGTGATTTTTGGTGGTGGTTACGATATGGGTTTTTTGATGGAGAGAGAGGGACGCGACGACGGCGGTCATGGTGGCCGCGGTGGTGTTCGCCGGCGATGGGAGGTGAGTTTTGAAGGGTGGTTGCTGGAGGTGGTTCTATGGTTGTTGTAGTGGTGTTTGGTGGTTGTTGTGGTGGTTATTGTTGTAGTGGTGTTTGTGTGAGGAGAGGTGGTGGGTGTTGTAAAGAGGGGCTTTGAAGAGATGGGTTTTTGGTAATTGTGAGGTGGGGTTTTGGTGGTAAAAGGTAGCCCTGGAGGTGCTCCGAAGGTACTCCGGCGACCCTCCGGTGGTGCTGGTCTAAAGTGGTTCTCCTTCTTTTACTTTTGTTTTTCTATTCATTCCTTTTTTATTTCAAAGACAACTATCTCCTCTCTTCCCCTCACATTTGTTTCTAATACTTATGTTTTGCTCCACCCATCTACTGTTACTCTTTACTCTATATCCTCTACTACTTCTATTCAAACTCTATTTTTTCTAAAAAAAATATACATACCATTTCGAGCTAAAACATGTCATACGACTAAATAAAAGGAAAAAAAACAAGTTGTTATGCATAAATTTTTCCTCTCTATTTTACTCAAAAAAAAGTCTGATTCTAAACATTTTGATAGTGGTATCAATTTTTGTGTATTTGTGTGCCTGTGCCTGAATATTTCCGTGTGTTCGTCTGTGTCTATTACTGTTCAGTATTTATAGGCAGATTGGTGTGATGTAGGTGAGGTGCTGAGGAATCAAAAAGACAGCAATTGAAAAAAAAAAGGACAAAGGACAGAAGCTGGCTGGGTGAGGCGCTGGGGAAGGACAAGAGCTGGCTGGGCGATTTGGGTGTGAGGAAAAAGGACAACACTATTTTGCTTGAAATGGGAAAAGCCAAAAGAAAGGGGAAAGAGCATATTGGACCATTCCCAATATGATTCTCAGCTCGGGCAGCAGGCAAGGGAGCTGCGCCCTTTCTCTCCCTTTTTCTGAATTGTTTTGAAAATTGTACTATTTGCCTTTTGGTTCTTGTCCATATATGTAAAATTTGGTCATATCTAATAAAACTTTGACTATTCAGCTTTTAAAAAAGCTTATTATATTTTCAATTATTATTTTTTGTATATCTTTGTACCAACAATAATAAACTAATCTAATAATTACGAGCATCAAAATAAATATCGCACGCTGAGCGTTAAAGACACGCGCATGATTAAAACGGTACGTGGCACGACGAGAATGGAAAAAAACTTTTTTTGGATTTTTCAATTAGTCGGACAAAATTAGGGTATGAGAGCTGCCACTCTTTATTTTTATTTTGCTCGAAAATTTGAAGGTTTTTTTTTATAATTTTCAAAGTAAAATAAAAATAAAGAACATTAATTTTGTCTTAAAACACGGAAAATAGGGATCACTAGGGATTTGAAGGAGCACTGGGGCTCTGAAGGTCTAATTCGCAATTACTGCTTGGCGCATTGATTGGAGTTAAACTGAAGGACCGGCGGGTCTGAGGGGCTGCCTGGGCCTTGAAGGACCAAGATGGTCTGATGGAGCACCAACTAGCAACGGTACTAGTAAAACAGTCTGCTTGGGGGGTAGCCTTTTTCGAGCGGCCATTAGGGTCAAGATCAGGTCTAGAACTGATATGTTGACCACGAAGGACGTCCACTATGCCTTTGGCTGACACAGCTAGTCTGAAGGACCTTGGGTCGGATGATCCGTCGGTTTCTCGATAACACGACATGCGATCTGGATTGATGGACCAATGGAGGTCTGAAGGAGTGCTAGGGCTCTGAGGGATAGCTGGGGGTCCAAGGGACTGGTGCTAGACTCAGGGCTGATACTACAATTTGAATCTATCTCGGCAGATAAAAACTATCGATATTTGAGCGTGTCTAAGGATGCAATGAATGGTGTATGCGTGCATGTAGTGTAAGCATGTGTAATGATTGGTATCTGGTGGTATGATGAATGAAATGTGGAATGTTTTTTTCTTCATTTTTGTTTTTGGTTCTTTTCTTTTTTGACTCTTTTTTCTCTTTTGCTCTTTCTTGACTCTTTTGCTCTTTTGGTCTTTTTGTCTCTTTTGCTCTTTTGCTCTTTTGCTCTTTCTTGACTACGATCCCATCAACTCATGGGGCTTTCAGCGTGAGATATGGGGGTTGCCCAAAGTAGTGGCACCGAAGTGCGGGCCATTGTGATTTATTGTTTGAAGTGATCATGCATTTGTCCTCCTTGCAATTTTATGAGAGATCATCCCCTTTTTGTGATTTTTAGAAATTTCGTAATGATTGTAATGCTTTTGATCATGCACATGTTCCACAATTCAGTATCATTTACCATAAAACATCATTTTAAAACAAATAGGGAAATGAGAGAATAAAGAAAGTGTTTAATATTCAAATGGAAACCAAGTGCGCAGAAGGTCACACTGAAAATTACATTGAGAGTTTAAACTACAAAAAGAAGAAAGAAAAGGAAAGAAGAGATCTTTTGATTATTTGTATCTTTGATGTAACAATGCCAATCACCCATCCACGTGACCTTGAGCATTCATCATCCAACTTTCGGAGGTATTGATTGCCTTTGTATCAGTTCAAAGTCCAACTTTTTGACCCTAATTTTTGCCTGGATTGCTCTTTAGAGTTTTCAATCCACCGGGTCGCTCTAATTTTTTCCTAGGCCGCCCTTTCGGGTTTTCAACCTAGCGAGCTCATTTTTGCTTGTCTCATCTTTCTCTTTTTTTCATATATTTCTTTAGGCATAGTACTTCTTAACCGCATCTGAATTCACTGGGAGTGGGAGGTCTTCACCGTCCATTTTTGTGAGAATTAAGGTTCCTCCAGAGAATGCTTTCTTTACCACATAAGGTCCGTCATAGTTAGGGGTCCACTTCCTACGGGAATCCTTTTGGATAGGCAAGATTTTCTTGAGCACGAGATCTCCTTCTTGAAACTGCCGAGGGCGAACTTTCTTATCATTAGCCCTTTTCATTCTCTGCTGGTACAATTCCCCATGGCACAAAGCAACTATTCTCTTTTCCTCTATGAGGTTCAACTGATCTAGATGAGCTTGAGCCCATTCTGCCTCTTCTAATTTTGTTTCCATTATCTCCCACAGAGAGGGTATTTCGACTTCGATGGGAAGAACTGCTTCCATCCCATATACTAGTGAGAATGGTGTTGCCCCTGTTGACGTGCGAACTGAGGTCTGATACCCATGCAAAGCGAAAGGCAGCATTTCATGCCAGTCCTTGAAGGTCACCACCATCTTTTGCACAATCTTCTTTATGTTCTTATTTGCCGCTTCGATTGCCCTACTCATCTTTGGACAGTATGGGGAGGAGTTATGGTGTTGGATTTTGAAGTCGTCACACAAATCTTTCATCATCTTGTTGTTCAGGTTGGTCCCATTATCCGTGATGAACTTATTCGGAAGGCCGTAACGGCAGACCAAATCTCTTTTTATGAACTTGACAACCACAAATTTTGTTACACTGGCATAAGAAGCGGTCTCGACCCAATTGGTGAAATAATCAATAGCGACAAGAATGAAGCGATGCCCATTTGATGCTTTAGGTTCGATGGGACCGATGACATCCATTCCCCACATTGAGAATGGCCATGGTGCTGTTAGGACATTCAAAGAAGCAGGTGGCACATGGATATTATCAGTGTAGACTTGACACTTGTGGCATTTTCTCACGTAGTTAAAGCAGTCGGTCTCCATTGACAACCAGTAGTAGCCAGCCCTTAAGATTTTTCTTGCCTTGGTGTGCCCGTTAGAATGAGTTCCGAACGAGCCTTCATGGACATCTTTCATAATTCTTTCTGCTTCTTCTTTTGCTACACATCTGAGGAGGACCATATCGTGATTCCTTTTGTAAAGCACTTTCCCATTCAGGAAGAATCCCATTGACAACCTCCTAAGTGTCCTCTTATCATTCTCGGTGGCACCAGGAGGGTATTCTCTGCTTGTGATATAGTGCTTGATATCGTAATACCAAGGTTTACTGTCAGGCTCTTCTTCGATTGCCACACAATGATGTGCCAGTAGGTCTCGATGTTGAATTCGGATGAATGTCAGACTCTTGTTTTCATTGATATTTAACATTGATGACAAAGTTGCCAAGGCGTCAGCCAACTGATTTTCTTCACGAGGGAGGTGGTGTGTTGCGTCAAAGACACACTTAGAACAAGTGTACTCTATCACAGTAGTATAAAAGATTATCGTCTCCACAGGGATTAATTAACAAGTACTAAACTAATCAAGATTTATTATTATTTAGACGAACGAATAATTGAGTTGTACGAAAACAAATAAAAAGAAATAAAGAACAATAATAAAAAGCAAGATTTAATTCAATGGAGAGAAGCCTAGGGTCACGGTTTCACTTGCAAGCTTTGATTCCTCTATGTCTAATTCTACCAGAATTCTCTTATTTTATTCAATTACCAATCCCTTTATAAAGCTATTAATCCGTTTGGTCATTCGCGATTAATATTCTTTTTCCTAAATTAACCCTTGTTTGGTCATGCAAGAATTTAAATTTAAGAAAAGCATAAAGAGCAAAAAGGTTGAATGATTGGAAGACTAAATTAAAGTTTGGTCATGCATTAATTTTAGTCTCAATTATCTTATAGGTTCACCAACTAATTGTAGTACGGTCGTTGATCAACTAATTGATTATGAACATGCAAAGGGTTGTCAATCCTAATTATGTGATAAAGCAATAGGATAATATTAATTTGAATAAAAATTAGGAATTCAAAGTATAAATTAAAACATAAAAAGGTCTCTAATCAAGCAAGATCCACCTAGACCCTAGAAGAAGATTTAGCTATTCATAGTGACTAAGAACAATGGAATAAAATTAGGAGTCATGAACTACAAAGATAAAAATAACCCGGAAGATGGAGGAAATTTTGATCTTGAGTATTCAGTCTCCTTCTCTGCTCCAAAGCTCTCTCACGGTGTCAAAAACGGTACCAAATACTCTCCTTTCTCCTTACCGATGCTACTGTTGTTGTGCCGGTGTATGTGTGTGTGTGCGCGCGGCGCTTCCTTCTTTCTCTAATTCTTCTGTTCCTGCGTTGTTTTTGTTGTTGTCCAGTTGTGCGGCCTTTCTCCGGTCTTTTATATGTCATGTGGACCTA
Source organism: Astragalus membranaceus (assembly GCA_039519185.1). Taxonomy (NCBI): domain Eukaryota; kingdom Viridiplantae; phylum Streptophyta; class Magnoliopsida; order Fabales; family Fabaceae; genus Astragalus; species Astragalus membranaceus. Next base: position 81,344,981 of record CM076854.1, on the reverse strand, counting down.
GGTTATGTGATCTCCAATTAAATCATGGGCTGCACTTTTTATCATGTTGCCTTGCTTGCCTTGAATTTGGGTTGCATCTCTTCTAATTATTTCACGGACCTCCACCATGTTCAACACTTGGGCTTGTCTCTTTAATTGATGCATGGGCCTTATGCTTATTTCCTTGTATTGTCTTTCAACTTAATTGCTAGCCCATACATACAAATATCTATATCTATATATATATATATATATATATATATATATATATATATATATATATATATATATATATATATATATATATATATATTGACTTTAAATTGGACTTTCATTCATTTTATGCATTTTCTTCTTTTTTGAAAAATATAGAGCAAATTAAGTTAATGATTTATATAATTAGTAATAATTGCTCTAAACAAGACCTGAAAATACCCCTAAAAATGCACTAAATTGGAGTTTATCATGGTGGAAAGTGATCTCCTCGAACTGTTCAATCATCTTTTGGATGTGATCGCGATAAGGGATCAATTTGGAATCCCTGGTTTCCCAGTCACCTTTTATTTGATGGATGACTAAGGCTGAGTCCCCATATACATCGAGTCTTTTGACTTTCCATTCAAGGGCCGCTTTGATGCCTAGGATACATGCTTCATTTTCTGCGATGTTGTTGGTGCAATAGAAGCTCAGTCTAGCAGTAAATGGTATGAAGCGGTTATCAAGAGAAATCAATATAGCTCTGACCCCATGCTCGTACAAATTGGAAGCGCCATCGAATGACATTCTCCACCTTGCATTGTCCGGAGAATTCCCTTCTCCGAATAGAGCCATTATATCTTCATCTAGGAAACCACACTGCATTGATTGGTAATCCTCAATGGGCTGGTGTGCCAAGTATTCAGCCAAGGCACTACCTTTGATTGCTTTCAGAGTGACACACAAGAGGTCGTCTTCAGATAGTAGCATTTGCCAGCGAGCGATTCTCCCTGTGAGTGCGAGTTTTTCAAAAATTTACTTGATTGGATCCATTTTAGATACCAACCAAGTCGTGTGGCTTAGCATATACTGCCTCAGACGATGTGCAGCCCAGGCCAAAGCACAACACGTTCTTTCCAACAATGAGTATCTTGTCTCTCACTCGGTGAACTTCTTGCTTAGATAGTAGATGGCATGTTCTTTCTTTCCGGATTCATCATGTTGCCCCAGTACACAACCCATTGATTTGTCTAGCACTGTTAAGTACAGGATGAGAGGTATGGCCTGTACAGATGGCATCCGAATCGGTGGATTTTGGAGGTACCTCTTGATCTTCTCAAAGGCTTCTTGGCAATTATCATTCCACTTTGTTTCTTGGTTCTTGCACAGCAATTTGAAGATAAGCTCGCAGGTCGATGTTAATTGGGATATGAATCTGGAGATGTAGTTCAACCTTCCCAGGAACCCACAAATTTCTCTTTCGGTTTTAGGCGCTGGCATTTCTAATATTGCTCGTACTTTGACTGGATCCACTTCTATTCCCCTCTGACTGACTATAAACCCCAACAACTTGCCTGATCTTACACCGAAAGTACATTTGGCAGGGTTTAATCTGAGTTTGAACTTCCTTAGATGTTCAAAGAGTTTTTGCAGATTGACAACATGTTCTTCTTCGGTCTTGGATTTTGCGATCTTGTCATCCACTTAGACTTCTATTTCCTTATGCATCATATCATCGAATAAAGTTACCATCGCTCTTTGGTACGTTGCACCAGCATTCTTTAGGCCGAATGACATTACTTTGTAGCAGAAGGTCCCCCAGAGAGTGATGAAGGTGGTTTTCTCCATGTCTTCAGGGGCTATCTTGATTTAGTTATAACCGGAATATCCATCCATGAAGGAGAAAAGAGAGTGTTGCGCTGTGCTATCTACCAGGACATCAATGTGAGGCTAGGGAAAGTCATTTTTAGGGGTGGCTCTATTCAGATCCCGATAGTCAACACACATCCGAACTTTCCCATCTTTCTTTGGAACCGGGACAATATTGGCTACCCACTGAGGGTATTTTGCTACTGCTAAAAACCCTGCATCGAATTGCTTCTTGACCTCATCTCTGATTTTCAGTGACATATCTGGCTTCATCCTTCTTAGCTTCTGTTTTATCGGCAGACATTCGGGTTTTATAACTTATGCTCGACTATGTTGGGGTCCAGTCCAGGCATGTCTTGGTATGTCCATGCGAAGACGTCAACATAGTCAAACAAAAGCCTAACCAATTTCTCTCGCTCGCTGTCTTTCATTGTGGTGCCAATTTCAATTTTAACATCTTCCTCAGTTTGATTAAAGGGGAGATCAAAGTTACAGTATGAATTATTGGCGTTGTTATTTTCAAAGATGTTTTTTTCCAGATCTGCATTAGTATAAATTGACGGAATGAAAAACGAGTAAAAGAAAATAAAAAGCGAATGCAAAAGAAAAGGAATACTGAAATTTATTGGAGAATCTGAAATAACATTTTATTGATACTGATACTGAAAGGAAACACGCGTGCCCGAATGAAATATCCTAAGGCCTTGGGCAGAGCCAGAGGATTGCATTACAGAAACATTACTTTGAACTAAAAACTACGGGAAAATCGACGATCTCCCAATTCTTGAGCCTTTCATTTGCAGGACAAGGGCATACAAGATTGACGACGCTTTCTTCAGCATTTAGATCATCTTCAACTGCAGCAATCTGATTGGGGTTCAGCATTCCCGCACTCTGAAAACTTTGCTTGATGTCGCTGATGATAATCTTCTTCATATTTGGCACTCGGCCGTCAAGCTTGGCTAGCCTCCGCTCTTTCTTTTCTTCCACAATTCTTCTCTTGTCAGTGCGATCAGACCAATACCCTATCCCGCGTCTATCTTTGTTCTCTTGCAGCTGTATCGGTGTCAGGATCCCCTGCTCGGTCTTTCCTAAGCCCTTTCCGGCTTGGTAACCCTTGCCTACCATGACCTTAGCAACCATCATGGCAGTCTTGGACAGCTTAGGCTTCAGCATACTGGACGCATTGGCAATCTCTAACGCTTGGAATGCAGTCTCAAAAGACTCCTCAGCAGCCTCGATGTAACGAGTGGGATATGACCTATTTACCAGCCTTTCTTCCTCAACGAAAATAACCACCAGTTTGTTGTTCACTATGAACTTGAGCTTCTGATGTAAAGAAGAGGGAACTGCCCCTGCAGAATGGATCCATGGCCTTCCCAAGAGACAACTGTAGCATGGGGTGATATCCATCATCTGGAAGGTCACTACGAAGGGTTCCAGACCTACCTGCACAGGTAATTCCATTTCTCCGATGACTTCACTTTACGATCCGTCAAAGGCCCTAACCAATATAGAGCTAGGTCTCATGTATGAACAATCCACATCTAATTTTTCCATGGTTGATTTGGGTAACACATTCAAGGATGATCCGTTGTCAATAAGCACCCGAGCAAGTGAGTAATCTCCACATTTCACAGATATGTGTAAGGCTTTGTTGTGTCCCCTCCCTTCAGTTCACTACAAGAAAAGCTGGACTTTGCGGCGGGCGAAATCCGCCGCAAAAGCCAAATTTGCGGCGGATATTTGGACTTTGCGGCGGAAGTTTTTCGCCGGTAGCCAGCTCGAAGCAAACGCGTTGCGGCGGATTATCCGCCGCAAGTTTGCGGCGGATTTAGTGGCGCCGCAAAATCCAACGCAAATTTGCGGCGGATAATCCGCCGGAAAAGGGGACAAATTTTTGACGCAATATATCCGCCGGAAAGTACCCAATATCCGCCGCAAATTATCCGCCGCAACGTACCCCTTATCCGCCGCAAAACACCCGTTTTATTTAAAAAAAATGAATATAATTTTTTTAAAAAATGGTTTTATTTAAAATTCCGCCGCAAACGACACAAGCAGAGAGGAAAAAGGAGGAACCCAAACAATACCTAAACAAAAAAAACAACACAATATTATTATAAAATAATTTAAAAACGAATATTAAAAAAAAATTAAAAACTAAAACTATTAACTAATATCAAAAATATACCTTGAAGAAATTTCCCAATAAGAGCAGAAGACAATTCGTAGGGAGGAAGCGCTACACTTCAAAAACAGATTTAGTAGAAAAGGAGAGAATTTGGGAGAGAGTAAAAGAGAAATTTTACGAAGAGAATGAGAGGATTGTTAGAAGTGTGAAGAATGAGAAGTGGGGAATGGATATATATAGGAAAAAGCAGCCCAACGGTCAAAAGGGATTTGCGGCGGATTCTGGAGGTTTGCGGCGGATTTTAAAATTCAATATCCGCGGGTTTTTTTTTTCGGTACTTTGCGGCGGATTCTGGAGGTTTGCGGCGGATTCTGAAATTTAAAATCCGCGGGTTTTTTAATTACGGAGATTTGCGGCGGATTCGTGGTATTTTGCGGCGGATATTCAAATCAAAATACCGCGCCTTTTTTTTAAAAACACCAAATAATCCGCCGCAAAAGCTATAATCCGCCGCAAAAATCCGCCGCAAATGCTCAACATCCGCCGCAAATAACACAAATCCGCCGCAAAGTACCATTTTTTTTTTTAAAAAAAATTATTATTTTTTTTAAAAAATTATTATTATTTTAAAAAATAAATTTTATTTTTTTAAAAAAATCGTTTTAATTAAAAATATATATTATTTTATTAATTTTTTTAATTATTGATAAAAAAATAAAATCCAATAACTAATTAATTTTTAATTTAAAAAAATAAAAATTGGGAAAAGGAGTAAAATATTATCACCAAAAAAATATACATACAATTAATAAAATATTTTAAACAAAAAAATAAAATAATCTAAAGCAATAAAAATTGGGAAAAACAGTAAAATATATATTTAATGTCTGCTACCCCTAAACGGAGACCTACGCCATTATCTTGATATGACACTCTCTTGAGCATTGTCGGCAGCAGCTCCATTACAGTGGCGTATGTCTCCATTTCTTTGTAAAGAAATTTCCACATTGTCGTGAACACCCCTTCATCTTTTTCGTTAAAAGTAACCCATTTATCAGCAAAAAGCTCCTCCTCATTATTTCACCACAAGTGACATATACGTTAATCAAACGCTCGGTATCATCCTTCAACTTAACAGCCCGTCCTTGCAGTTCCTCAAACTTTCTATTTAGAGATTCAACCATATTTTCAAAATAGAAAGTTTCACAAGAAACCATCTTTTGAAAAGATGATTGAATCTCTAAATAGAAAGTTTGAGGAACTGCAAGGACGGGTTGTTAAGTTGGAGGATGATACTGAGCGTTTGATGAGCGTATATGTCTCTTGTGGTGAAAATAATGAGGATGAACTTTATGCTGATAAAGGGGTTACTTTTAACGAAAAAGATGAAGGGGTCTTCATGACAATGTGGAAATTTTTTTACAAAAAAATGGAGACGTACGCCACTCTATTGGAACCCCGCTGCCGACAATGCTCAAGAGAGTGCCGTATTAAGAGATCGAGTGCCGTATCAAGAGAATAAGAGTATTGGTAGGTAGAGGTGTGAAAAAAGAAGAAGGGGAGAAGGGGTTTATATAGGAGAAACGAAGTCAAACGGTCAAAAGGCAAGATCCGCCGGAAACGGAAGTTACCGGCGGATTTAAGGGATTTGCGGCGGACATAAGGGATTTGCGGCGGACGGAGGTGCATTTGCGGCGATTAATTAAAATCTCGTAAAAAAAAAAAATTTGTGAACCCAAATCCGCCGCAAGAACCGTAAAATCCGCCGCAAAAGCCAAGACGAATTTTAATCCGCCGCAAATGTCAATTTTTCCGCCGGTAACTTTGAGGCGGATAAATTCCGCCGGAAATTCGTAGATTCCGCCGGTAACTTTGCGGCGGATCTATATCCGCCGGAAACTCCTGGCCGGAAAAACCAATAATTCTTGTAGTGGTTGGAATCTCATCATCAATAAAGGTAAGGTAATTACTTGCAACAAGGATTCCAACGATCCCATCAAACTGGCCAACTGAGATGTCATGAGTGACATGGGCCTCATTCAATACTTTCATCAATGTTGCACGATGGGCTTCAGAGCTGAGCAATAATGACAACAGAGATATCTTGGCAGGGGTCTAGTTCAGCTGATCAACTATCTTATACTCGCTCTGTCTCATAAGTTTCAAAAATTTACCAGCTTCTTGTTCAGATAGCGTCCTTTTACCCACATTCTTATCAGCAGATTCTTGTTCTATGCTTTTGCCTTTACGGGCTCTTTCTTCCCCTTCTTTTGTTCGCTCTCCACTGAGTCCTTCCGGGGTATAGATACGCCCACTTCGAGTCATCCCACTGGTCCCTGAGATGTTAATGATATCAGGAGTTGTCTGAACCTTCACATTGTAATTCCACAGGACTGCGTTGGTGTCCTTAAAAAGGAAAGGAGTTGGCACTTGAATAGTGATCGGTTTAGGCATAGTCAGAGTCAGTTTCGTGTCCTTTTTGTAACGGATTTACAGTGGCTTCCGGATATCCTTGCTCTGGTCAATGCTTGACAGGAGAGTCAACATGTCCTCCTCCTTCTTTTGAAGACCCACCTGTATTACATGTCGGTCTAGTAAGTCTTGAAGGACTAGCTTGAATGCTTCACATGCCCCGACACAGTGAGGGTCAACACACGAATCTTTTCCAGCGCATCCCTTCATAATAATTCCAAAGCGACACAAGTCAACATGAATGAGGTCTAGAGGTGTGATGATGTCCTCCACCCTTCTGATCAAGAATTGTCCCTCAAAATCTCCAATGGCATTAACGTAGGGTTTCCCGTGCCCCGGTAGAGGGGTTAGTGGCAACATTCGGACCTTCTTCTTCGAAATTTAACCATTTAGACTCAATCAAGCCTTGCACCACTTATTTTAATGCCTTGCGATTTTCTGTTGAATGGCCAACTGCCCCAGCGTGGAATCCACAGGTAGCATCCGGGTCGTAACCCCTAGGGAAAGGTTGAAGGGGTCTCATTGGACGGGGAGTGATCACGTTGTGACTGATGAGGTGGTTGAACAGCTTTGTGTATGACATGGGTATTGGGTCAAAGTTGATAGGTTTTCTTTCTGGGTAGTGTTGTGGTCTATAGTTTGGGTTGACTTGGTGAGGTGGGGCTAATGGTGTTTGAGTAGGGATTTAGAATGTTTGTCGGGGATTGTTATAGGGAGGCTTTCCGGATCCGGAGATGGCGTTGGCTTCCCCTTCTTTCTTTTTAAGAAATCCGGAGAAGGGCTTTTTCTGATTACCGGTTCCAGCGAAGTTTTGGGCAATCTTCCCATTTCTCAATCCATTCTCTAATCTTTCCCCTATGACAATCATATCCGAGAAGCTCGAAGACACGCTCCCGATCAACCTGTCTTAGAAAGGTGATTGAAGAATATCCATGAACATGGATACCATCTCATTTTCTAGCAAAGGTGTTACTACCTTCGCCGCCAACCCTCTACAGCGTTGGGCATATTCCTTGAAGGACTCGCTATCCCTTTTCGCCATACTTTGCAACTGCGTTCTGTCAGGAGCCATATCAATGTTGTATTTATAATGCCTCAAAAAAGCATCAGCTAGATACTTTCAGCACTTGATGTAAGCACGCTCTAGTTGCATATACCAGCTTGAAGCTGCCCCAGCTAGACTGTCCTGGAAGTAGTGAATGAGCACTTTGTTGTCGTGAGCAAACGCAGCCATCTTCCTGCAATACATAGTTAAATGGCTCACGGGGCAGGTTGACCCTCTGATTTGTCGAAGTCTAGCACCTTGAATTTGGGGGGAATGACCACATTAGGGACGAGGCATAAATCATAAGCATCTCTCGCCTCAATATTGGATGCTTCAACTGCTCTCAACCGTTCCTCCAGCATTTGTAACTTGTCCTTGGCTTGAGGGTTCTCCATAGGGTAACTTTGAGGGAGCCCACTCATACCATAGTAAGGATGAATCATCGGAACTATGACTGGGTTCACATTTGGGATATGTGAATGAGTAGGGTTCCTGGGGTTGGATCCATGAGTTTGAGGATCAACTGTCAACAGTGGAGTGTAGCCAAGTGGGAATCTTTGTGGCGCGACGACAGGGCTCGGGATTTGAATCTGTGGCGCCCCCGGATTACCATCGTGACCTGTCGGTGCAGACTGTTTTTGGCCCAAGACTCCCGAGGGACCATCTTCTGAGTTGGCATCGGCTGCCGGAGGTGTGTAACTTTGCGGAAGTCCGTAGGGAGGCCATTGGTAACTCTAGCCATTAGCCCCAGTAGGGTACACGGGATGTGGGATCCCGGGTCCATTGGGAAGAGGAGGGTTGGTAACTTGATTTTCAGTGTTCCCAGCGGAGACATCTTCATCTGTATTTCCGTTCCTTAAAGCCTGTAAAACCTTTAAGATTTCGGCCATCTGCTCTTTCATCCCATCTATTTCTGCCCTAATATCTTGATTTCCCAGGTTCTGATTGCCTTGATTTGGGTTATCCTGATGTGGATTGTCCTGATTTGGGTCATCCTGATGTGGATTGTCCTGATTTGCTTCCATATTTCTAGCCTGAGAACGAGTCCAGTAACGATGTTGACGCACCAGGTTGTCCTTTACACTATTGATGTGATACATGGTATGAGTATATGAATGGATGAAAAGATGAGTGATGCATGTGTGCATGAGTCTTATTGTTTTAGGCCGAGAATCGTAAGTGCATCCTGATTTGTCACAAGTACACAAATTAACGTTTCAAACATTTTCAAGAAAGGAGGATCAATAGGTGAAACAAACAAACTTCATTAATGCGGAAAGTACAACATCTTTTTTTTTTAAATAATAAACTTCAAAAAGAAAAGTACAATGCTCGTTTAAATTTCACTCAAGTACATATGGCTTTCATTTTTCCACTCCTCTCTCTTTTTTTACTAGTAGTGTGACCAGCTTTCTCCCTAAGTTCTGCAATCAGGATCTTGCAAAATTCCACAAACTCGCAAACTTGGATCGGGTGTTAAACGGGTGCATTGCCGTGTCAGCCTTCTTTAGACGTTCTGGGACACCCATGACAGCTTGGTTGGCCAGCCATGCCAACTTTGAGAATTTGTCTTTCCAGTACAAGCTTTCATTCTTCAACTCTATGAAGACTTCATGGTTTTCATAGATGCTTTAAGTCTACAAAACGACTCTCCCAATAGATGCTTTAAGTCTTCAACTGGTGGTAAACTTCCTCTTGATATCTGATATGGTTCTTCAGCTCATCGGATCTCTCCTGCTCCCCTTCAAGGCTTGTTGGTATTCTCGGAGTATCTCTTCAATTGCCTCTTTATCCCGCCTAATAATTTTCACTTGATCTTCAAATTCAGCTATCAATATCTGAGATTGTCTTTTTGATTTCACCAGCAAGCTCTGTGTGGTTTTTTCAGCAATCATTGATTTTTCCCATAACTCCTTCCACTTGTGTGCATCATCAACTGCCTGGTTCATTTTTAAGTTGCATCATTTTAGCTCATCAACCCCTTTCTGCCCGTAAGCCTTTCTTTTCTTCTTCAGCTTTTGACAATGCCATTTTGAGCTCATCTAACTCTTTGACAGTGGGAAGGGTAGGTTCAAGTACTCCTTCCTCATCCCGTAGTGCGCTTTGGTAAGGCAATCCAGTGTCTTGGATCCTTTTTTGGAGCCATTGACGAAAGGTGGGTTCCTTATCGCCACCCCTCTTAGTAAGCTCTTGTCTTTTGCGGACAACCTTATCCCACGCTTGAGAAATTCTCCGGAGCATGTCAACCTCTTTTGGGCTTCCCTCATGAAGGTAAAAAGGGATTAACATGTCTTCGGTGGGCGGATTTTGCATGGGGTACCCCAGCTGTCTTAGAGTCAGAGAGGGGTTGTAATTTATGCATCCTCTTGTCCCCATGAGTGGGACATTTTGAAAGCTTCCACATTGAAAAACCACTTCAGGCCTATCTTTCCACCATGATGTGTGCCAACGAACCTAGTATTCATGGAGGTCCCTTAGCACTTGCAATCATTCACTAGTGTTCATCGTCTTCACATCGCACCCTTAGCGTCTTCAATTGGGCCTTCCGCTTTAACTTTGTTAACAAAAGCATGGGTGAGAAGCCAAACATACAAGGCGTGTAGGCAGCAAGATATCTTCCTCCCCTTTAGCTCACTATAATGAGTGAAAGTATAGTAAGTGTCTGCAATAATGGCTGGAATTGGGTTGGATGGGTTTTCTTCATCTTTGAAGGATAGGAAGACACCAATAGCTATTGTGTCCACATATCTTTCAATGCGTGGAAAAAGAACAATGCCAAAGATGGTCAAAGCTAACACTTGTTTAAAAGGACCCCAATTTCTAGCATCAGCGTAGAACTTCATTTGACTTTCCAGATATTCTTGTGGGAACCCTGCAATGTGATTTCGATTTTTCCTTTGGAGCTTCAAATTTTCTTTACTGACTTGTAGCATTGAGGAAAGTTTCTCATCTGTGTAGTAGTGCCCCTGATACTGGTAGGGCCTAATGTATTGCTGAGGAAAACCAAGGATCTGTGTATATTCTTCCAGAGTAGGTGACATTTGGAAATTGTTGAAGGTGAAGTATCTCAAGGAAGAGTCATAGAATTGGCTCAAAGCAGCAATGTCATTTGTTTGCACTTCCAAATGTAGTAACATAATAATCTTCCCATAAGTTCTATCAAAAGACCTGCGCTCGATGGGCGGCAACCAACCCGCACATTCCCTTAGACTCATCAGATTAGGCTGTTTCACTATAAGGTAGTTCAAAGTTTGAATTGTTTCGCTGCTTGATCCCATTTTGCCTTGCTTATGACAAAATTTTCAGTCTCTTACAATTCCCGGCAAACCTAAATGAGATGAATAAAATGCATGTAAGGATTTTTATCATTTTTCGTGAAATAATGACTTTGTATGATGAATGAAAGAATGATGTTACACGTGTTAAAAAAAATGAAAAGTAAAAGAAAGTTTTTGGTGGTTCAATTTTGAGAAAGTATTAACTATATGTCACCTCATATACATGTAAAAAAAGAAAAAGAAACAAATGGTTTTGATGATTTGATTTTTGAGAAAAATCAATTGTAATGATGCAGCAGATAGGTGAAATGCCCGTGTGTCCTAAGCAGGTTATGTCTTATATATAGGTCATGGTCTAGGGCCACTTATGTGATCAATCTCTCATGTGGCTCTATTCACTTCCTCACAAAGGTCTCCAGAGCTAAAATCCCCTTCATGATATGATCCACAACGATAGCTGGCTACCAGGTGTGGGATACCATAAAAGAGCGTACTCTGGCTCATACTTTCATGATAGTCAGACAGATAAATCCAGAATGACTATCACTATTAATCTCCATTCGTCCTAGGTTGTTTTCAGAACCAGGTATAAGGCCCCACTCAGAAGTGTGTGAATAAACATGTGTAAGTGATGTGTGTGATATGGGCATAATACCTAGACTACCCAAGCTGCAAAAGAAATACAGATATAATAGTACAAAGGTCTTCTACCCTAAATTTCAACAAAGCAAAGAAATAAATAAAATAGACATGCAAATATAAGAACTAAGGGTAAAACAAAGTACAAAATTAACAATAATCTACACATTTAATTAAATTAGGCTTGACCCTCTTAAATTGTCCCCAGTGATGTCGCCAGCTGTAGCGACCGAAAAATCCGAAGGAGTGATTCTTCGTCATTATTGAAATGAAGCCTCCATCAATATTTATTTACTAGGAAAACATTGAAAAAACCTTTATCTTGGGTTCGGGGGTCGATTATGTGTAGGGAAGGTATTAGCACCCCACAACATCCTTCCGAAAAAAAAGGTTACCTTTTACTTTAACGTGTAGAAAAAGTTAATTCAAGGAAAACGTCCTAATTTACCCTTTTTATAATTTGTAAAGTCTAAAAGAAAGACTTTATAAAAATTTATTTATTTTGGGCTTGACGGGAGTGTGGCCCTGCTCCTACGTATCTCCTGGTGCGATGGAGAATTCAAAGCTACGTAGTTCTCGGGTATAAAATATTTGTGTGTTGGTATTTTTTATTGTTAAGTGTTTTTGAATTTTGGATAGGTATTTGTAATGACCAAACAAGTAAACTCAGAGTGGTCACCACTAATAGCCCATTTGAAAGCTATAGTTATTATTAACGATCAAACAAGTTAAACTCAGAGTGACCATTAGTAACAACCTATTTTTATGTGAGTTTGATGGTAAAAAAAATGTTTTGGAAGCATCAAGGTATAATAAAAAAGAATTGCATCGTTAAAGTTGAGGGTGTGAATAAAAATTTGATGTTTGAAACTGGGAGGTTGAGAGGGTGAGAGAAATATCCGGAGAGAGAGAGAGAGAGAGAGAGAGAGAGAGTGAGAGAAGGTTTCGGTGAGAGAGAAAGAAAAAGGGAGTTCGATGGTGAGGGAGGAAAACGACGGTGAAAGGAAGAAGAGGGAGAGGACGCCGGAAAAGGCGTCCACGGGAGGGACCATGGCGACACCGACGATGGCCACGGTGTGATTTTTGGTGGTGGTTACGATATGGGTTTTTTGATGGAGAGAGAGAGAGAGAGAGAGAGAGAGAGAGAGAGAGAGAGAGAGAGAAGAGAGAGAGAAAGAGAGAGGGACGCGACGGCGGAGGTCATGGTGGCCGCGGTGGTGTTCGCCGGCGAAGGGAGGTGAGTTTTGAAGTGTGGTTGCTGGAGGTGGTTTTATGGTTGTTGTAGTGGTGTTTGGTGGTTGTTGTGGTGGTTATTGTTGTAGTGGTGTTTGTGTGAGGAGAGGTGGTGGGTGTTGTAAAGAGGGGCTTTGAAGAGATGGTTTTTTGGTAATTGTAAGGTGGGGTTTTGGTGGTAAAAGGTAGCCCCGGAGGTGCTCTGACGGTACGCCTGCGACCCTCCGGTGGTGGTGGTCTAAAGTGGTTCTCCTTCTTTTACTCCTCTTTTTCTATTCATTCCTTTTTTATTTCAAAGACAACTATCTCCTCTCTTCCCCTCTACTGTTTCTCTTTACTCTCTATCCTCTATTACTTCTATTCAAACTCTATGTTTTCTAAAAAAAATATACATATCATTTCGAGCTAAAACATGTCACACGACTAAATAAATGGAAAAAAACAAGTTGTTATGCATAAAAAAAAGAGTTTGAGAACCAACCTAAGTTCCTAGCTCTTCAAAAAAAGTGTTGCTTCTGCTCCTCCCTCTAATTTCAACTTCTGTCCCACGCCCAACAATATTTTCCCTCTCTATTTTACTCAAAAAAAACTCTGATTCTAAACATTTTGATAGTGGTATCAATATTTGGGTGTTTTTGTGTGTTTGTGCCTGAATATTTCCATGTGCCCCTCTGTGTGTATTACTGTTCAGTATTTATAGGCAGATTTGTGTGATGTAGGTGAGGTGCTGAGGAATCAAAAGGACAACAATTGAAAAAAAAGGACAAGAGACAGCAGCTGACTCGGCGATTTGGGTGTGAGGAAAAAGGACATCACTACTTTGCTTGAAATGGGAAAAGCCAAAAGAAAGGGGAAAGAGCATATTGGACCATTCCCAATATGATTCTCAGCTAGGGCAGCAAGCAAGGGAGCAGCGCCCTTTCTCTCTCTTTTTTTGAATTGTTTTGAAAATTGTACTATTTGCCTTTTGGTTCTTGTCCATATATGTAAAATTTTGTCATATCTAATAAAACTTTGACTATTCAGCTTTTAAAAAAGTTTATTATATTTTCAATTATTATTTTTTGAATATATTTGTACCAACAATAATAAACTAATCTAATAACTACGAGCATCAAAATAAACATCGCACGCTGAGCGTTAACGACACGCGCACGATTAAAATGGCAGGTGGCACGACGAGAATGGAAAAAAACTTTTTTTGGATTTTTCAATTAGTCGGACAAAATTAGGGTATGACAACTTTGTTATCAAACCCACAACATTAATTAATCCCTAATTCCTTAGGCAACTAATCCTTTGTTCACAACTAAAAACCCTAATTCCTTAGGTGATTATAGATGACAACAAGCATTAGAATCAAGGGTTTGCAAGATACAACAACTAAAAGGTTATTCCTAAGCTAAGAGTTGAAGGTATTCAATCTCGAGCATTCATGTATAAAATTTCCATTCCATAAATGAACAATATATCATTCCATGGTTGTGCAACTCATGAAAAGCATTAAAAACAGAGATTAAACTCACAAAGTAGGAGAGAATATGACATTAAGAACAAACAAAATCAGTTACAATAGTGATTCACCAATACTCATTCATCCTAACCCAAAGAGGTTTAGCTAGACATAGTAAAAGGGGAAAAACAGAGGTTACAGCAAAATGAAGAAGATTAACTCATTTGAAGCTCCAAATCTTGTTCCCAAGCCTTGAATCTTCAATAAAGGATGGATGGAGAGAGTATTTTAGAATTCAGGGTTTCCAACCGTCTAAAAGTGTCTTCTGCAAAATGAAAACGCGCTATTTATAGAGTCCAGCGCAGTAGACACTGTTCACTTACGCAACAGATACAATTCACTTTCGCTCATAGAACCACGTGGATCGCTAGCGTACCCACACGGGTTTATAGCATACCCACACGGGTTTATAGCCATTCCTTTTAACAGATCAAATAGCCCTTTTTGCTGCATTATTCCCATTCTTAAATCGCTCCAAACTTCATCCCTTGCCTTCACACTTTGTTCTACAACTGAATCTAGTTCCTGTGCACATAAAAACAAAGAAAAACCGGCATAACCACTACACAAAAACTAGATTTACAAATTCACAAAATCTGCTCAAACTTTACTGGTTTTCATTAAAATCTTCATTCAAAACACAATTTTTAACATTCGAAACAAGCATGTGCTATGGATTTATCACAACCCCAAACTTAAATATTTGCTTTTCCTCAAGCAAACTCAATGCAAAACAATGGTTGGAGAAAGATTACTAGATGTGACTCCAATGTCCAAAATCATACCTAGCTCGAAATCAATTAGCTTTTCACAGTTGTCAATGAGTGACCTAGCATGCATTCTTGTATCTGAAAATCATCAATTCAAACTTCCCAAATTAGAATCTCAAGCAACACATCATACAATCATCAATTGTGCGCAATTTCACTCAAGTTCCTCACCTATAAGTGTTTCTCTCTCTCGCTCTCACACAAGTGTTTGCAGGGTAATACACTCAATCACATCACAAGCAACACATGATAAGTCTATTTTTAGAGTCTTTTTAATAGTTATTTTTATTAGGTTTATTTGGTATTTTAATTATATTTTTGAGCTATTTTACTACAAATGTTTATTTTTTATTTTCAGGTTTTATTTTGAAGCAAAAGAGAAAATATGAGCTAAAATGAAGAACAAAGAAAATATTTGAGGAGGAACAATTTTTGAGACAACACTGGCGCAGCACAGGGCCCCAAGGGCGCCAAGGAACAAAACAGCAAAACTGGCGCAGCACAGGGCGCCAAGGGCGCCAAGGAGCAAAACTGGCGCAGCACAGGCCCCAAGGGCGCCAAGGAGCAAAACAGCAAAACTGGCGCAGCACAGGGCCCCAAGGGCGCCAAGGATCAAAACTGGCGCAGCACAGGGCCCCAAGGGCGCCAAGGAGCAAAACTGGCGCAGCACAGGGCGCCAAGGAGCAAAACTGGCGCAGCACAGGGCGCCAAGGGCGCCAAGGAGCAAAACTGGCGCAGGACTGGCGCAGGATAGGGCACCAAGGGCGCCAAAAAGCAGTCAATTTTGGCTGCGGCCACTTGTTGATGGCCATCTTTGCCAACTTGATTTTTTCACTTTTTTTGGACCATTTTGCCCCTCCACTCAAAGTGCTTTGACCACTTGTTGATGGCTATCTTTGCCAACTTGCTTTGTCCACTTGTTGATGGCTATCTTTGCCAAAACTTGAATTGACCATTTTGCCCCTTCCCTCATATTTTCTTATAAATAGGACCTTGATCCTCACTTGTAAGGACACTTGAATTTTGTGAGAAAATCACTCTCAATAAACTCTCTAAGATTCATGACTTCAATTTACTCTTCATGTTCTTTATGATTCTTGCTCTTTTACTTTCTTCCCTTTTAATTCTTGCTATTTTACTTTCTTGCCCTTTTAATTCTTGCTATTTTACTTTCTTGCCCTTTTAATTCTTGCTCTTTATTTTCTTGCCCATTTATTTTCTTGCTCATTTATTTTCTTGCTCTTTACTTTTCTTGCCCATTTATTTTCTTGCTCTTTTAATTCTTGCTCTTTACTTTTCTTGCCCATTTATTTTCTTGCTCTTTTAATTCTTGCTCTTTATTTTCTTGCCCATTTATTTTCTTGCTCATTTATTTTCTTGCTCTTTACTTTTCTTGCCCATTTATTTTCTTGCTCTTTTAATTGTTGCTCTTTACTTTTCTTGCCCTTTTATTGTCTTGCCCTTTTACTTTCTTGCTCTTCTATTTTCCAAGTCATTTAAATTCTTTGCAATTTACTTTTTAAGCAATTTACTTTCTTGTCATTTACAATTCCGCTATTTATAATTTTGCAATTTTCTCAATTCCTAACATTTATTTTCTTGCCATTCTAACATCTAATTCCTAACTCATTTACACATTTCGCAACTTATCACTTTCTTTACAATTCTTGCAATTTACAAAATCTTCCTCTTCTCCTCTTTTGTCTACAATGATCATGAGTGAGTAGACTTTCTTAGCCGTGGGGATTTTGGCAACCATCAAATGATGGCTTTCTACTAATTAATTCCCGAGACTATTTTCCACCTTAATCGCTTTGTATTTTTAAATCTAATTTCATCACTTTTCATTATTATTTCAAAACACCACACGATGTACCGAAAGGGGAAGTGTGGTTGTTGGATCTATGGAATTAGACAATAAAATCAACACATGAAAATAGTTTTGGTTTTATTGAGACACGAAAAGGTCTTTGCTTAATGGGTTCTAATAATAATCAACCATGAAAATAGGCTTGATAATTAGTTTAGAACACGCGTTTGTATTCCGAAAGGAAACTCTTGCTACAACCGTCGCCTTGTCTTAAGAAATATATCGTTCTTTAAACTGGAAAATAGTCGAAAGGATTAATAACGGAAACCTTATCATCCATGATGAAACTAATACCCCAAGTCTCTTTATATCTTTAAAACATCAACAAAAACATTCCTTCTTTCTAAAAAGACTTTCTTTTCAGCTAATCAACTTTGGAAAATTAAATTAGTAATCACCTAGGCTCTCCCTGTGGATCGATAACTCTTTTATTACGCGACAAGACCGTGCACTTGCGGCCTATCAACACACTACCATAGGCTTGACATAATTCTACAACAAGCAATCGCACACAAATACCACACACATCATGAGGACTTATTAAAGGTTGTAATGGGGCTTGGGTAAGGAAGGATAAATTTTGGAATCTAGGCTTTCTTGATTGGAATTGAGAGATGCCATTTTCACTTTTGAACATTTCCTATGCTTACCAACTTCAACAAAGAATTTCCCCCAAAACAAAATTGAGCTTGTTATTTCTTCTATATGGTTTGATTTGATTTGATATTGATTTCTTTTTGTCTTTTTTTTCCTTTTTTTTAATTTTTTCCTTTTCTTTCTTTTTTTTAAAGAAAATAATATACTTTGGAAAGAATATAAGAAAGAACATCATATACTACTTTTGGTATACCACTCCAAACTTGAACAATTGCTTGTCCTTTTGCAACCCCAAACTTAATTTTGAGCTTCAAGTTCAATTGTGACTATAGATCCCTCAATTACAAACAAGTGGGACACTTGGTTTTTCAGATAATGGCTTGTACTGAGGGTAATAATCCAAAAAAAAGGTCTAAGGCTCAAATGGGCTATGCAAAGGTCAATAATAAAGGGTGGGATTTTTAAAGCTCTAGCTGCCAAAAACAGACAGTCCTCAATCACGTGTGTGTGAGTATAAGCAATGAAAAAGTAGTCAAGAACTAAGTCAAGTTCTGAAGAGTATCACAAGCAATGGAAACACTCAAGAATAAATTTAACTATTTGGCTCAAATACTCACATGTTAATTATGATAGGGCATTAAGCACAATGAATCAAGTAATCAAATGTCACAAGACATTACTCTAAGGGTTTTCATCCAAGAGATTTAGAACAAGATGCATGATCAGTCCCATTTAAACTGGTTCATAAAAATTTAACAGCGTAGCATCATAGGGTCATTGAAAACACAATCCAATAAAAATTATCCATGAAGGTGCACCACTCACCACAAATAAGAAACAAGATCAAAAACATTTGGAGTAGTGCAACTTTTGCATCACATGCCATGAGCAAAGTTTGTTTCAGAAACAGAACAAGTGTCAGGTAAAAACAGTTCAACAAAATAGTGACAAAGGTAAAGAAAAAACAGAAAGAAAAGAGAAGAGATAGAACTCCCTCGCATGGGTTGCCTCCTATGAAGCGCTTCTTTAACGTCACTAGCTTGCCGGTTGATTGGTCCTTCAAATGGTGATCAAATTAATGGACCCTTTTGACCGCTCAATGGTACCGCCAAAGTAGTGCTTGAGGCGTTGTCCATTCATCTTGAAACTTCTGTCCGAACCTGGGTCCTTCAGTTCAATTGCACCATAGGGGAAGACTTTTTTAATTTCAAACGAACCCGACCACCGAGACTTCAACTTTCCAAGAAACAGTTTCAACCTTGAGTTGAATAGAAGAGCGAGTTGTCCTTCCCGAAATTCTCTCTTTTGAATTTTCTGATCATGCAACTTTTTCGTTTTTTCTTTGTAGATTTTGGCATTTTCATAGGAAAAAGTCCTAAATTCTTCTAGCTCATGGAGTTGAAGAATTCTATAAGCTCCCAATTTGGCAAGATCAAAATTCAAGTACTTTGTGGCCCATAATTCAAGTGGTAAATGGCACGCTTTGCCACACACAATTTGGTAAGGGGTCATACCAATTGGAGTCTTGAAAGCGGTCCGGTATGCCCATAGTGCATCATCAAGCTTTATTGACCAATCTTTTCTTGACACATTCAGCGTCTTCTCAAGGATTTGCTTGATTTGCCGGTTAGACACTTCCACTTGCCCACTATTTTGTGGGTGGTATGGTGTAGCTATCCGGTGATGCACATTATATTTCTTCAAGAGGGTCTCCTTCTTCTTGTTGCAAAAATGAGTCCCTTCATCACTGATCAAAGCTCTAGGCACTCCAAAGCGTGAAAATATATTTTTCTTCAAGAAACCCATTACAACTTGTGCATCATTTGTTTGAGTGGCTATTGCTTCCACCTATTTTGACACATAATCGACTGCAACCAAGATGTACAACTTAGAGTATGAGGATGGGAATGGTCCCATAAAGTCAATCTCCCACACATCAAAAACTTCAACTTCAAGAACGGGATTTTGAGGCATCTCGTTTCTTTCTGAAATGTTTCCCGTTCTTTGACAACTGTCACATCTCTTCACATAGGCAAATGCATCTTTGAACAATGAAGGCTAGTACAACCCAGACTGAAAGACTTTTGTAGCTGTACGGTGTCCACTAAAGTGTCCTCCATAGTCCGAATCATGACAATGCCAAAGAATTTTTTCTTGCTCTTCTTCTGGCACACACCTACGCAGCAGACCATCAACTCCTCTTTTGTACAAGTATGGCTCGTCCCAAATATAGAATTTAGCTTCATGAAGAAACCTTTTTCTTTGTTGGGAGTTGAAATCACCTGGAATTGCATTGCCCACCTTGTAATTCGCAAAGTCCACAAACCAAAGTATGTTGACAATAGAGAAGATGTGTTCATCAACAAAAGTGTCCTGGATAGGCCTTAACTCATCATTCTCCTCCACCTTCTCCAAGCGAGAGAGATGGTCCGCCACTGAATTTCTGAACCCTTCTTATCCCGAATCTCGAGATCAAATTCTTGAAGCAATAGGATCCATCTAAGTAGCCTTGGCTTTGATTCTTGCTTAGCAAACAAATACCTTAGTGCAGCATGGTCAGTGTAAACAATAACTTTCGAACACAACAAATAGGAACGAAATTTATCAAAAGCATAAACCACAGTTAAAAGCTCTTTTTCAGTGGTAGTATAATTAAGTTGAGCAGGATTCAAGACATGACTAGCATAGTAAATCACATGCAACAACTTATCCTTTCTTTTCCCTAAGACTACCCCCACAACAATGTCACTTGCATCACACATAATTTCAAAAGGCAAAGACCAATCAGGAGCAGTGACAACAGGGGCAGTTACCAATCTATCATTCAGAGTGTTAAAAGCATTTAGACATTCCTCATTGAACATAAAGGGAACGTCCTTCACAAGCAGATTAGTAAGAGGTTTAGCAATTTTTGAAAAATCTTTTATGAACCTCCTATAAAACCCAACATGGCCTAAAAAGTTTCTAATGCCTTTTTCATTGGTAGGGGGGAAGTTTTTCAATAACTTCAACTTTAGCACGGTCAACCTCAATCCCCTTGTGGGAAATGCGGTGACCCAAAACAATTCCCTCTCTTACCATAAAATGACATTTTTCCCAATTTAGGACCAATTTGGATTTTTTACACCTTTCTAACACAAGAGACAAATTATGCAAGCAATCATCAAAGGAGTTACCAAAGACAGAGAAATCATCCATAAACACCTCGATATGTTTTTTCAATCATATCAGAGAATATGGACATCATGCACCTTTGAAAAGTAGCCGGAGCATTGCAAAGCCCAAAGGGCATCCTCCGGTAAGCAAATACACCATATGGGCATGTGAACGCAGTCTTCTCTTGGTCTTTCGGAGCCACGGTAATTTGGTTGTAACCAGAATACCCGTCCAAGAAACAGTAAAAATCATGACCTGCCAACCTCTCCAGCATTTGATCAGTGAAAGGCAAAGGGAAGTGGTCCTTCCTTGTAGCTGTATTCAACCTTCTGTAGTTAATGCAAACTCGCCA
Source organism: Astragalus membranaceus (assembly GCA_039519185.1). Classification (NCBI taxonomy): domain Eukaryota; kingdom Viridiplantae; phylum Streptophyta; class Magnoliopsida; order Fabales; family Fabaceae; genus Astragalus; species Astragalus membranaceus. Next base: position 81,324,098 of record CM076854.1, on the reverse strand, counting down.
TCCTGTGACAGTTCTTGTAGGGATCAACTCATTTTTTTCATTCATGACGACAGTGGTCCCACCCTTTTTAGGAACAACTTGGACGGGACTCACCCAAGAACTGTCTGAGATGGGATAAATAAGGACAGCCTCAAGGAACTTGACAACTTCTTTTCTTATCAATTCTTTCATAGTCGGATTTAATCTTCTTTGTGGTTGCACCACCGGCTTATGATCTTCCTCCATGAGGATCTTATGCATGAAAAATGAAGGACTAATTCCCTTCAAATCCTCAATGGACCAACCAATAGCACTCTTGTGCTCTTTCAAGATTCTAAGTAGCTTTTCCTCCTGCAATTGGCTCAAGTTAGAGTTAATGATAGCAGGATACACATTCCCCTCACAAAGGAACACATATTTCAAATGGGAGGGTAGTTGCTTGAGCTCAACCACAGGTGCTTTCTTCATTCCCTCTTGGACGCATTTTTCTTGAATATTCAATTCTTCCCACTTAGGAGGTGCATGGAGAGAGAAATATGGGGAGGCATTTAACATAGTAATGGCTTCTTTTACCTCAGAATCACACCTTCCTCCAACCTCCTCATTTGATGACACAAGAACTTTCTCAAGAGGTAGGCAAGGAATTTGGTCTTGAAATTCATTATCAATGATGGAATCAAGAACCTCAATTCGGTAACACCCTTCCCTTCCCTTCGGATGCTCCATAGCCTTGAGCACATTAATGGTCACGGCTTCATCTTGGACTTTCAATGTCAAAGTTCCATCCGCCACATCAATTATAGCTCTACCGGTAGCTAGGAAAGGTCTACCCAAAATCAACGGGATTTCATTGTCTTCTTCCATGTCAAGAACCACAAAATCCACCGGAAAGATGAATTTGTCAATTTTCACAAGGACATCTTCAACTACACCATATGGATGCTTCACCGAACGATCAGCTAGATGCAAAGTCATCATGGTGTTCTTTATCTAACCAATCCCCAACTTTTTGAAAATGGAGAGTGGCATTAGACTGGTACTCGCCCCTAGATCACACAATGTCTTCCCAAAAGTTCTATCCCCAATAGTACAAGGGATAGAGAAACTTTCAGGATCTTTGAGTTTTTGTGGAAGCTTTCTTTGCAAAATTGCGCTGCATTCCTCAGTGAGCATGACCGTCTCCTCATCCAAGATCCTCCTCTTCTTTGAAAATAATATCTTTCATGAACTTGGCATATGTGGGCATTTGTTCAAGGGCTTCTGCAAAAGGAATGTTAATTTGTAACTTTTTAAAAACATCTAAAAACTTACCAAATTGCTTTTCATCTTACTCCTTCTTCAATCTTTGAGGGAAAGGTAGCTTGATGATTGGCTTTGGAAGCTTAGACTTCTCTTGCACAGTAGAATCCTCTTGAACCTTAGAAGGTTCATCCACACCCACAGAAGTTTTATCATTGGACTCTGGAAAATCTTTCAAGCTCTTCTTTGTCACGTTTTCAACTGTTTTCCCACTCCTTGTGGTCACGGCATTAACTGTTTCATTACCCTTTGGATTGGGGACGGTGTCACTAGGAAGAGTGCCTGGAGGTCTTTGTGCAATTTGCTTGGCCAATTGGCCCACTTGAGTCTCAATATTTCTGATGGAGGCCTCTTGATTTCTAGAGCTAGCTTCTTGATTTTTAAAACCAGCTCTTGTCTCCTCCATGAATGAAGAAGTTTGTGTAGCTAGTTTCTCAATGGCTATCTCGCAATTTGCTTTCTTCTGATGAGCATTTTGGCTTTGCCCTTGATCCTTGCAAAGAAATTTGGATGATTCCTCCACCCCAGATTGTAGGTGTTGGAAAATGGATTATTTTTGACAAAAAAATATCTGCACTTGGACTGTTAGGGGAAGTTCACAATCCTGATTAGAATGTGGATCTTCACAGTAGTCACACTTCAAACTTGTCACAGCATTTACCTGAGCAGAGTGGTGTTGCACAGAATTCAACTTTAGAGCTTCCATTCCCCTTTTCAGTTCCTCCAATTGTTGAGTGATTATCTTCTGTTGAGCCAACCCGGCCGTCTGAGCATCTAAGTCGAGAAGACCTCTTCTAGATGTACCTCCTCTATCATGAGCCGTCAAGTAATCATTTGAAACCATAACTTCAATTATTTGTCTTGCTTCTACCGCGGTCTTGAAATTTAAAGAACCACCTGTTGAGGCATCAAACATCATCCTGGCCTTCGGTCTCAACCCAGTACAAAAAAATTGCATCTGTTGATGATCATCAAAACCATGATTCGGGCAAGCCTTCAATGTGATCTTGAATCTTTTGTAAGTCTCATAGAGGTCACCCTCTTTTTGCTCAAAACTGTTGATTTCTCCCATCTTCTTAATGAACATGGAAGGGGGGAAAATTGTTCAAGGAACTGGTCTTCAAGAACATTCCAAGTGGTGATGCTACCTTCAGGTTGTGAATCAAACCACTCTCTGGCTTCATCCTTTAGAGAGAATGGAAAAAGCCTCAGTTTCTTAGCTTCATCAGTATTACCATCCACTTTCACTGTTTCACATAGTTGTGCAAAATTGGTGAGATGCTTGTTTGCATCTTCACATGGTCTTCCACCAAATTGCATCTCCCTCAATTCACGAAACAGACCAGGATTGATCTCAAACCTATTAGCAGTCACCGGTTGATGAGCAGTCGGTAATCTCTGCCTGTTTCTGTCACGATTTCCATAATCACCAAGAGTCGGCCATCTCTTCAATCACAGGAATCTCATACACAATCTCTTCTTCTCTTGCTGCCTCTCTTTCTCTGAGATGCCTCTCTCTTGCAGCCTTTCGATTGGCCTTAGCAGTCTTTTCAATCTCAGGGTTGAAGAGTAAATCTTTAGGATCAACTGTTCCACGCATACACTGAAAAAACAACAAACTCAACCAAGTGTCAAAGCGAAATGTGTAAAATAGGGTAGAAAGTAATGAAAAAGAAAACTAACAACAAACTAAAATATATACGGGTTCGAATTAGTGGTTGCCTTCGAATTTACTAGTAAATGTAATTTCGATCCCAGGCAACGGTGTCAAAAACTTGATGGCGAAATTGGCAAGTGTACCAAATCGTTGCAAGTAATAATAAAACGGTAAGACCGAGTGTCGAACTCAAGAATCGAATGCAAATACCAATAAAAGTTAACAACAACTAAACGAACAAAAATGAACCGAAGTTTGAGTGAAATTATAAAGTAACGAGAGGTTTTATAGTAAAGACAATAAAATGTTTTTGTCTTTTTAATAAAGAGCGAAGAACACGAAGTTTACGAGATGATAAAAGAAGTTAGGGATGAACTTCCAGTGGTTTCACACTACTGCAAACTGATTTAATAGAAACAATAATCCCCTCTTTCATTTTGTTATCAAACCAACAACATTAATTAATCCCTAATTCCTTAGGCAACTAATCCTTTGTTCACAACTAAAAACCCTAATTCCTTAGGTGATTATAGATGACAACAAGCATTAGAATCAAGGGTTTGCAAGATACAACAACTAAAAGGTTATTCCTAAACTAAGAGTTGAAGGTATTCAATCTCAAGCATTCAAGTATAAAATTTCCATTCCATAAATGAACCATATATCATTCCATGGTTGATCAAATCATGAAAAGCATTAAAAACATAGATTAAACACACAAAGTAGGAGAGAATATGACATTAAGAACAAACAAAATCACTTACAATAGTGACTCACCAATACTCCTTAGCTAGACATAGTAAAAGGGGAAAAACAGAGGTTACAGCAAAATAAAGAAGATGAACTCATTTGAAGCTCCAAATCTTGTTCCCAAGCCTTGAATCTTCAATAGAGGATGAATGGAGAGAGTATTTTCGAATTCTAGGGTTTCCAGCCGTTTAAAAGTGTCTTCTGCAAAATGAAAACGCGCTATTTATAGTGTCCAGCACAGCAGACACTGTTCACTTACGCAACAGATACAACTCACTTTCGCTCATAGAACCACGTGGATCACTAGCGTACCCACACGGGTCTATAGCCATTCATTTTAACAGATCAAATAGCCCTTTTGCTGCATTATTTCCTTTCTTAAATCGCTCCAAACTTCACCCCTTGCCTTCACACTTTGTTCTACAACTCGATCTAGTTCCTGTGCACATAAAAACAAAGAAAAACCGGCATAACCACTACACAAAAACTAGATTTACAAATTCACAAAATCTGCTCAAACTTTATTGGTTTTCATTAAAATTTTCAATCAAAACATAGTTTTTAACATTCGAAACAAGCATATGATTTGGATTTATCAACCGCCCGAAGAACTCACCGAGATTTCAATGAAATCTCACTCTTTATTCATTGTGGTTTTCAGATAAACAGAGGCAGTCGAGGTATATGAGGTGAAGATGATTTGGCTCATAGATGTGAAATTGAAAGATTTTACTTTATGTATTTGGTGGAAAATGTATACAATGTATTATGTATATTAAGTATTTGTAATGTAAGTTTTGAAATGGTTTGATACATGAAAATGTCCTTACATTTCAAAGAAGTTATTTAAGCTCTATGATTTTGAACGTTTGAAGGAAAGAATATACATTTATGTTATGAATGGTTATTAGGTTTGAAAATGGGTCTTTTGAAGTCCAAAGGATTAGTTGACATTATGTAAATTTATTTTATAAAACAGTTTCTGTATATAAAATAGATTCGAGGGCTATGATACGAGAATCAAGTGATTCAGAATTTATGTTTTCAAACCTTATTTCTCTTATGGTTCCATGACATTTTCACTCTAAAGTTATTTTTCCTAAACCTTTTGAATAGTATCAATGGTAATGAGAACTCTATATTTGTATTTCTACTAACACTATGGATTTAGATAATTATTATGATGTATTTCGAACTATACTCTTCAAAGGCTTTTGGTATTCTGATTAATCAAAGACTTCAATGAGTTTTCTGATTTACTATACAAATATTTTATCTATAACAAGTTATAAGAATTTTCTTGTCGGCATCTATTTATATTTATACGTAAATGGACCTAATGACTCCTACGATCTCCTGAAAGGGATTTTTAGTTTAGTACCACTAGGGTACTTATGGTTGTTTGGTGGAGTCTTTGAGAGTCGAATTTAATTCACTCGGTCTAAAAACGCTTATGTGTTCTCTGATACTCAGAAGAAGGTAAATACTAATCTTTGAAGTCGACTAAAAGATTAGGGATGTTACAATTTACTAACTAGCTTTTTAGGTTTCTAAAACTTTTTTCTTCCCTTTTTACTATTATTGTGTAACTGAAATTTTTAAATTCAAATTTAACTTAAAGTCAAATGTGAATGTTAGTTTCGGGGAGTTGAACCCGGGACATCTTTCTTGCACTCATTTGGTATCCCTTAGCTCGCCAACTGAGCTACCTACTTGGGAAGTTGTACTCTAATAGATTTTTTTGTAAACTGCGTATCTTCTGTGCTTAATTAACGTTGTTGCATTCCCAGGATACAATTAAGAAAACATTTAACTTACTATTTAATTTTGAATTTAAATTTTGACAAGGAAGTAATTGAAACTGAGCAATACATAATAAATTCCCAAATCAACTAGGGGGGAAGGGGAGGAAGCAACAATCTTGGCCATACCTACCACAGAGGGAGCACCGACTTAAAAAAAAAACCCTGTTTGATATCCATTTATCAAATTAAATTTTCCTTTGATATAATTTATTCTTTCAGACTCAAAAAAAATACCATTAGTTTTTAAAGTATTAATTATGTTTTTTTACAAATAGTTTCTTTAAATATTTTATTAGTAAAATATTTTAATTAAATACTTATTGTACCGAGGATGTCCGAAAAATGGACTAAGAGCCCCAAAGACCGAGGAGAGCTCTGGCTAGCCAAGGAGAGGCACCTGAGAAGCGCAATGGACACCCAAGGAGGTACAAATAGTACTAAAGGAAGCACCCATACCGCATGTGCCACCGTACAGACCATGGACAGACTAGGACGCGTCCGACTAGAAGGAAAACAAGGAGGATGTAGTAGCCAACCATTGGCTCGTACCATAAGTAGTGGCCACCCCACTACTCTGATGGCAAATGACAGACATCGCTATCTTACGGTATAGAGCATCGCTACCCAATCGGGGTTGACCGGATTGATGCAGGTCAACTTCATGTTGACGCGGTTGTGTGACGAGGTCACGATCGGACCGGTTCGACCAACAGAGTCGGTCCGAATTTGATACATATGCTTATAGCTACCGAGTTTATTGTGCATGTTCTTTAATTATAATCTTGATGGATACTTTTGTACTTTTTCTTCATTTTTTAGTATAATTAATATAATAGATATAGATATAAGAGTGCTAAAACTGCATTTTTTTGTTACAGATTGAATGAACTGGAACAGAGAGAAAAAATCGCACCATTAAGATATGCGAAACCATAATTATATATTCGTGGCATCAGAGACTAAAAGTGAAATTACGCTAAAACTATATTGTGCATTTCTTATTTTGCTATTATTATTTAATATAATAAGTATTACACTAAAAATATTTCTAATATATTCAAAATTAAATAAGAATATTAAAAAAGAATAATGAAAAACAATTATACCAAACATGTTTTAAATTTTTTAATTCTTAGAATATATTTTGAAAACAATTAAACCAAACAAGTTTTTGAGTCTTCTCATTTTTTTTGGTTTTACCCCGGGTATCCACTGCCGACCGCGGTGACTAATCCCCTCGCTGAATTGTAGGTGCCTCGAGGGGCAGGACAGCTGACCCAGAGTTTTAACGCTGCTCCGTTCCCAAGGTGGGGATCGAACCCCCGACCATTGGTTAATGGAGGATCAGCCCCAACCGCTGAACTCCACGCTGTGGGCTAGAGTTTTCTCATTTTTAAAACAGTTTTTAAAAATAGATTGCCAAAAGAGGTTTTTATTAAATCTTTTCTTAAAAACAGTTTTCAAAAATTGGTTTATAAAACAAACAAAACACAATCAAAGAGGCCCTTGGTTTTTAATTTTCTTATTTTGATTTTGTTCTTCATCCCTAATATTGTATGTTGATTGAGTTAGTATATCCCTGTTATCTGATTTGAGGGAAGTTTCGGGGAGTTTTCATTTCTATGAAATCCTCCATAACCTGATAATATGTGTAACATTAGGTCCATCTGTCTTTAAGATTTAGTAATTTACTCCAAAAAGCTTGCAATTTTTTTGGGCTATACTGAACAATTTGCTTTGTATAATTTAAACAATATATCAATAAGCTTTGGATGACAATAATATTTAACCATGTTTTGTTTCATTCTGCTTTTAGGATATTTGTGTTCTGGAATAGGAGTTCACTATGTGTGTAATACTGAGCTGATTTTCCATTCCGAGAGACAGTAATAGCAACCATAGAAGCCAATAATGAGCTTGCTTTTAAGAATAAGGCAGTGTTTGCCCAATGGTATGCATAGAGAACCTCTTTATGCAAGAATTGTAGGGTTTAATGCTAGGAAATTAAATGTATTTTCGAGAAACTTTGGTCAAGCTGCGAGGAAGGAGGAAGAAGAGGATGTAGAGGAAGTGGACATTGATCAAAGAAGTCTACCAGCTGATTTTGATCCTGCAACATTTGATCCTACTCAGAATCGTTGCCCTCCATCGGAGAGAATTTTCAGGCTTGTTGATGAAGTATTATATATCATCTCTAACTGTAGCTGATATATAATACTTCATCTGGTAGGATCAAATAAGTGTGGGTTTGAAGGAGACAAAGGATTTAGTGGAAAAAACACCCTCGATTATAAAGAAAGGTGTTTCAAAGGAAGAAGCAGAGCAGATTATAGAGAAAATGAAAGCTCTTGGCGCAAATGTTGTTATGGAATGAAGAGATGTATTGTGTTTCTAGAGAGATTTTTCATCCTAGAAATTATCTAAGTTTAGAAAATTTCTTTGTTTTATTGCTGGCCAAGGATACTGCAAATTTTGCTAGTGTTATTTTCCAGGTTATGCTCATTTTTAGTTGTTACGAAACATTATTCTTTATTTTTCCTCCTGGTGGAATAAAAGTAGTATTCATGTTTCTCATATTGGTTTGCATACATTAAATGAGTATTTTCTTGACTTTTTTATCCAAGTGTATTTTGGTGCACTTTCCACTCCAGCCATGGATATTTAAAATATTTGAACCAGGGAACTGATGGAAATTCAAGTGAGAGTGGTTATAAATCCCACTTCGGCTATGAATGAGCTATATGAAGGACAAATAAGAGAGGGGACCCATATACCTAACGCATTAAGGTTTTGGGTGGAGATGTGGCGTCCAAGTCTCTTGGTGGTCCGGTTCATTGGATAGCTTGTTGCTCCCGGTGCTCCCCCGGGACTCCATCGGCTATGAATGAGCTATATGAAGGACATATAAGAGAGGGGGACCCATATACCTAACACCTTAAGGCTTTGGGTGAAGATGTGGCGTCCAAGTGGTATCAGAGTCAAGGTTCGGCTTGGTGGGGGGAGTGGGTAGTGGATCCTGGTTTGGATCAAGTATAGTGATGTGGGTGACTCACACTTGGGGGGAGATGTTGGAAATTCAAGTGTGAGTGGTTATAAGTCCCACATCGGCTATGAATGACATATAAGAGAAGGGACCCATATACCTAACACCTTAAGGGTATGTTTGGGAGGGGAGGGCTTGAAATAGATTTGTCTATATTTTAATATGTATTTTAGATTTTAAAAAATTAAAAGAACAAGTTGATAGATATCAATATAATATTTTTAATCACATTTGATTTATGTTTAGAGACATTTTATAGCTTCGTCAATTTAGAGTTGAAAATATGCCCTCCCCTCCAAAAACCCTCTCCCAAACATACCCTAAGGTTTTGGGTGGAGATATAGCGTCCAAGTCTCTTGATGGTCCGGTTCATTGGCTAGTTCATTGTTGCTCCCGGTGCTCCCCAGGACTCCCGAACATGAACCAAGTGAACAAGCACCATTTTTGAGGACCCGGACAGCTTAGCTTAGATTATGAAGGTAACTGATTTATGTAGGTCGTATTTGCTAATGGAAATGGAATATTGAGGTAGCTTGGATATTTATGTAGTTTGACTATTACAGGGACCTTTTCAATTTCTTAATAACTGTACTTGTACTTCATCGATAAGTATCTATAATCTGGTAGTATTGTATTGTGTATATATACTTTTTAACTTTGTGCATAACTTTGTGTTCTCTAATGTCTTTTTGGTTAGTATGCACAGAAGCAAATTGAACGTATTTTGACAAAAATCAATTTTACTGACAATGCATACTGTCAATAGCCGAATATATAATGACAATGGCATGGCACTAAGGCACTGCCAATTCAATTCATATCTAGACACAACAACCATCACAATAGCCATTTGAAGGTATTGTGAGTGAGTGTTTCATATGTATTGTAACCAGTGACGGGCCGTTATTATTCTATGGCAAATATCAGATTTACCATATGTTAAAGAAACACAACCCTTTGTACCATAAAAAAAAAAACACTACCCTTGAAACACACCACACAGCTAGGGCACAAATGTAAGCACCCAACGCACGCAAAGGGAAAACGAAAGCGAACACCAGAAACGCTAACAGAATGCGAGCACCAAGACGATGAGGAACGGAACGGTGATTCTCAAAGCGATTACGCAACACATAATGCCAAAGAAACAAAAAAGCAGATAGCACGCAGATTTGGTTACGCAGCTCAGTACCAAATTTATTTGATACCTACATTTGAGGGACTAAGCAAAGTGATTAGATCAAGATTTCATTGAATCAGTCGCAGTACAATGATCGATAATAGATTTCATTGAAACCCTTTTGTGTTTTCTCCCTCACTATTTTCGAAACCCCAATTACACATTGATTCCTCACAAGAGAATATCTCAATGTTTTTTCAGTAATTGGAATGAAATTTTGATGCCGTGTTAGTCTTTTATATATGAAGACAAGGAGGTAGTTAGTTACTGTTAGCCTCCTGCTAACAATGCCACTGATACAGAAACTTAGTGGGACTGGGACGGTGGCCAGTAGATCCTCTAAGTGTTATTTTATTTAAAACCCGGGGAAGAAAAGAATACACAGATGCCTCTAGGCACAATAACTATCAAAGATGCCTTTCACCATTATCTAATCCCCCTTTATATAATAAGGGGATAGAGCACCGGTTACTAACTCACCTTCAACAGAATAACTAACTATCAACTAACTTAACAACATAACTACCTATGAGCTAAAATAACTAACGGAATTTCAGTTACGCAGAACAGAATACAATTAAACAATATAATTACACAGTATCTGATTTACTCTTAATTCTTCTAGCATATATTTTGAGAGGTCTAACAATGCCTCCTTCCTTAAGAACAACCTTGTCCTCAAGGTTGAAGTGAGGGAATTTCTTCTTCACTGTAGCTGCTTCCTCCAAAGTAGCTTCTTCTGCTGAGAACCCTTCCCATTGAACCAGAATCTGTTGTATCATTTGTCCCTGTCGTTGCACAAACCTTCTCCCCAGAATTTTCTCTGGCACATACACTTCAGCTGTTTCCTGTAGTTCTTCAGGAAGACTGCTCTCTACAGGATGGTCGGTCTCCAATGGCTAATTTGAGTTGGGATACATGGAATACTGGGTGTATCCTTGCTATCTCAAGTAGCTGTAGTTGGAAGACCACTGTTCCAATTTGCTTAGTAACTAGAAATGGTCCATAATACCTTGCTGCTAGCTTAGGGTGTAGTCTGGTGGACATGATAATCATTTAAATCGTATATTAGCTCTTCTAATCTTTCTCATGTTATAAGTATGAGATTTAGATTTTTCCACCGTGAAACTAGGGGCATCATCCACATCTTTATCAGTCAACTGTATTGCTGACAGAAAATCACTTTTTGGGCCATCCTCATGTCCATCTCCTAGGAACTTAGCAAGAAAATTCAAATCATGAATAACATTAGGGTGCATATGGGTTGATGTGATCACAGGATTCCCAAGATTCTTATCACTAACATTAGTGACCTCCAACACCTGTTGTGCATCTCGGAAGGATATTGTGAAAGCTGAATCTCTGACTTTTTTTCGTTCAATCTCTTCCTCTCAAATTTAGAGACCACCGAGTATAACCGTCAGCATCAAAATCACCATCCACATGGGAGGGAGAGTCTTCTGGCAAAAAATCCACTGTAGCACCAAAAAATTTTTTTTTTACCAAAATAGCACACATTTTAGATTATTTACCAAACTAGCACACATCTCATTTTTAGTCTAGAAGTCGCCCCCCCCCCCCCCCCAAAACGACTTCTGAACTAAAAAATTTAATTTTTTTTTAAAAACTAGTTCAGAAGTCGCCCCCCCAGGGTGACTTCTGAACTGTGTTTTTTAATTTTTTTATTTATTATATATTAATTTAAATTAATTTAATTTAATTATTTTAATTAATTTAGAAAATTAATATTGTTAATTGTAAATTAATTATTAAATTTTTTGTGAAAAAAAAATATTTGAACACGTTAATGTGTTTAAAAAGTAATTACAGTAAAAAATGAAGATATTAAAAATTGGAACAGAATTTAATATAGGATAAGAACAGAAATTAAAAACACAAATTGCAGAAATACAAGGATAGGAAATTTAAAACGAAACGACAGGAAAACATAAAACAAGAAGAGGCAAACATGATTTAAACTACTTCTACTTCCACCATACATTGTCAGGTAGGGGCCATCGGATGACTGGAGGCACAATGCTACGGACGATGGAATCGCCAGACTCTCTGGTTTTAACGCACAATTGGAGATAAGGTTCAATCAAACCTTGGAAGCTCTCATGTTTCTCAAACATTTCACGAACATCTTTGTCTTTCTTGATAGGCACGGGGCACATCCGAATACGATTACGTGGGCCGCTAAAGATGTAGGGGGAGTTTGAAACGATACTAGTGATTTCTTGCTCGACACCATCTACGTGAAAATTATCCGTTAATTTTTCTTTCAATTCGGCGAAGGTGATGTTGTTCTTAAGCCTGAAATTTTTAGTTTTAGTACCATGAATCACCACACCATGTTGTACCCTGGACTGGTAAGTGCCTTGATAGTCAACTTTACAGGTGTGCGTAATGACTCTTTCCGGTATGGGTTCTTGTGGTGCGGGTGGTCTTTGTTGAAGAAGATGAATGACTTCTTCTGGAGTGCGTCTTGTGTCCACGTACAGCTCTAAGATTTGTCGCCCCATGGGAAGTGTAGCATGATATTCCATCATTGTGTGGACGTCGTCGTCGCTGCGGATCTCCATAACTGAAAAATAGCCAGTCCCGTCTTCTCCATGTTCGTACTTTCGGTAACGTATACGCTCAACGTCTTTACGCCACGCTCCCTCTGGACGAATCTTCCTCTCAGCCTTCTCCTTCAGTTGGGCGAAGGTGATGTCCTTATTCATTCTGCAGAAGACATGGTTAGGACAACGAAAGACAACACCATGTTCGTCGGTGGTGACAATTCCACTGTGATGAAGGGCGGTTAGGAATTTGTCGTTTGAGTACTGGGTTTGGCACAACTGCCATTCCATTTTAGCGGGTGGGGCGATGGTTTTTTGGGCAGAAGCAGAGAAGAGAAGATGACTCAGAAGCCAAGGGTAGGTTGAGGGTAAACTGTTGGTGTGAATGTTATTGTAATTTGAGAATGTATTTATAATAGAGGTGATCGTGTGCGAGCCGTTGATTTAGGATGATCATAACCGTTGATTGTAGGGTTTAGTGTCGGCAAAATCTAGGGCGTTAAATTGTGTCGGCAAAATCTTGGCCGTTTAATAATGTCGGCAAAATCTAGGCCGTTAAATAATGTCGGCAAAATCTAGGCCGTTCAATAAAATAAGACCTCAGCACTATGCACACTCTGCACAATGCACACTCTGCACAATGCACACTCTGCACAATGTACACTCTGCACAATGACATTTATTCACATGCCTTTGTTTGTGGAAGAAAAAAAATTTAGGTTGGAACAATTTTTTACTAAGTGTGGAAAATGATTTTTTAGCTAACTTTAGTTTAATTTTTATGTCTAACAACTTTTTTTTTAATTCTTTTAAACATTAGACCTTGTAGAAGCACTCGATTTTAGAGTCGAAGCATCTAATACAACTAGATGGATTGTTTGTTGTGTGCACGAAAACTGTTTGTGGAGGTGTGTCGTCAGATTCGGTAAAAGGTCTGGCATATGGGAGATTACACAGTTGGAAGAGCCACATACATGTACAACAGGGACTCTTTCTCAAGATCACCGCCAGCTGACCGCGACCCTCATGTGTGACAGCATGCTTGAACTGGTAAAGTCGGATCTGACAATATCCGTGTCCGTGTTGATAGCACACATAAGGGCGAGGTACACATACCAAAGTTCCTACAGGAAGGCTTGGATTGCAAAACAAAAAGCAATCGAGAGGATCTATGGTAATTGGGAGGAGTCTTACAATAAAGTAACAATGTGGCTTCGTGCTTTTTCTCACTACATTCCAAACAGTGTGTGCGACTGGGAGTACAAACCAGTCTATGAGAATGGCCAAGAAGTTTATGGCAAGGGTGTCTTCCACCGCATCTTCTGGAGTTTTGGGCCGTGCATCAAAGGCTTCAATTTTTGCAAGCCAGTTGTCTCTGTCGATGGAACATGGTTGTACGGTAGGTACAAAGGATGTCTTCTGTTGGCAATTGCACAAGATGGAAGGAACAACTGCTTCCCAATAGCATATGCAGTTGTGGAGGGTGAGACAGCTGATGCTTGGTACTTCTTTCTATCCCGTTTAAGAGCGTGGGTGACACCCCAGGAGGGTCTCTGTTTGATATCGGATAGACACGAGTCTATCAAAAGTGCTGTTAGGCGGGTAGACAGCAGTTGGAAGCACGTGTTTTGTATTCGTCACATAGCACAGAACTTCATGAGACACTTCAAGAACACTTCGGCCAGGAAAGCTATGGTCAATATGGGTGAGTATTATTTTTTTATAAAAAAAACCCCTAATATTTTTTTCATAACTTCTTTACCAACATTATGTTTTGTTGCTTCAGCATACTCAATGACACAAATATCCGCCAATCACTACAAAGTCAAGATTGGTGGTGAAGTGGGTCCTGATGGAGTGGCTTGGGTTGAGGACATAAACCCCGAACAATTGATGCAGTGGTGCGATGGAGGTTACCGTTGGGGGCACATGACAACCAACCTTGCTGAGTGCATTAATAAAGTGATCAAGGGCCTGCGAAATCTCCCTATACATTCTTTGATAGCGGCCTCATATTTTAGGCTGAACGAGACTTTTGTCAAAAAGGGAACCCAGGCACAGGCAATGTTAGAGTCGGGAACTATGTACTCTGAAAAATTGATGGAAAAAATAGATCACAACCGAGCTGTCTCGAACACGCACAACGTGGCAATTCACGACCGTGCCCAAAAATTGTTCAGAGTGGAAGAAATTATACGACCACAAAGTGGGAGACCCGCGGGCACATTCGTGGTTAACTTCAGAGACATGACGTGTGAGTGTGGGGAATTTCAGGCACTGCACTATCCTTGTTCCCATGTGATCGCGGCATGTTCAAAAGTTAATTACGATCACATGGAATTCGTGCAACCACAGTACACAATGCAGTATGTTTATAATACATACTTAGAGGAGTTCCCACCATTGCCATCTGAGTTGTCATGGCCTGATTTCAATGGCCCAGAACTGCAGCATGATCCATCTAAACGGAGAGATAAAAAGGGTCGTCCACAGTCTACCCGTATTCGTACAGAGATGGATCAAAGAGAAAGGGGTAGTCGAACAAAGAGATGCGGCATTTGTAGAAATGAGGGTCACAACAAAAATAACTGTCCAAACCGCAATCTAGACTAGTCAAAAATAAATGTATTTATTTCTGACATGTTTTAGTATTTATGTTTGTTTCCGTTGTAGTAATATATTTTTCAATCAATGTAATCCGTGTTTTTTTGGTGTTTTTTCAATGGTCTTGATGTTGCCGACACTTTTGGACGCACGATATCTTACCGACACTTTAAATACATTAACGTGTTGAAATATTTTTTTTTCACCAAAAATTTAACAATTAATTTAGAATTAACAATATTAATTTTCTAAATTAATTAAATTAATTAAATTAAATTTATTTAAATTAATATATAATAATAAAAAAAATTAAAAAACACAGCTCAGAAGTCACCCTGGGGGGGCGACTTCTGAACTAGTTTTTAAAAAAAAATTAGAATTTTTAGTTCAGAAGTCGTTTTGGGGGGGGGCGACTTCTGAACTAAAAATGAAATGTGTGCTAGTTTGGTAAATAATCTAAAAGGTGTGCTATTTTGGTAAAAAAAAAAAATTTTGGTGCTACAGTAGATTTTTTGCCGAGTCTTCTACCAAGTTAATCATCAAGTCGCTTCCAATTGGTTGCCATCATTGTGATCCCCCCCCCCCCCCCCCCCCCAACACACAATTTTGGCGACCATTCTTCCACTAACCCCCCACTATCTCTTGTGCTCTTTCTAGGACCAGTCACTATGTGGTACGGAAAATAGCTTCAATTAAAAGGTGGGATTGGAAAGTTAAACTATAATTTAATGAGGGATATTATGTTGGAAAATTAAAGGGTGGGATTGGGAAATTAAAAGTTTAGAAAATTGCTAGTACAATAATGTCACTTTATAGCCGTTACATATCTGGCCTTTCCCAAGGAACTCACTAAGGCACAATGCCAAAAGGCAGATCTATTAATCAATGGTGGAGATCAAAGACCTAGATTCAATGGTTCACATTGATTCCCAAAACCTATAAATAAACATTTAATGCAAGCATTAAAGGTACACACTCTTTCCAATATTCTCACTTGGAACAGACCACTTGCTGACTTGAGCGTCGGAGTGTCTTTGCAGGTACCACCCCACCTCGGATCGAAACGGAGCTCGGATTGACCAAGACCATTTCTACCAATTATCTCGGATCGGACTTGGTATCTAAGATCGGATACCGGTTCAGAGATACGGTACAGATCATTGGCGACCACAGTGGGAGGATCTTATACTCTAGTTCCTCTCCCATCTTCTTGGTCAACGATGGCTCCGGTGTTACGTCAAAGGAACATCTCAAGTGCAATAGTAGTAAGACCGGATCCGCAACAGAAAACTCCCGAAGGAGTGGCAATCACTCTCCCACCTAGCTCGGCACACGCTCGAAACTCGGCCACGACCATTATCCCTAGGAGTTCGGCCCAGAACCAACTTCCACCTCCTCCTCACACTGTCCAGATGCCGGTCGAAGCTGTTCAACAGCTCGTCCAGCTCTGAGCTCTGAGCAGAGGTAGCAGAACTCTGAGCTCGGAGCATCCCGGACCGAACTTCTCCTCAACAACACCCTTCAAGTAGAAGGACTTCTAGTCGTAGGCACCGCCGATCTTCGCCCTGGAGAAGACACCACCACCACTCTCCACCTCGTCAGAGAGGAGGGCGTGGATCATGAACTCCCCCAAGCCGGACCCCGGATGATACTTACTACCCCGAGGGCTCCCCTCGGCCAAGCTCATCTTTGGCATCCTCATCCCCGAGGCGACGTTCTAGAAGCCGGGAAAAATCCCCGAGGCAGGAACGTCGACGCCCGCATTCATGGAGATCTCCCGACAAACACCGCAACCAATGGTCTCCACCCCGGGAGAGATCGGCAAAACGGAAGGGACCCTTCACCAGTAAGATCGACTACTTTTCGGTGCCGAAGCATCTTCAGAAACCCACCATAAGGGTTAAAGATGTATGATGGGACTGGCGACCCTGATCGCCACCTTCACTATTTTGACACGATTATGCAATACCGTAACGTTTCGGAGAAAATTAAGTGTCGGATCTTTCTTCTCACTCTAGAGAAGGTCGCTTTGGATTGGTTCCGAATATTATACCCACTTGGGACCAATTAGCCAAGCTATTTACCGCTCATTTCGCCCACTCCAAGATGAAGCCAAAATCTCTGAAGGTGTTACAGGCGATTCGGCAAGAGGAGAATGAGTCCCTCTCAGACTACATAGAGAGATTCAACAGAGAGGCTGCCTAAGTCCGGAATCACGATGATTCGCTCCGACTTTACTTCATTGATTCGCTCCGACTTTACTTCATGGAGGTCTGCCTTCGTGAAGGGAGTTTATTTCAAACTGACGTCGGACTAAACCAACCTGAGTCGCTTGCGAAGTTCCTCCAGCGATCTCAGAAATACATCGACCATGAGGAAGGGCTGACCGCAGGAAAGTCGCTTGCCGATCCCGGAGGATCTAAGCCTCAGAATGAGAAGGGGATCCGAAACGATCCCAAACTCAGACCTCGTAACCGACACGAACATTATTCCGAGCTTAATGAGACCAAAGCCAAAATCTTGGCAGAATGCATGCTTAATGAGACCAAAGCCAAAATCTTGGCAGAATGCATGAAAACGGAATTCAAAGAAGTTAAGTTCTCCGATACACTCCTGAGCAGTCTAACAAATACTGTTGGTATCAACGAAGTAAATGTCATGATACCAATCACTGCAATGCTTTGAAAGATGACATAGAAGATCTTATCAAAAAGGGGAAATTGAGCCAATATGTGAAGAAACCGCCTCGGTAGGAAGGCGAGGTTAAGGAAGAGAAAGACGGTCCTAAAAGGAAGGGTAAGGCTAGGCAAGAGATAGAGGAAAGCTCCGAGGGCGAGCAAGATTACCGGAAGTCTAAAGATCGGCCCGTAATGATGGTCATCTCAAAAGGTTACCCCGATGAAGCCTCGGGGAAAACTATGAAAAGAAAGTGGAAAGAAATAATGAGTGTTGCTTCCACCTCAACTCCTGCCTCATTACCAGTCCGACCACCTTTGGATTTCGGTGATCTAGACCTGCTAGATAGCAAACCCAACAAGCACGTGCCACTTTTGATCAGGGCAGTGATGGCCAGCGCTGAGATAAGGAGAATCCTACTTGATCAAGGAAGCTCAGCAGACATCATCTTTATTGATCTCGTGAGAAAGCTGAAAATTTCTGAGGAAGACTTCACCCCTTACAGGGGATCGGATCTTTCCGGTTTCAACGGATCGCGGACCAAACCACTTGGCTATTTGGAAATGATGGTCACCTATGGCGAAGAACCATTGGTGAGGACCTTCAAGACCAAATTCTTGGTTTTGTCATGTCCTTCGGTCTACAACTGCTTCATTGGGAGGCCGACCCTAGGAAGGCTCGGGGCTTTAATTTCCACAGTTCATCTCAAAATGAAATTCTACTCTCTGTGCAACAAAGTTATTACCCTCGACGCCGACTTAGAGTCCGCCTAGAGACGATTCTATTTGCACATGAAGGCGGATAGGAAGGCTATGGAGGAGGGGGATCCTCCCGATGAAGAAGAAGGTCGGAAAGATTCTGAGAAGAGAAGAAAAGGCAAAGCTGTGGATATCAATGTGACAGACCTCGATGTGAGGTACGACCCAGACAGCTCGGAAGAAGAGGATGATGACGACCTGACCCGTGAATTGAAAAAGAAGATCAGGCGATCTCAACCTGATGGTGAATTTGTAGAGATCCAGCCGGGAGATGACCCAGCCAAAACTGTCAAGATCGGTTCCGATCTTTCTGATGAAGCAAAAGATAAGCTCACACTGTGCTTGAGAGCTCATGCCGATCTTTTTGCTTGGTCGGCAGGAGACATGCCCGGTATTCCCCCGGAAGTTGCTTGTCACCAGTTAGCTGTCAACCATGATGCTAAGTGGGTCGCCCAGCGCAAGAGGGCTCAAAGCGGAGAGAAGGCAGCAGCAGCAACTAAAGCCGTTTGTAGTGACCGAAAAATCTGGAAGAGGGATTCTTCGTAATTTCGAAATGAAGCTGTCATCAATATTTAATTAGTTGGAAAAATATTGAAAAAAAAACCTTTATTTTGGGTTCGGGGGTCGATTATGTATGGGGAAGGTATTAGCACCCCACAACATCCTTCGGAAAAAAAGGTTACCTTTTAATTTAATGTGTAGTAAAAGTTAATTCAAAGAAGACGTTTCCATTTACCCTTTTTCTTATTTATAAACTTGAAAAGAAAGACTTAATAAAAATTTATTTATTTTTGGGCTTGACGGGAGTGTGCCCCCGCTCCTACGTATCTCTTGATGCGATGGAGAATTCAAAGCTACGTAGTTATTTGGTAGAAAATGTTTGTGTGTTGGTGTTTTTTATTGTTAAGTATTTTTGAAATTTGGATAGGTATTCGTAATGACCAAACAAGTAAACTCAGAGTGGTCACCACTAATAGCCCATTTGAAAATTATAGTTGTTATTAACGATCAAACAAGTTAAACTCAGAGTGACCATTAGTAACAACCTATTTTTTAGGTGAGTTTGATTGTTTGAAAGAAAAAAAATATTACTTTGAAAGCATTACGGTGTAATTAAAAACGCAATGGATTATAATTAAAAAAAGCAGGTGCAATTAACAACAAGGAGTGTTGTATTAAAAATGGGGGGTGCGTTTAGCAGCCCAACCCATTTTATATGTGGATCTGGGTCCTGTGAGTAATGGGCTTCAGGGGGAGTGTAGTAATGAAACATATGGGTGCAAATAGTTATCTGAACTAAAATAATTAAAATTAAAATAAAAACATACTATTTAAGGCAAATCAAGTACAATAAAACCCTAATTTTTCATTCTTCACCTTATCAGCGCCGCTGGTTCTTTGAGAGAGAGAAAAAAAAACGAAAATTTTAAGGAGGGGGAGAGAGGTGGGGAAGACGATCGAGAGAGAGGTGGGGAAGACGATCGAGAGAGAGAAGAGGTTCACGCGATGATTATGAAGAAATGAGGGGAGGACGTCGTTGGTGAGCTCGTCTCCGAGGAAGGTGACGGAGCTGATGGCGACGAGTGGGTGACTCGTGGTGGCGCGAAGGAGATGATGACGATACATGGTGACCGGCGACAGTGGAAACGACGACGGTGGGAGATGTTGGTGATGGTGCTGACGCGGTGGTGAAGGGGACAAAACGAGAAGACGGCGGCGACTTTGATGATTCACGGCCAACGATCACCGTCTACGGTGGTCGGCATCTGAGGGTGAGTTCTACTATTTTTTTTTATTTTTTTTTTCGGTTCTAATCCCTTCTTCTCTCTACTCTCCTTTGATTTCTAATTCTTGACCCTTCTTTTCTAAACCCTTATTTTCTAAAAAATCTAAACCTATTTCAAGTTAGTTATTAATTTTTTTCTAACCAAAGAACAAGCCGTTTCTGGTTCGTTACTGATTTCTAACCTAAAAATGTTTCTAAAATCCAGCATCTATTAACTAAACTTGTTTATGTTTTTTCTCATTTTTTTACCTATTTGTTCTATCCCTTTTTATTTACTCGTATATACATTACTGAACAAATGTTTAAATGATAATAAGATAAAAACAGGCTTAAAGATGCAACATATACACGTTGTTCAGTATATAAACATCAAATAGAAACCTAAAGCATAACAAATTAAACACCTACATGTTCTTGTATTTTCGGAAACAACAACATATAAAAAAAGTATCAACCTATACCCTCTCTGCTACTTCTGAACCTCAGCTGCTGCCTCTCAAACCAATGCTTCTGTTTTCTGAACTTTTTGGTGTTTTGTTGCTAACGGCTGTTAGTTGCTCCTGCTGTCTCCACTTGTTACAGAAATATTTTTTGATGCTTTGTGGTTAGGGTTTCAGTGTGAAACCCTAAATTTTCTTATGTTAATTGCTCCTGCTGTCTCCACTTGTTACAGAAATATTTTTTGATGCTTTGTGGTTAGGGTTTCAGTGTGAAACCCTAAATTTTTGCTCTGAATTTTCTTATGGATTTTCTCTCAGTTTTTGTGTGTCTTTCACTATTACTATTCACTTGTATTTATAGTGAAAAATGTGGTGTAGGTGTGGGTGCTGCTGCAGGGGAGCAAAACTCAATAGAGGACGGCCACTGAGGAAAAAGGAGAGCAAGGGGTGGTGGAGGCGTTGGCTGAGATGTTTTTGCCTAATATGGGAAAAGCAAAAGGATAAGGAGAAAGCATATTGACTCCATTCTCAAAATATTTCTCAGCTGGGGCACAAGAAGGCAGCGCCGCCTATCCTATTTTCCTTGAATTCATTTTAATATTTTTGTACTTTTTATTTTCTTCATTTTTGTCCATATATGCATCAAACATGTAAAATAATTACTTTTGTAATAAAAAGGCAGCATTGACCATCCAATTTGAATTGTTCATATGATTTTATTTTTTCATCTTTTGGTTAAGAGAGAGGGGAAACTACCAATATTAATAATAAACGGTAAATAATGAGCAGGAAAATAAACATTTGTATATGACGAGAAGCGAACACGCATGCGCGAGGAGAATAAAACCTATACACGATTAGGAACGACACGCGTGAATGACAAACATCATAACGAACAATATTTTGGATTTTTTCTAATAAATTTTAAATTAGTCCGACAAAATTAGGGTACAACACTGTTGGTGATTTGATTAATGCTAATTTTGTTACGGAAGTCAAGTATACAACTTGGCTCTCCAACCCTGTACTGGTCAAGAAAAGTAATGGAAAATGGCGTATGTGCATTGATTATACCGATCTTAATAAGGCCTGTCCAAAGGACGCCTTTCGTGTTCCTAGCATTGATCGCTTGGTCGATAATGCTTCAGGTTTTCGTTTATTTTTTTTAATGGATGCCTACTCCGGTTACAACCAAATTCTGATGTTCCCTCCCGACCAAGAGAATACCGCCTTCATGACTGACCGCGGTAATTTCTATTACCGGGTTATGCCGTTCGGTTTGAAAAATGCAGGAGCTACGTATCAAAGAATGATGAATAAAGTTTTCTGAAAGCAGATCGGACGTAATGTAGAAGTCTATCTCGATGATATGATCGCAAAAAGTGAAGGTGAGAGCCTCCACGTGGCCGATCTTGAAGAGATTTTCGCAGAAGTTCAGAAGAACGAGATGAGGTTGAACCCAGAGAAATGCACTTTCGGAGTCCAAACTGGAAAATTTCTTGGTTTCTACCTCACGGAGAGAGGCATCAAAGCCAACCCGGACAAGTGTCGGGCTGTGACCGAGATGCGCACCCCAACTACCAAGAAGGAGCTTCAAAAGCTTAATGGTATGATCGATGCCCTATCTCGCTTCATTTACAATGCTGCCTTCAAACACGAGTCCAAACCGGCAATGAAGGCTTAGGTACTTGCTGATTTCGTTGCAGAAATGACCCCTGCCGACCCGGAAGGCGAGTTATGGACGCTTCATGTAGATGGGTCCTCGAATCCTAAGGGTAGTGGAGCCGGGCTGATGTTAGAAAGCCCGGCATGTGTCATAATTGAGGTATCCCTTACTTTTGGATTTCCAACGTCAAACAATCAAGCGGAGTACGAGGCGTGCATCGCAGGACTCCGACTTGCCATTGACCTCCGAGTTACTCGGGTCACCTTGAACACCGATTCCCTGTTGGTAGTTTCGCAGATCGGAAAGCAATACGAAGCCAAAGATCTGATCTTACAGAAATATTTAACCCGAGTGTGGGAATCGCTCGCTCAGTTCGTATTCGCGGAAGTCAAGCATGTTCCAAGAACGGAAAACACGAGAGCGGATGTTCTATCCAAGCTCGCTAGCACCAAAGTACCTAGAAATCACCGCTCTATAATCTAGGAAACGCTAAGTGAACCCAGGGTTCTCCCTGACCCGGAGCTCGCCTCATCTATCTATGTAGTTGAGGAAAGCAAAGGGTGGATTGCTCCAATCATGAAGTATATTGAATCGGGGGACGAGCCTCCGGATTCTCGTGAAGCCAAATTGATCGGGAGGAAGGCCTCGTCCTTCTCTGTGATTGACGAAACTCTTTATAGAAGAAGCCTCCCTACACCATTACTGAAATGCATTGAAGGAGAAGAAGCGGATTATGTCCTGGCCGAAATTCACGGGGGAATTTGTGGACAGCACCTCGAAGGTCGGTCACTAGCTCGGAAAGTCTTAAGGGCAGGTTATTTTTGGTCAACCATGGAAACCGATGCTACAAACGATGTTAAAAAATGCAAGAAGTGTCAGATCCATGCCAATATTCATGTAGCGCCTCCTGCCGAGCTTACTAGTCTCACCTCGTCATGGCCTTTTGCGTGGTGGGGGATCGATCTCCTGGGACCTTTTCCTACTGCCCCTGGCCAAGTCAAATACTTGATAGTAGCTGTAGACTACTTTACAAAGTGGATCGAGGCTGAACCACTAGTCATTATCACTGCAAGGAATTGCATAAAATTCTTCAAGAAAAACATCATGATCAGGTTCGGGATCCCCGAGGTAGTGATCACTGATAACGGAACGCAGTTCACTGATAAAGGCTTCAGGAAGTTGATGTCCGATCTGAATATAAAGCATCGTTTTACCTCGGTAGAACACCCCTAGACCAATGGGCTGGCCGAGGCTGCCAATAAAGTACTCCTCAATGGACTGAAGAAACGGCTTGACGAAGCTAAAGGTAATTGGGTTGAGGAATTTCCCTATGTACTGTGGGCCTACAGGACCACCCCACAGAGCTCGACGAGGTAAAATCCATTCCGACTCTCTTATGGGAGCGAGGCTGTCATCCCGGTTGAAGTTGGGGAGCTGAGTTGGAGAACACTCAATCCAAAATCGCAAGAGGAAAACAACCAGACTTTGAGGGAGAACCTCGCTAAACTGTTCAAAAAGCTTCAAATATTTTTGAATCCCAAAGGTAGTCGCAAACCCTTTTTGAACGAGTTTGATCTGGGCCGAGTCTCGCTAAACTGTTCAAAAAGCTTCAAATATCTTTGGGATTCAAAATCACCAAGATCAATGGCCGAGGCTGCCATTACCCTGAAGGGCGAGTTCGACCTGAGTCGAGTCCCGATAAACTGCCCTAAAGGCGACATACATTACAGGCCACCTCAGATGCACACAATATTAACATGTAAGAAATAAAGCATAACCGGGGTAAATTAAACCGGAAAAGCAAGCAAATTAAATTGGCAAAATATTACAGGCCACCCCGGATACGGCCGGGTCCTCAAGTTCGAAAGAGCTTTTAGTTACAGAGTTAAACACCGGTTCCACCTGGAGCACAGAATCTATCCACAAAAAATACTACCCTCCAGTAACAGGCTAAGCATCGCAAGGGCGGGGATAGACAATGGTACACTCTTTGGTGACGGAATCGATCTTGACGATCCTATATTCCACCACATCGTGTTCCACGTTGAATATCTCTTTGTCCAGAGGAAGTGAAGGGTGAAACACGCCAACTTGAGCAAGAGATTTATCAAAGCCTTCCCCCGCCATCCCAAGAGCCATCACTGCTATGTCGGCAGTTTCAAGCTCGGCTTTCTGAGTCTTCTCCTCAGCCTGCCTCAGCTTGCCTTCAAGCTCAGCAACCCGATCTTGGGGAGCGGAGCTGAGATTGATTCTCTCCTCCCTAGCCTTCTGCATCTCGGCCTCAAGCTCGAAAATCCTAGTCCTCAAGGTTGTGACCAACTCCGCAGCCTGCTTCTCTTTGGCCTCTAGCTCGGTAATCTGAAGTTTGAGCTCTTTTATCTTGCTGCAAGCAGAGTCCCTCTCATTCACAAGATCTCCTCTCTCCTTTCGGATATCGGAGAGGTCCTTCTGAGCCTTTGCCAGGGTGGAAGAAAGCGACTCATACTTTTTCCGTTCTCCTTCCCTCAAGGCTCGCTCCTCATCTCTCTCTTTCAGGGCCCCTGAAATAAAAGAAAATAATGCACCTTGGAGATATCAGCAACAAAAGCAGTAAAAGAATGAGACGTTGGTTTCCCATGATTACCTCTAACTTGGGCTTCAGCTTCCTCCTTCTGCACCTTGGAGATGTCGGCCAGATGCCTAAAAAGTTTCGTCGCAGCCTCCACTGGATCGACCCGATACTCCTCAAGATTCTTCTTCAAAAAATCACCATCTATTGAGATGCTTGAAGATCGGCGCTTCTTCGACCCGTCTTTTTCATGGCGACCCTTCTTCGACGCCTTGGGGGAACCGCCTTGACCAGATCACTCCCTTTTTCCCGGGGCTTGGGAAGGGGAAGCATGAACTGAGGGGCGATCCTCTAGCGCCAAATTTTGCTGGTGTTTCCGATGTTGAAGGTCGCCAAGTTGGTCTTCAACACTCGCAACAGTGACGGTGTTAAGAGGTACAGCTTGTATAGGCTCGTCCCGTCGAGGGGTTCCCTGAGGGAACGGTGGAGCATCGAAACTGCCTTGGTGTAGTCCGGCCCTCTTTTCAGCAGCTGCCCTCAGAATAGCGAACTTATCAGGAGCCATGTTAGTTGCAAAACAAACAAATTTGAATAGAATATTAGGGATACCGCTCTTAAAGATGAAATAAAAGTTAAAAACATTTTATCAGTATCCGACCCTACCAAGCGCTTCTAGCACCCTTTGACTTCGAGCCCACCTCGACCAACTTCGCCGTATTAATACCGAATTTCTTAGGATCTTTGCAAGGGATCAGGTCAGCGAAGTTGGTCAGGATCGCCAAGGATTCTTGGTCTACATCACTTAATCTGCTCCTGCTGACTGTATAGGCGTGGGGTGGGCGATTAAAGTGAGAAAGGGACCACCCAATGGGAAACTTAGTGGACTCCAGATATCGTCCATCGTCACTATACTTGCCGACATACTTTACGGTTTCGTCGTTCATAGGCTCGACGAAGAGGGATTTATCTTTCCAATTTCCCTTCAGAGAGTCGGTATAGGGCATGAAGACCTTGGTAAACCTTCTGGCTCTGAGGCTCACATGTTCCCACCGCTCTGTGGACCCCTCCGCGTGCCTCCTATTTACCTCGAAAAGATAGAAGAATAAATTGGTGGAGATCGGCCTCTCCAAATGAATGCACATCAACTCAAAAGCCCTCATGAAGGCCCATGCGTTGGAGTGAATCTGTGCGGGGGCGAGGTTCAAGCTTCCCAATACCTCCTGCTGAAGGGAGATGAATGGGGGGCGGATGTTCATGCTGAAGATCATCACCTCGTACATGACGAACTTGAGAGCTTGCGCCCAAACGGCGACGTGTTGATCTTCTCTCATGCCCTCCACATTCCATATATGTCCTCTTTTCCAAGAAATCTGGTTAACAATGTGGCTCGGATCATCTCTGTCTTTATATAAGGATCAGATCGCCCTCAACGTCTCAGATACCCAGGAATATTCCCGTGGAATATTTAAATGCATCAGTAAGGGGACATCGACCTGACCAATCCCAGTGCTGGAGTACTCATCAGAATCACCTTCATTGTTTCTGGGACCTTCATTGTTTTCGAGGCCTCCTTCATTGTTTCGGCTTTCAGCAAAGCCCTCTACATCGACCTCGGCTTCAGTCTCACTATCATCGGAGCTCCAGCTAGAGTTGGTGCTCCCCTGCTCTTCTGCATCCCACTCAGCATCGGACTCACACGACTCAATGACCACCACATCCTCAGATCGGTGTCCACTTGTTCGACCTTCCTCCATCGGCTCATTGCGAGGGACCTAGGGGGAACGATCTTCCGCTTGTAAACTATTGGGAGCGGAATTAAGTCCCTCCTGAACATCGGGTTCAACCGACCCGGTGTTACCAACACGTGCACCCTCCGGGTCTCTAGGATCGGGAGCCATCAGTTTGGCTATTTTTGGACGATCTGTGTTGACAACCCTGTGGGTTTGTTTTGTTCTAGCCAGATCGGACCTGCAGAAATGGGGGCATGCCAAGTCAAGTTTAAGTGCTAAACGGGCTAGGGGAAGTCCCGGCTAAAGCATAAGGAAAACAGTTAAAAGGCACTAACCTCGAAAATCGGAAGCTCAGCGAAGCTGAACTTGTTTGTGCGCTTTGACGATCTCACTGTTGAAAGGTGGAGACCCTCGCCACAGTAGGTTGGATCGGAAGCTCGGAGATCAAAACATAGAGTGACGATGTGAAGGTCGGTACTCAGAGCAATTTGCAAAAAGCCAGTGCAAATGAATGAGGTTTTCACACATATTTATAGTGGACCAAGAGCTACGAATTGGGCCTAAGCCTAGGAGACACGTCCAATCTGTAGCACCTTTTACAGGCGAGTGAAACGAGGCGTCATCATTACACCAGCCACATCGAACGACGCGCCCCATCAATGACACTATTGTCAAGCGCTGGAATCGAAGCGTCGCCACGGAAGGGGTACCTCAAGTCACTCGGTGCTCCTTCAATGAACATTCCGAGGCTGGGGAAAGACGCTCTGGTGAGTATAAGCCCGGCCGCGGAAGGTCGCCGCGTTTGGCAAGCAACCAAGTTCAAGCTCGCCAGAGCATCGTAAGCTCGTTTCTCCAAACATACGCAAGACCTGAATCTCATGCACTTCGAGGCTGGGGGCAAAACACTCACAAGAGTACAAGTCCGGCCTCAGAGAGTACTGCAAACTCGGATAAGGAATCAAGTCAAGCTCTCCCCAAGGTAACCTGACTTGGGGGGCAACTGTTACTGATTGGGCCTTTCCCATGGAATTCACTAAGGCCCAATGACAAAAGGCAGATCCATTAACCAATGGTGGAGATCAAAGACCTAGATCCAATGGTTCACCTTGATTCCCAAAACCTATAAATAAGCATTTAATGCAAGCACTAAAGGTACACACTCTTTTCAATATTCTCACTTGGAATGGACCACTTGCTAACTTGAGCGTCGGAGTGTCTTTGCAGGTACCACCCCACCTCGGATCGAAGCGAAGCTCAGATTGACCAAGACTATTTCTACCGACTATCTCAAATCAGACTTGGTATCTAAGATCAGATACCGGTTCAGAGAAACGGTACAGATCAATAGCAAGCTCTTGTAAGCTGCAATTTCTTTTTAAGGGTGATTATTTTTGCCGTAATTTGACACTGGCTTAAGTGCACGCTCATAGATGATTTATATTATAGGTGAAATATCAAATTTTATTATTGAATATAGTAATAATATAGTAATAATTTAATCAGCAACGGTTATTTACAGCTTGAGCCTCGTTCCAAAAGCAAAAGTCATCAAAAGTACTAGAAGTTAAACAAAGTAGCATGGAGTGGACCACCACAGGCAACGGGACAATAAGCAGTAATTTGTCGTGTAGCAGTTAAAGTATCTCACTCAAACAAAAACATTACCATATGACAATTGATCCTACCCATTAATAATTTAACCTATACAACTAAAACTTCTCAAATCTGATATTTGATCCTCTTCAATTGTAAAGAGGCACTTTGATAGTGGCAAAATAGGATAAACATACACCACGGTTTGCATAAAAATGACTGCATAAAACCTTTACACACAATGGTTGTTGTGACTAGTAGTAGCCAATCAAAAAGAATGTAAGTGGTGCAAATAGTGATAGTACTTCATCCTTTATTCTAATAAGTATCATGATGTCAATTAATGGCGATCCAATTGGCTAGTATTCAAAATCAAATCATTCATCAATGCAAGTTCCTCCTTCTACGGTTCAATGTTACTGGAGGAGGAATCCTCATTGATGAAATGAAAACAACATCAACTACAATAAAATGTACCCCAAATTTAAATTCAAATTCAAATTCAATTCTCCTATTGTCCCAGAAAAGTCAATTAATGAATGATTATATTGTTGGGTGACGAGAACTCGACTCCACATGCGTTATTTGATTCCTCCTTCATAGTCTCACACTTGGGAACTTGCAAGATCCATAACCTACAAACGTCCAAAACAAGATTAAGTAAAAATACAAAGCAATAGCCAAGTATTATAAGGGAAACAACAAAGAGCTCCATTAAAACCAACTTACTTGGATCCTTTGCAGTTTGGGTGGCAAGTCCATTGAAGTAACAAGTTCCCCCAACCTTCTTAAACTGTGCCCAATAAGAACTAAACGCGTAGCTCGCATGCCAGAAAAGCGAATCGGGTCTAGAACACGGTTTCCCCGGTTGAATCGGGTCACAAGTCTTATTCCCTTGCGAGCACGCATACGACAATGCCTCCGCCAAAGCCGTCACATTACTCCCACGTGCGGCAACGCACCAAATCTTCCCCTTATACGGCTCATTATTCTCCGGCAACGGTAGTGGCAAAAACTCCGACTCGGGCGTCTTCCCAGAAAGATCAATCCCATAAATACTCGACCCATTTGGGTACAACAACCCGAAATGCCGCTCCGTACCTGGACCCGGTTTCGAGTTCTCGTTAAATAGAGCAAATAAAAAACTCGGAAGAATCGAACCAGGTCGAGCCGGGGTCCCAACCACGGGTTTTTTCAAGACCTTCTTAACAAAATTTCTATTATAAGTAGCAGCATTGAAGACATTAGCACCAATTTGATCAATATCCCCACCATTGGGCCAACCCGTTTCCGCAATAAAGATCCGAATATCCGGAAACCCGAGCCGCTCCATAGCAAAATAAACGGCATCAACCATTTGATCAAACAAATTAGTATAAACCAAACCCGAACCCGAATCCTTAACGGTAATATTTGTAGATCGAAAAAGAGCATAATCAAGGTTAATATTAACCGGGTCGGAGCTCCAAGCAAAAAACGGGTAAACATCTAAAAAGAAAAAGGATTTAGTTCTATTAAGGAAACGGAGCATGGGCAAAAGAACGGGGTTTATGATATCGTTACGAAACGCAGCGTTTGAAGGAGGGAAAGAAGTTTGTAAAACATCCATAGCGGAAGAAGTTCCAACTTTGATTTTACGGAGTTTGAATTTATTGAGAGAGTGTTTGATTTTGAGCATAGCAGGTACGAGGTGGGGCCATGTAGTGTTGGGTGTGGAGGAAATGATTTCGTTGCCGATAAGGAGGTAACGGATTAAGGTTTGAGGGTAAAAAGGTAATATGTTGGTTTGGATCCAATGGTTGGAAAGGGTTTGATTTGTGGAAATGTTGGTGATGAGTTCATTTGGTAGCATGATTGAAACTTGAAGATTTGTGTTTTTTAAGGATGTTAGGATTTGTGGGTTTGTGTCGTAGATTTTAACACGTTTGGCTTTTAAGGTTTTTTTGATTAGTTGTATGGATTTCTGTGGTGGTTGAAGGTTGTTACCTAGTTGGCCGTAGCATATTCCTGGTTGAGATGAGAACCCTGTAGTAGCTGTGGAAAAATAAAAAAATAAATAAATAAATAAATAAATAAATAGTTAGAAAGTGGAAATAATAAAAGAGAAGTGAGGTTTTTGTTACTTACTTGATGAGTTGAGTAGCATGGAGAATAATAGTAAGAGTGGAATGAGAAGAAAAGAAGGCATTTTGGAATTTTTGGTTGTTTCAGAGTTCAATAATGTGTATTGCGAAAGTGGAAGGGAAGGTTGGATCTCTCTCTCTCTCTCTCTTTCTAGAGCGTGGCCATTTTTGGTCACTTTGTTGGTTCCAGCTGGTAACTCGTGTCGACTTGAAAATGAATGGACCTATGGAAAACTATGGACAATTGCTGAGAGAAAATCAGAAGAGCGAATATTAATTTTTTGGGGGAAGATAAAAGTAAAATAGAGGAAGGGGATAGACTGTGTTGTGTGGGAAGACGAGCCTTCCTGGTGGTTTAAGAAAGTGGGGAAAAGATGATCATTAATGACTTAAACAAATGGTAACAACTACTACTACCGGTATTTACCGGTACCTCCGTTTCATTTATACGTACTTTAAGGTTATCGTACACGTATTAATAAAAATGATTTATAGTGTAGATTTTATAAAAAGTGATATCTAAATTACCATTTAATTTTTTATCTTTTTACATAGATAAACGTGAATCATTTATTAAGTGTATGTTTGGCAGAGGGGTTTAGAAGGATTTAGGAGGGAAAGGTTTTGAAGGGCTTGGTTTATATTTTATTATCTATTTGAGATTTTAAAAAATTGAAAGAATAACATGATGAATAATGATAAAACATTGGTAATCACACTTCATTTTTGTTTAGAAACATTTTATAGCTTCCTCAATTTAGAATTGAAAATTAAGTCTTCCCCTCCCCTCCTCTCTTAAACCCTCCATCCAAACATACCGTAAATGTAAAAAGTTGTCATGATTAATAAGGGCATTAGTGGAAAAGCATGTTAGATGTTTTCTTGAAAATGTAAAACAACAATTAATTTGGGACAAATTGTATTGAAGTATAAAAGTATTTAGAATAAATGACTATTGTAATAAACTACAGTTAGTTTAGGGTCAACTACAGTTAGTTAGTTGACTACAGTTAGTTATTAAGTTTGTTACACTATTTAGAGATTAGTTAAAGTTTCTTAGATGGTTATCTGATATTGATACATTGTATATAACATTCATTTCACTCAATGGAATACAATAAGTTCAGTTTTCACTATCTGTGAATTAGAGTCTTTTATGGTATCAAAGCAGAGAAATCGGCTCTGCGTGCCAATCGTCTTCTTCTTCGATTTTTCGTCGCTCAAACCCTAAATCGTTCAACACTGGCGGAAATCGTCACTCAGACCGAAGAACCAGGTGAACCTGAACAAACACACAAAGGTGAGGAACGATCCAAAGATCTTGCACTCACATTGACAAGCTCATACTATCTCCGCCCCGCTGAAAATCCTTGTGCGATTCTTGTTACTCCTCCAAGGAATGGAAACAATTATGACACCTGGAGTAAGAAGATGAAAAGAGCTCTTCTAACCAAGAACAAGATCAAGTTAATCAACGGTAAGATTACGGCACCAGACGAAAACGACGATCTCTACGAAGCATTGGAACGATGTAACTGAACTGTGGTCGCTTGGAGCGCTGGTTCACTTGCACCAGAAGTAGCGCAAAGCATCGAAAATGTTGAAAATGCTTTCGATCTATGGAACGAGTTGAAGAATCGTTTTTCGAAGGGAGATGCTTTTTGAATGTCAGATTTAATGCAAGAGATTCACTCAATCAAGCAAGGGGAAAGGAGCATCAATACGTATTACACAGATCTGAATGTGATTTGGGAAGATCTTGAGACTCTTAGACCGATTAGCGCCTGTGCATATGGAGTGGTAGATGCTAACATCAAGAAACAGATAAATTAGTTTATATTTTGTTTCTCCTAGCTTATCCATCATGATCTGCGTTTAAAAATGAGAAATACTTCCTTTAAATTGTATCCAACAAAATAAAAAATTTCTTCATATTCTTCAGACGAGAGGTAGTACCACTTTAGGTTTTGTTCGGTAAAAAGTGACAATATCAGATAAATTAGTTTATATTTTGTTCGGTAAAAAGACACAATATCATGATCAGATAAATTAGTTACAATTGAAAGGTCTCAATGATCAGTACAACACCGTGAAGACGCAGATCATGATGATGGAGCCACTACCGGGGATTAGCAAAAAAATTCCCTAACATTACAACAAGAAAGACAGCTGAATGGAAATGTTTTGGGGGAAATTCCTAAAGCCGTGTTAATGGCGAACACCGGATCAAATCAAGGATTCCAAGGAAGAGGAGGCAACAATTCGCGTGGTAGAGGACGTGGAAGATTCCCTGGAAGAAGCAACAACAACAATTCCAACAAGACTTGCACATATTGCGGAAAGCAAGGACGCACGGTGGAAACATGCTGCTCAAGGCTTGTTTTTTTCCAGCTTCATCCACTCTGCAGTTAAAGGGTTTCAGTGACTCAGACTGGGCTACCTGTGTTATGACAAGAAGATCTGTTACTGGCTTCTGTATATTTCTTGGGGAATCTCTCATTTCCTGGAAATCAAAGAAACAAACCACAGTGTCTAGGTCATCCACAGAGGCAGAATACAGGGCTCTAGCTTGAACTGTTTGTGAACTTCAATGGCTCACCTACATTCTGCAGGATCTCTCATTGCCATTCATAACACCTGTTGTTTTGTATTGTGACAGTCAATCTGCTAGACACATTACTGCCAACTCCAGTTTTCATGAACGAACAAAGCACATTGACATTGATTGTCATGTGGTTCGTGAGAAACTGCAGGCAAATCTGTTCCATTTGCTGCCTGTTCCATCATCATCTCAATTAGCAGGCATTTTGACAAAGTCTTTGGATCCTCAACCCTTCAATACTTTGCTATCCAAGCTTGGAGTGCATAGCATACACCATCTAGCTTGAGGGGGGTATTGGAGAATAAATGACTATTGTAATAAACTACAGTTAGTTTAGGGTCACCTACAGTTAGTTAGTTGACTACAGTTAGTTATTAAGTTTGTTACACTATTTAGAGATTAGTTAAAGTTTGTTAGATGGTTATCTGATATTGATACATTGTATATAACATTCGTTTCACTCAATGGAATACAATAAGTTCAGTTTTCACTATCTGTGAATTAGAGTCTTTTAAATTGATTTTGCTAAAACAACTTATAAAATGGGACGGATGTAGTAATATTTACTAATGGAGGAATATTTATCTTCTCTTATTTTATCTCACTCCTAAACAAAAGACATACTATTATTAATTCCAAAAAAAAAAGACATACTATTATTATTATTATTATTATTAATTTTTGACTGAGGACGTTAATCTCAATTTTTTTGACAACATTAATCTCATATAATATTCCTATAATTTTTATTTTATTCAATATATATTTTTTTTCAACAAACTCTATAAATATTCATATAAAAATTACCCTTAATTTCTTTAATAAATAAATGAATTTAACCCATATTTATCTCATAATAAATAAGAATATTAATAAAATGTAGTGTTTAATACGTTTAAAAATGAGAAATACTTCCTTTAAATTGTACCCAACAAAATAAAAATTTTCTTCATATTCTTCGGACGAGAGGTAGTACCACTTTAGGTTTTGTTCGGTAAAAAGTGACAATATCAGATAAATTAGTTTATAACATATGTGTCTATAACAGATAGTTGGTAAGTTAATAGGGTGAATTTAAAGTGTTTAACAAAATTATCGGTTCAACTATTTTATTAATGTAAAATGACATAAATGAGCATTTTTAATTAATACTTAAAAATGAGAAAGATTGTTCATTTAATAGTGATGAATGAGGAGTTTAATTAAAAATTCAAATAATATGAATAAAAATAAAAGAAAAAATGAAACACTATAAGCTCAAAAGCTATTACAAGTGGCTTATGGAAAAAAGTTGTAAGCTACTAAAGCTAGTGAAAAGCCCTACAAACATTTATATTTTGTTTCTCCTAGCTTATCCACGTTAAATTATCTATTATACGATGACAATTTGACATCGCTAGAGCCTTAAGCTTTATGTGGTATAAAATAAGAGAAATTGAATAAACTGATAGC
Source organism: Astragalus membranaceus (assembly GCA_039519185.1). Taxonomy (NCBI): domain Eukaryota; kingdom Viridiplantae; phylum Streptophyta; class Magnoliopsida; order Fabales; family Fabaceae; genus Astragalus; species Astragalus membranaceus. The sequence goes on along the minus strand of CM076854.1, from coordinate 81,289,840 downwards.
AGATAAGCTAACAATGTCAATTTACAGAGTTTGATACAATTAGCAGTTAAACTAAATTATAAAATTTAAATGACATAAATATGTATTTTTAATCTATGCTTTAAAATTAGAGGACCGTTCATTTAACGAATTATAAATGTGAAGTTTTATTAAAATAATAAGGTAAAAAATGAGAGAGTAAATGAAAGGTAATCTAATCTAATCTAATATCTATTTATACATACAAATCTATTTATACAAAATACCTCCTATGAAATTACCAAATTGGATCTCTTATTAACAAGACACGTATCTAATTTAAGGGTAAAAATGTCATTACACTCTCTTTTTTCTTTTTTTTTCTCTTTCTTCTTACACTCTTTTTCTTACTTTTCACTTTTCTCTTACACTCCCTTTCTTTCTTTTTCTCTTTCTTCTTACACTCTCTTTCCTCATTTTCACTTTTCTCTTACACTCTCTTTCTTCCCTTTTTCTTTTAACTTTACTTCTACTTTTCCCATAAATAATTATTCTCTTTCTCTTATCACTTCACTTTAATTTTTTTTAACTAAATTTCTAAATTTAAACAAATACTACTCTATTAAAATTACCTATAAAAATGTAAATGAGTCACAGTAAAAAACAAAAAAAAAATTATCACCTTTTTTGAAAACTTATCACCTTAAAATTTTAATGTTTCTCTCAGAAATCTGTTTACACTCTAATTGATAATCTACTATCACCTCTTATTGATAATTTACTATCTATCTTTTACTATCTACTATAATCTACTAATCAACTCAAATAATCAATTGAAACTATGGAATAACTGCAATGATACATTAAAAAGGACGGGATAACTGCATTGATATATAAAAAAACACAGGATTAATATTTGTTATTGATAATTAAATTTTTTGAAGACTACTATATATAAACCTACTATCTAAAAAACAATAATATTTAATGACTATTTAAACTACTGATTAATATTTAAAACAAATATTTCTTATTGATAATCTACTATCTCTCTTTTACTATCTACTATAATCTACTAATCAACTAAAATAATCAATTGAAACTACGAAATAATTGCACTGCTATATAAAAAACACGAGATAACTGTACTGATATATAAAAAAACACAAGATTAATATTTGTCATTGATAATTAAATTTTTTGAAGACTACTACTACAAACCTACTATCTAAAAAACAAGAAGACTTAATGACTATTTAAATTACTAATTAATATTTAAAACAATTATTTCTTATTGATAATCTACTATCTAACAATTTTACTATCTACTATAATCTATTAATCAACTAAAATACTCAATTGAAGCTACCAGATAACTGCACTGATATATAAAAACACGGGATAACTGCAGTGATATATAAAAAAACACGGGATTAATATTTGTCATTGATAATTATAATTTTTGAAAACTACTACAAACCTACTATCTAAAAAAACAAGCAGGCTTAATGACTATTTAAACTGATTAATATTTTAAACACACGCGACAAATAGTTGTCACTAATACCTAAAAAAGGACAAATAATTGTTACAGATATATAAAAAAAAACACGGGATAAATATTTCTTATTAATAATCTACTATCTGTCTTTTACTATCTACTATAATCTACTAATCAACTCAAATAATCAATTGAAACTATGAAATAACTGCAATGATACATTAAAAAGGATGGGATAAATTGCATTGATATATAAAAAAACACAGAATTAATATTTTTCATTGATAATTAAAATTTTTGAAGACTACTATAAACCTACTATCTAAAAAACAATAATATTTAATGACTATTTAAACTACTGATTAATGTTTAAAACAAATATTTCTTATTGATAATCTACTATCTCTCTTTTACTATCTACTATAATCTACTAATCAACTAAAATAATCAATTGAAACTACGAGATAACTGCACTGATATATAAAAAACACGGGATAACTGCACTGATATATAAAAAAAACACGAGATTAATATTTGTCAATGATAATTAAAATTTTTGAAGACTACTACTACAAACCTACTATCTAAAAACAACAAGACTTAATGACTATTTAAACTACTAATTTATATTTAAAACAATTATTTCTTATTGATAATACTATCTAACAAATTTACTATGTACTATAATCTATTAATCAACTAAAATACTCAATTGAAACAACAGGTAATTGCACCGATATATAAAAACACGGGATAACTGCAGTGATATATAAAAAAACACGGGATTAATATTTGTCATTGATAATTATAATTTTTGAAAACTACTATAAACCTACTATCTAAAAAAACAAGAAGGCTTAATGACTATTTAAACTGATTAATATTTTAAACACACGCGACAAATATTTGTCACTAATACCTAAAAAAGGACAAATAATTGTTACTGATATATGAAAATATATGGGATAAATATTTCTTATTAATAATCTACTATCTATCTTTTACTATCTAGTATAATCTACTAATCAACTCAAATAATCAATTGAAACTATGAGATAACTACACTGATACATTAAAAAGCACGAGATAATTGCACTAATATATAAAAAAATACGGGTATAACTACAATGATATATATATATATATATATATATATATATATATATATATATATATATATATATATATATATATATATATACAAACATGGAATAGCTGCACTAATATATAAAAAACACGAGAGAACAACACTGATATATAAAAGAACACTGTACTGATATATAAAAAAAAACACACGATAAATTCACATATTGTTTTTAAATGATACTTTTACATTTTTAGATATTAATATTTATCTATTTTTTTAAACTCATTTTTTATCTACTTTAAATTTGTCTTTATTTTCACGGGGTAATTTTCAAACTATTGAAATACTGTCTAAAATCATTCATAAAAAAAACACGACAGCATCCGTGCATATGCACGGGTATCCTACTAGTAAGTTATAAACTCAAACACCATTTTGAGGTAATGTGTTGAAAAAACACTATAAATTAGTAAAAAATAGGCATAGCACTTTTGGTCATTTATCTTTGCTCCAGATTTTACTTTGGTCCTTTATCTTTTTTTGGGTCCGTTTTGGTCCCTCATGTTTCATTTTCGTTTCATTTTGGTCCCTCACGTTAGTTTTGGTTAACGGACGCCACGTTGGCAGTTAACTGCTGATGTGGCGTATGTTATTCATTAAATGACGTGGCAAAAATATATTATTTAATTTTAATGAAATTACACATCACCATTAAACTATTTTAATTGTTAAACAATTAAACATCAACACCAACACCTTCATCAACTTCAAACCCAGATCTGAAACAATTAAACATCAAACTCAGATCTGAAACTAAAGACAACTAACCCAGATCTGTTCATCAACTTCAAAACGCGTTCAACAACAAAGGATCAAAACAGAACTGAGAAGTGGAACTAAATCAAAACGAAACGGAACTGAATCAAAAAGAAACGGAGTTGAATCAAAACGGATCTGGGTTTCAAAATCGAAGAACCCATATTGAACAATATCGAAGAAAAATCGAAGATGGAAACGGAACTGAATCAAAACGGAACTGAGAAGTGGAACTAAATCAAAACAAAACGGAACTGAATCAAAACGAAACGGAACTGAATCAAAATCGAAGATGGAAATGGGTATAAAGATGGAAATGGGTATGAAGATGGAAACCATTGTTTGTGTTCTCTGTTGATGCTCATTTGTTTCATTTTAGTCCTCTCTGTTTTTCCTTGGTTTCATTTTGGTCCCTCTCATTGTTTGTGTTGTTTCATTTTGGTCTCTTTCAGATCTGGAAAAACTAAACAATCAGAATCTTCATCCTCATCACGTTTGCATGTACAAATCCAGAAATGCAATCTGGGCATTCAGTGAAGAAAAACATATTTAAACCAAGCGTTTGGTTGATGGAATCCTTTTGAAGACGAAATCCAGCGTTTTGAAAGAAGAAAGAAGAAACACAGATCTGAAACCAATGTTTGGTTGCTGGAATCCTAATTGTTAATGGAGTGTCCAACACCAGCGTTTTGAAAGACGAAATCCATTCTTTCTTGATTTTGTGATTTCTCGTGATGAAGAGGAATATGGTGATTTTGTGATTTCTTGATTTTGTTTGAAAGAACAATGTTATTTCACACTTAGTTTTGTTTGATTTCTTGATTTTGTTTGATTTCTTGATTTTCCCAATTCGTGAGAAGAGGAACATGGTGATTTTTGTGATTTCTTGATTTTGTTTTTCTTATTTTGTTTTTGTTAATTTGTTTTTTATTTAAATAAAATAAAATGCCACGTCATTTAATGAATAACGGCTGCCACGTCAGCAGTTAACTGCCAGCGTGGCGTCCGTTAGTCAAAACTAACGTGAGGGACCAAAATGAAACAAAAACGAAACATGAGGGACCAAAACGGACCAAAAAAAAGATAAAGGACCAAAGTGAAATCTGGAGCAAAGATAAAGGACCAAAAGTGCTATTTAGCCTAAAAAATATATAGGCTTAAATATCATTTTGGTCGATGCAAATATAATGAATATCCATTCTAGTCCCTGCAAAAATATTATTTTTAAAAACAACCCTTACAATTTATAAAAGTTTTCAATTTAGTCTCTGGAATTATTTTAGAGCTGATGTGTCACATTTTAATCATGCTGACATTTAGTGACATGATCAGTGTGGCTAAGTGGACTGCTTATGTGAATGAAAGACATTCAAATCCCTAATTTCATTTTCCCCAACTCTCAAATCATTGATTTTTCTGCTTGTGCAACCATTTGTATTTGGAACACTAGCAATACTGATTTATAATGAGGCAAAAATCAATACAAGGTTGGGGAACATATTTCTAAGTTGGGAGAAATGAAATTAGGGATTTGAATGTCTCTCATTCCCATAAGCCATCTACCAAGGCACACTGGCCATGTCACCATAATGCCAGCATGATTAAAATGTGACCATCAACTCTAAAATAATTTCAGTGACTAAATTGAATACTTTTATAAATTGCAAAGGTTGTTATTGCAAGGACTAAAATGGATATTTGTTGTATTTGCAAACACCAAAATGATATTTAAGCCAAATATAAACTAATTGTTATCAAACACCTTTATTTTGCTTTTACTCCTAAACAATTAATAGAGTTAGAACAAGAGAGAATCCGACTATGAAAAACGATGGGGACTTTCTTGTGAAGCTTGCTTTGGATGGTGTTCTGTACCTTTACCTTACCACAGATTGGATCGAATAGGTAGTTGGTAGGGTAGTTGCTTTGCTTGATTGAATCTCTGATTGCACCAGGAGGTAGTGGAATGATCAAGCTTGAATGGGTAGGATCACAGACTGCTGCTTATGACCGGGCCTACTTGTGACCGGGCTTGTTTGTGACTAGGCCTGGGGTGAGCAGGACTGCTGATGATGAGTAGGCGTCAGAACGTTCCTGGGTGGGGTACCTGCGAAGCCACTCTAACGCTCAAGTCGGTATTGAGAACAATAGAGTAGGATAGCAAGGAATGAGAATCTCCCCATTAATGACAATGTATGTCAGTATTTATAGGGATCTGTGTCGGCTTTGAGCCATCGGATTCGTCAGGTGAATCTGAACCATTGAAGCATAATAGCCATAAAAGGATTGATTTATTATGGATATGGGCTAAAGTTTAGTGGGCTTAGTCATGTCCAATTGCTGGAATGAGAATAGATGGCAAGTGTGTGATTCCGTTTGTGTTGGGATTTTTGAAACTCACATTTTTCATTAAAAAAACTATAATTTGTAATGTCATATTTGGATACTTCAACGCGTTAGTTATAAAAATGAATATATTTATAAATATAATAATTTCATATAATTTTGGGTAAACTCGGGTATCATTTATAGCGATTTTGAAGATTAATTCCTCGAGGTACTGGAGTTTATTTAAGGGCTGACATCTTCCAAGCGATGTCTCTCCGTACACACCGATCAAAAATCGAACCCCTGACCAAATACTTAATGAGTCCAAACAACTTACCACTTATGTCACCCTACTTGTTATGATTTCATATAATTTCAAACCAACTTTAAATTTTTTATTTATTTTAGTCTTACTGATTAGTTACGGATGCTGATTTGTTAAGGATGCAGAGTAAAAGTGGTTGATATGATAATGAGACTGAAAAAAGGGAACACCGTACGTATGCGGCAGAAATAAAAAGAAACTAGCCGTTTGAGATGATAAATGAAAAAGAGCATCATCTTCTCATGCGCTTGTATTTCAAGTAGGTAGTTCAGTTGACGAGCTAAAAAATATTGAATTAATGCACCAAAATAGTGCAAAAAATAGGTTACGTGTTCAAACTCCAGAAACTAACATTCCTCCACCCCATTAAAATTGATTATAAAAAAAAATATCGTGCATGTAAAATCTACGATACCTTGCATAGATTCGAGGAACTTTTCTTTTGTGATAGAAAAACAAAAAGTTATTACCAAAAACAATAGAAAAATAGAAAGTTATTGATGCTTCACTGAATGCTTTATCGGTGTTTCATTTATCCATGTTGTTAGTTTCTATTTGTGTCGGTCTGTCTTGATTTAAATTTTCACTTTAGTCTCCAATAAAATCAAAGTTTTTTATTTTCAACTTATTATTATTATTATTATTATTATTATTATTATTATTATTATTATTATTATTCATCTTAAAAAAAAACTTATTATTATCCCGCCCAGAAATTCTGAAACTCAAAGTGAGTGAAGAAAGTTTCTTCTTTCTTCGTCTTCCATCAGTTGATCGAAAGGTGCAGCAACAATTATATGCACACATGTGACTTGTGCTTTTTTTAGCCGTGTTGCTGTTTTTTTTTTGAAAAATTTATCTTTTTTTAATTAGCGCATATAATGTGAGCCAGCCCAAAGAACTTGTAGCCTGTGTAGAGTCGGACTTGGGCTGGGGAGTTAGAGCCTGAATTTCAATTAAGGCTTTTTGGCCCAATCCAAAAAAACTTGAGCCCGATGAGGGCCGGCCTGATCAGGTCGGGTGTATTAAATTTGATGATCATATAATAAGATTTGACCAATTTATGTTTATTTGATGCAGGGATGCAAGAAAACAAATTCTGGGTGTGCAAGAATCAGAGTAATTGACCCAGAAGTGAGGTCCAATCCAACTGGTTGAACCCAAGCCAATGAAAACGGCGGAACCCAGTGGAGCAACAATGTTGAAGCACGCGGGTTGGAACGTGGATACGGGTTGATCCAACTTCAGGTACTATAAAAACATTTTTGAACCGGTTCACCTCATTTTTCCTTTTCTTTCTCTCTCTTCTCTTCTTCTTCTCTGCTCTGGTTCGCTTCTTCTCTTCGCAAACCCTCTGTTAGGTTTTCTTCAAATCACACCAGATCTTGATGATTGAAGCTTCCAACTGCTTTAATCATCAAGTATACATACCCAGGTAACTAAATAATCCAAAAGCCCCTTGATTTCGTTGTTGATCCTTCTCAAATCAGCAAACCCTAAAACACTGTTCTTCGTGTTTCAGGTTCTACGATGCCAGGGTTTTGAATTGGGCAGTAACACAAAGGTAATCACGTTACTATTTTTCTGATTAATGATTCTGATGTTGTTTTCTTTCACAAAAAACCCTAACTAGTTTTTTGTGTTTGCTTGTACGTAACTGGTTCTTCACTTCTTTGAAGAACACCAACAACTTCACACTTGTGGAACTCCTCTCTGAGATCAACAGGTAACCTCTTAACCTTTCTTGGTATTTCTCTTTTTCCCTTTTGTATTTCAGTCACAGAAATACTGACTCTTTGTTTTTCTTCTTGATGCGAGGTTTATTCAACCACTTGTTGAATATTTTGCTCACAAGACTCTCAGAAAAACCAAGGATGATGAACAGCACGAAGGAGGAGGAGAGTAGTACACTAAGGTAAAAGAAAAAATGTAATTTTTATTATCATTAAACTTGTATATACGTACACAGTGTATCTATTTATACAAAAAATTGTAACGGCTAGTTTGATTTGTTAGGTTAGTTTTAGTTATGAAGCCTAGATGCCGGATACGATACGGGATACGACACGATACGGATACGGGGATACGGGAAAATTTTGAAAATCAACATACGACACGGCTGGGATACTTTAATAAAAAATTAAATTAAAATTTAAATATATAAAAACATATATAACAAAAAAATAAAATAGAATAGAAACACAAATAGAAAAAAACAAAGATGAAAAACTCAAATATTGCATTTTATAGATATGAAAAAAAAAACTGCCCAAGTAGATAAAAAAAATCACACAAAATATATGGATGAAAGGAAGAGGACAACTGACACACCTATGTATGAGTGACTAGTCATAAAAAGTAATGGTGGACAAGTAACTAAGACCACCCAAAATCGTATAATACGAATAGTCAGTGGCAGAAATAGATGACTTTTTATAGGCTAAGATATTCATATTAGTACGTAATTGGTCAATAAAACATAAGCATATCATTAGTCAATATATATTCATCACATTGTAGAAATTTGTGATCTTATCAAGTAGAGATAGTTACGTATATTTATCTCACTCATATCACAATGTATTATTTCTTCTATTATTGTACTACGAAAAAACATATAATTTTGTCATTTAGTTATTGAGGTATTAAAGTGTATCATATATGAGTGACAATCATGTGCTTAGTTGGTAAGAGGTATCGAAAAAGTATCTGAGAAGTATCCTTAGTTGGTAAGAAGTATCAAAGATGTATCTGAAAAGTATCGAGTCAAATATTTTTTAAAAAGAATTAAAAAATTATTAGATACTCTTTGGGTACGTATCGGGAAGTATCGGGTGTGTATCGGTATCGGATACGTATCCGACACGGGTACGTCTCCATTTGTGAAGTATCGGGGCTTCATAAGCAACCAGTTTGTTCTAACAAACTCAACTAACATAACAAACCTTTAGCTGTTTGTAAATAGGACTTTGAGGACATTTAAGACCCCCTAACAGCTAGTTTAGTATAACTACACTTTAGCTAGTTTAGTAAAAACCAACATCCTCCCTTAATCACAAACCTAAACCTTAGATAGGCAACACCTAAATAACAGGACAAACCCCTGTTCTGGTCACAAAACATAGAATGATCTGAGACAAGCCCTCAGATAGTAGCTGTCAAGTTACTGTTTCTAGGTTTAGAAAGCAGTAACACCTAGTTGCCTTCTTAGGTTAGTAAAGACACCCCCCTTCAAAGCTTTAGTGAAGATGTCTGCCACTTGGTCCTTTGTAGAGCAGTAGTCCACCACTAGATTTCCCTTAGACACTTGGTCTCTTAGATAATGAAATCTAGTCTCAATGTGTTTTGTCCTCCCATGAGATATAGGATTCTTAGCTATATTGATAGCTGACTTGTTGTCCATATAGAGTTTAGGAACCTCAGTCAAATCAATCCTTAGCTCTTTCATTAGTGTCTCAAGCCATGCTGCCTGTGTTGCAGCATTACAGGCAGAAACATATTCTGCCTCACATGATGATAAGGCCACTATGGCTTGTTTCTTGGAGCTCTAGGATATGGATGCTCCCTGAAACAAGAATATGTAGCCATAAGTGCTCCTCATATCAACTTTATCCCCACACCAGTCTGAATCACAGTAGCCTTGTAGGATATTTTTACCTGCACAAAAGTTGTTAGGAAAAAACACACCAAAATTTAAAGTTCCTTTAATATACCTAAGTATCCTTTTAGCAGCATTCAAGTGAATCTGCTTAGGACAATTCATAAATCTGCTTGCCATCCCTGTAGCAAACAGTATGTCAGGCCCGCTGTGACATAGGTATCTTAAAGGACCAATTATTTGCCTGTAGTGAGTAGGGTCAACATCAACCTCTTCATTGTCTTCTTTCTTACTTAAATTTCCCTCAGCAGGATTAGTTGCTGAGTTACAATTTAGTAAGTCAAACCTGGCCAGAACCTCTTTAGCATACTTCAACTGATGAAGTATGATTCCTTCTTGAACTCTTAGAAATTCCAACCCCAAAAAAATAGGTTAGTCTTCCCAAATCTGTCATTTCAAACTCATTTTTCATACTTAGTTTGAAATTTTCAATTTCTTTTGCACAACTGCCAGTTGATAATAAATCATCCACATAGAGACACACAATTAGGAGATAGGTTTGTATATCACCTTTGATATACACACCATACTCAGTAGTGCATCTAGTAAACCCATTTTCAATAAAGAATGAGTCTATTCTTTTATTCCAGGCCCTGGGTGCCTGTTTCAGTCCATAAAGAGCTTTATGTAGATGAAACACATAAGTCTCCTTGCCTTTTTTAATGAACCCAAGAGGTTGTGCTATAAACACAGTTTCCTCCAAAGGTCCATTTAGGAAAGATGATTTCACATCCATGTGAAACAGCTCCCAATTCCTGCTGCAAGCCAGGGCAGTAATTAGCCGTATAGTTTCATGCCTAGCCACAGGGGAGAACACTTCAGTGTAATCAATTCCCTCCTTTTGTTGAAAACCTCTTGCAACAAGCCTGGCTTTATACTTAACCACCTTGCCATTAGGATCCAACTTTACTTTAAACACCCACTTTACACTAATGGCCTTTTTGCCTTTAGGTAAAGTAGTTAAAGTCCAAGTCTTATTTTTCTCAATGGAATGCAACTCTTCCAACATAGCTTGCTTCCATTGTTTTTTGTTTAGAGCCTCTAGATAGTCTAGAGGTTCTGAGTCAGTCATCATTGCAAAGTGGATGATGTCACCTTCATCATCTATTTCATTATCACCTGCTAAATCATAGTCTGCCAACCTCCTAGGAGGTTCTCTTAGTCTTGCCTGTCTAGGCTGGGCATTCTGTACAGGTTGATTGTGAGCTGATTCTGGTGAATCTGGATCACTTTCAAGCTGTACAGATTCTGCCTCAAGCAAAACAGGCTCCTCTATGTCACTTTCACCATCACTCTCATGGTGAAAACCTTCTGGTACATATGTTGTACCTTCTTCTAGAATGTTAGGACAATCTGAGCTAGTTGGCTCATTCTTATCCCAATCCCGCTTGCTATCTTCAAGTATAGTAACATCCCTAGATATTTCTAACTTGCTGTTTGTAGGATCAAACAGCCTATAGGCACCAGTAGGATGATATCCTACTAGAACCAAAGGCCTACTTTTATCTTCCAATTTCTTCCTTTTAGCATCAGGTACATGTGCATAGCATAGAGACCCAAAGACCCTTTGGTGACTCACGCTAGGCTTCTCCCCAGTCCACACCTCCTCAGGTACTTTGTCCTCTAGTCTTTTAGTAGGACATCTATTAAGTATATAGACAGTTGTAGTGACCGCCTCACCCCATAGATGTTTAGGAAGCTGTTTTAGTTTTACCATTCTCCTTGCCATATCCAAAACAGTTCTGTTTCTCCTTTCTGCTACCCCATCATGTTGTGGGGGTATAGGGAGAAGTTACCTCATGAACAATACCTTGAATTGTGCAATATGCCTCAAATTCTCTTGAGGTATATTCACCTCCTCCATCAGATCTCAGAATCTTTAAGTTCTATCCACTCTGCTTTTCTGTCATTATTTTGAATTCTTTGAATTTGGACAAGGCTTCATCCTTAGTCTTAATTAGGTAGATCCGCATCTTCCTTGAGAATTCATCTACAAAAGACAGAAAATACTTGTTACCACCCTTAGAAATCACATCACATGGACCACAAATGTCTGTGTAAACAACATGAAGAAGATGTTTAGACCTGTTTTCTAATTCTGTCTTAAACATCTTCTTTGGTTGTTTGCCAAGCAAACACGTGGTACAAGCACCATTAGGTGCCTCAATCTTAGGTAAACCACTTACTAGGTTCTTAGTACCAAGATTGACTAGGCTCCTATAGTTTAGGTGTCCCATCCTCTTATGCCATAGAACACTTTCAGAATCAGTAGTGACACTCAAGCATTCTGCTTGTGTAGTGCCAATACTTGTTTTGAAAGTTCTGTTCTTAGCTAAGGGTGATGTTAGGATCAGTCTATCTTGTTTATCAAAGACTTTTAGTTGTAGGTCCTTCATTATGACAGAGAAACCTTTTTCTATTAATTGTCCTAGGCTAATTAGATTACATCTAATACCAGGTACATAATATACATCATGAATTAATACTACCTGCTGGTGTGTGAAAAAGATGTGCAAGTATACACAGTCACAAACAAGTAATATAATGATGTCGAACCCACAGGGATTGGATTAACTTTGTGTGTGTTTAGAAAGCATATAAATTAGTACTACTATTCTACTCACAAATTTTGGGGTTTTTAGTTTAAGTAAAAACAAAATGCAAGTATGTAAAATAAGATGAAGGAAATCAGTTGAGAAAGATAGTTGAGATGTCTTTACTAGATAATGCTTCTTTTGAGAGTTTCTATGCTTTTACAGATGCAGAAGCACTATGATGCAGAAGCATCAAGTGTAGAAGCATCAAGTGCAGTAGCATTGAGTGCAGTTGCATAAGTGTGTGCTTTTCAGCTACTTTCTTCAGAGTTTCGTTACAAGCTTCCCATGTCTGGGCTTGCTAAATAAGTTCACTCCTGCCTTTGAAGTACCCACTGTTTCACCCTAAGGACTATGTTATCCTATGTCTAGGACTTAACATGGTTTTAACACAGTTTCTTTATTAAACAAGTTTAACAAAACCTTTATTAAAACACCCACCCTTATTAGTCTTGATTTCTATTTATAAACCATGTCTGTGAATATAACTCTACTTATTGTAAGAGATCAACCTTAAAATAAGATGAATGTAGTATAACACAAGACCCAAAATGCTACAACACTTAAAAGCATAATAACTTACTCAAAAGATCATTATAAGTTTAGAACATCTCAACTAAAGGAATTTAGCTCATGTTACTCATTATATAATAGAGAGAATCTGTAAGGAGCATAATAACATGAATCATATAAAAGATATCAATAGGGTAGAAGTTACATAGATTGATGTTCCTTTGCATGAATTCTGATTGGTGCAGAAGCACTGATTCCTTAGCCTATCTATGAAGAAGTGGAGGAAGAGGGTGTCAATTCCTTCCTTCTTACAACTAACTACTAAATAAAATGCAAGAAATGAAACTACTAAAATATAAGTAAAGTGTTTGATCTACATATTATCAAGTGAGATATGCGATGATCTTCAAGTGAGAAGTAGAAGCCTTTATATAGCCTTGGAGGTTTCCTTCAAGTAAGGGTTTGCTTGGAGATTAAGTTTGACCAAAGGTGGCTTAACCATGGTTACTTTTCAGAGCTTTGATTGAGAAGATTGAGTCTAAAGGGGAGGTCCAATTGTGGAGAGACATGTGTCTTTAGATGAGTAGCCTTTCATGATGATGTTTATGGTGGGCACCTCCTTATGCATGTGGGCATGTGCCTCCATGTGATTTGTGACAAAGCATGATGTCATAGAAGTTTTGGTGCAGTGGTATGAATTGAGGTGCTTCCATTGTGGGGTTATAAACATTTAGCGCAGGATGGTGTAGAAGCACTAAGTGTAGGAGCATCATCTGTAGGTAAACTGAACAAACACATCAAACATACCAATATATATACAAAATGTTTTATTCATCACATAATTCCTAGAATGTTGTTATCTTACTTATACTACTATATTTAACACATATTCTACTTGATTTCAAGTAATTAGTTATGAATAGATGTATGAATAACTCTATATAAAATGGAGTTATCACCTGCCCATCTTCTTTAGCAAACATGATGTTTCCCATACCTGCAGCCTCAATAGATCTGTCACTAGCACACTTAATTGTTGTCTTCTTATTTGGGTTGAAATCAGTTAACCATTCTCTATTCCCTGTAAGATGGTTAGAACAAGCAGAATCCAAGTACCATATTTCTGTAATAGTTTCACCATTACTGTTGGTGACAACTAGGGCAATATATTCTAAACTTTCTTCTACTTTAACATCAATAGCAGTAGTTTCTACCCTAGGTTCAGTTTCATCATTTAAATCTGAAATTGTGCTAAACATAACAGGTGTGTATTCTGTGTCAGAGTCTTCTGTGGCCACATTGGCCTCTTCTTCAGACTCTTTAGGTTTAGTATCTTTCCTAGTAGGGCATTCAGTAGCATAGTGCCCATAGTTATGACATTTATAGCATTGGACTTTAGATTTATCCTTTTTCTTATTAGAACCAGAGTTTTTCTTGGAGGAGTCACCCTTACCTTTAGGTTTTCCTCCCTTACCTTTAGACCAGTTACTTTGACCTGACTGGTTGTTATTGTTGTTGCTACCCTTTGTCCATTTCTTTCCCTTTGGTTTGGCAGCAAACAGAGCTTGCTCTTCTTCACCTTCACCATTCAAGAGATTCAACCTAATCTCTTTGGCTTCAAGCCTACTTTGGAGGTCTTCAACTTTAAGATCTTCAGGTTTGATGGTGTCTTCAATGCTGTTTACAATAAAACCAAATTTTCTTGTTAAAGAACTAAGAGTTTTCTTACAAACAGTTAGTTCTGATAATGTCTCTCCATTGAGACTCATTGCATTAGTGATTTTCTTTAGTTTTCCAAAGAAATCTGTAATGCTTTCATCTTCCAGCATGTTCAAATTTTCATACTGCTTTCTTAATGATTGTAGCTTCTTCTCCTTGACTGGTGCAGCACCATTATAGTATTTGTCAAGGAGATCCCAGACAGTTTTAGAGACTTTGATGCCTCTAATTCTGTCAAAGTTACTCTCATCACACCCCTGGTGTATGAGATAAATGGCTTTTCCAATCCTTCTTGGTATTTTCCTTATGTTCAACCCTTTATTCAGGGGTTGGGTTCTGAGCTAATGCTGGAACCCCTTCTTGGACAATTTCTAAGAAATCATGGAAGCCAAAAATGGCTTCCATTTGCAAACTCCACATGTCCCAATTTTTCCCATTTAGTTTAGGGATCTGAGTAGACAAGCTAGCATTTGACATATTGATTTTGCACCTTAGCTAGCACCTTTTAACTTTTGAGAACAAAAAACAGGCTATTAGAACATTCACACACACCCTTCTTGCTGTATGTTTAATGGAAACAAAAGTTTAAGCACCTATACAGTCACTGTATAGGGAAAGAAACAGAAAGAACAGTAGAATTAGTAGAGAGTATAGGAAAATGTCCCAGTTTCTTTAGCTGAGATACCATATTAAATTTGATGATCATATAATAAGATTTGACCAATTTATGTTTGTTTGATGCAGGGATGTAAGAAAACAAATTCTGGGTGTGCAAGAATCAGAGTAATTGACCCAGAAGTGAGGCCCAATCCAACTGATTGAACCCAAGCCAATGAAAACGGGTTAACACGGAACCCAGTGGAGCAACACTGTTCAAGCACGCGGGTTGGAACGTGGATACGGGTTGATCCAACTTCAGGTACTATAAAAACCTTTTTGAACCGGTTCACCTCATTTTTCCTTTTCTTTCTCTCTCTCTTCTCTTCTTCTTCCCTGCTCTGGTTTACTTCTTCTCTTCGCAAACCCTATGTTAGGTTTTCTTCAAATCACACCAGATCTTGATGATGAAGCTTCCAACTGCTTTAATCATCAAGTATACGTACCCAGGTAACTGAATAATCCAAAAGCCCCTTGATTCCGTTGTTGATTCTTCGCAAATCAGCAAACCCTAAAACACTGTTCTTCGTGTTTCAGGTTCTACGATGCCAGGGTTTTGAGTCTGACAGTAACACAAAGGTAATCACGTCACTATTTCTCTGATTAATGATTCTGATGTTGTTTTCTTTCACAAAAAACCCTAACTTGTTTTTTGTGTTTGCTTGTACGTAATTGGTTCTTCACTTCTTTGAAGAATATCAACAGCTTCACACTTGTGGAACTCCTCTCTGAGATCAACAGGTAACCTCTTAACCTTTCTTAGTATTTCTCTTTTTTCCTTTTGTATTTCAGTCACAGAAATACTTACTCTTTGTTTTTCTTCTTGATGCGAGGTTTATTCAACCACTTGTTGAATATTTTGCTCACAAGACTCTCAGAAAAACCAAGGATGCTGAACAGCACGAAGGAGGAAGAGAGTAGTACACCAGGGTAAAAGAAAAAATGTAATTTTTATTATCATTAAACTTGTATATACACAGTGTATCTATTTATACAAAAATTGTAACGGCTAGTTTGATTTGTTTGGTTAGTTTTAGTTTGTTATTTTTTGATAAGCAATGTTAAATGGGTGGGGGAATGTTAGTTTCCGGGGTTTGAACCCGGGACGTCCTTCTTGCACCCTTTTGGTGCACTCCTTCGATATCCCTTAACTCGCCAACTGAGCTACCTACTTAGTTTTAGTTTGTTAGAAGCAACCAGTTTGTTACTAACAAACTCAACTAACATAACAAACCTTTAGTTGTTTGTAAATAGGACTTTGAGGACATTTAAGACCCCCCAACAGCTAGTTTAGTATAACTAAACTTTAGCTGTTTAATTTTTTTGGGTTTTTGGTTAAAAACCAACGGGGTGTAGCTTGTGTTGCCGGCTCTAGTTGTGAGGAAGTGTTAGTTACATTTTAATTTTGTGGTCAATTGTTGGAAAATTTGGTGTTGAAGTGTTTTGCTTAGTTGAGTCGTAATAGATGTAATTTGACATTCATTACCTTTTGGACCTCGTATGATCTACAATATTAACCGCCAACAATTTTAATATTTTGCAATAGCTTTTATACCAATAGTTTAATAGTTTGCAGCCACCTTGCTAATAGTCTTGCTAAAGAATGTGCAGCCTTGCAAGGCTCCTGGGTTAAGTCGGGGATGGACCCCACTTCAAAAATAATTTTACTTGATAATATACACATGATAGTTTTATTTTGACCACATAAAAGATAGGCGTCACCCCCTAATGATAAATTATTTAAAATAATTATAGAAATTCATAAGTGACAATAACATAGGGAAATGGTTGCTATTAATTTTTTCTTTATAGTTTTGTGATTTGTAGAAATTTAGGTATTTTAGAATATTTTTTAATCATGAAATTATGTAAATTGTAAAAATAATAATATTTTTTAAAGAAAATATTATAGACTATACTTTGTCTCCCACTAATAGTTTTTTTTTTTATTTGTCACCGGGGTAAATGGTTTGATGAGGTGGGAACCAAACATGATAAGGGTGTTTGTTGTAACCTAGCCTTAAGCTCTTTGGGTTGTTGTTGTCTACCATTGCTTTCTCGGGTGTATTTACCCTTCTAGACAATTCGTTAGATTCAATTCTCCTTGGTCTTGTCCTATATCTCATCTGCGGGTGTGGTGCTCAGGGTTGTCATGTTTACTGCCTTGCTCGTGCCTTGTGTTAGACCTCTCCTTAGAAATGTATATGAAAGGAGAAGAGGTAAGGGCCGGGTAATGTCCAGAATCATGTGCAGGGCGCAGGAGACCAGAACCAGGCGCAGGAGCCCAGGGACATGGCGTAGGGCCTCAGAACAGGGTGCGGTATTGTGTTTAAGTGTTGTTGTATTTTATTGTGTGTTATAAGTGTGTGGGTAGTTATTTGAGACAGTTATTTGATATATTAAATATGACAAACTGTTCCAAAAATAGTTATCTGGTTTTTTGTGTGTGTGGTTTGGTTAGGGAGAGACTAGAGACTCTCATATATTCTCTACAGATTGATTCCTTGTCAATTTGTGTGATTTGGTGTGCAATTTCAGATTATATTTAACAATAAAACAGATTTTGTGTGTTTCTTTATCTATTGAATCAGTTTCTATCAACTGATATCGAAGCAAGTTGCTTTCATGGATTAATCAACGGTAACTACAAGAGAAGAAATGGATTCCCGTGTAGACTCAATCGAGATCGAGGACAAATGGGGGATTTAATTAACACCATGAGGCAGTTAAGGTTTCCTTTCAATCCTTCCAAGGAGTTCCAGAAACTGTCCAAGAACTATATAACACTGTCCGAAGGGAATTTTTTATGGAGATAATTATTATGGCCAACACCGTTACCCGCGTGTGCGTGAGGAACGTTGGAGGATATTATAAATTTTCGTCTGAGGGAAATGATGCATACATGTGGCTTAATAGGGTTGAAAGATTGTTTTTAAAAACAACCCTAACAATTTAGTCTCTGGGATTATTTTAGAGCTGATGTGTCACATTTTAGGAGGGTGACAAGGAGGGAAGGAACCCATGGCTTTGATGCCTACCATGTTAAGGGCCAGGTGAGATTCAACTGATAAACTTTGGTTTTCCTCTTTATTTACTTTTGAATCTATTTTGTTTCAACCTAAAAGTTATTAATTATCCTTTTCATCTGCTTAGTATCTACTTCATTAATTACTCTACCAAACTAAATACTATTTGGCATGAACAAACTATTTATGGCTTACTGTCAACTATTCCACTAATACTCTAAATCCATATTCCAAACCTATTACTTAAGTTCTATTTTCATTTTTCAAATAAGTAATTGTTTACATTTGAATTCTGTCATCGTCAATGTTGGACACTTTTATTTTCTACTAATATTTCCATTTTTACTTTAGCCATATGGTGAGGTTGATCCAACATTCACTATCACATTTTTTAATGAACTTGGAGATAAATGGTATCTCATTGATTCAGATGGACTCCGTCACATTGTGAAGTTCAATAGAAACAAAGAAGCTCCCCGTTTGACAAATGGATGGTATGACTTAAGGGACTCTTATGGGTTGAAAAATAACCATCACATTATTTTTAGATACCTGAAGGAAAATACATTTCATATAGCAATTGAAAAAACAAGAAACACATCAACTAAAATATTTCACCCATGGCACACTCAGTGTTCAAGAAAACAACCACATCTAATCTTTGATCTGGAACTGACAGGGAACAAAGCAAATGAAAATCATTTGGTAACAACTTTTCTTCTTCTATTGCATTTCTCCATCCAGTTTACCATTTTTAAACCCTTAGCTTTTCACTATTTCAGGATGTCCCACATCAGATAGCCGAGACTCTGACACAATTAAACTATGGATATTTGATGCTCCGAGGTCCTAATGGATGCATTACATACTGCAACCTACTGTCTGAACCTCCAAACCAACTTTTAACAAAAATTGGTAACCCCTGGAAGGAGTTTTGTCAAATTCATGGGTTTCAAAATGGAGATACACTCAGATTTAACATGATCAATGTTAAGGAAAATAACTTGGCTGAGGTTGCAAAAGTCATAGCTTAAATATATATGTCTCTTGAATGTTTAACTAATATTCCATGTCCATTTAGATTTCACTTTCATTTTTACTGGACTTTTAAACAATTAATGTAACACTATCTTTATTTACTTTTCAATTCTCAGTAACTTAGACTTCACAATGTATTCACTAACCACCATATTCTAATTTATTTTGTCATCTTATATCCATTATGTCCTTATTTACAAATTCTCAATTACCATCCATTTCTCTTCTTTGCAATCTTCATTTTAATTACATTCATGGACTGTTTGACGTATCCCGTAACGCGATGACCCGTGCGGATGCACGAGTATGTTACAAGATTGTTTTTAAAAACAACCCTAACAATTTAGTCTCTGGGATTATTTTAGAGCTGATGTGTCACATTTTAATCATGCTGACATTTAGTGACATGATCAGTGTGGCTAAGTGGACTGCTTATGTGAATGAGAGACATTCAAATCCCTAATTTCATTTTCCCCAACTCTCAAATCGTTGATTTTTCTGCTTGTGCAACCATTTGTATTTGGAACACTAGCAATACTGACTTATAATGAGGCAAAAATCAATACAAGGAGGCGGAACATATTTCTAAGTTGGGAGAAATGAAATTAGGGATTTGAATGTCTCTCATTCGCATAAGCCATCTACCAAGGCACACTGGCCATGTCACCATAATGCCAGCATGATTAAAATGTTACCATCAACTCTAAAATAATTTCAGAGACTAAATTGAATACTTTTATAAATTGCAAAGGTTGTTTTAAAAAATTGCGACAACTAAAATGGATAATTGTTGTATTTGCAAACACCAAAATGATATTTAAGCCAAATATAAACTAATTGTTATCAAACACCTTTATTTTGCTTTTACTCCTAAACAAGTAATAGAGTTAGAACAAGAGAGAATCTGACTATGAAAAACGATGGGAAATTTCTTGTGAAGCTTGCTTTGGATGGTGTTCTGTAACTTTACCTTACCACAGATTAGATCGAGTAGGTAGTTGGTAGGGTAGTCATGGTTATCAAACTCGAGAGTCTACATAGACTCGTGAGGGGACCATAGACTCGACTCGTAGACTCGACTCATACACTCGTAAGAGTTTATGAACAAAAAAAATTACACTAAAAAAATCGGTAAAATAATTACTGTAATGTCAAACAGTATCAAACTATCAATAACAATGAAGACATTTCATCAATACATAAATATGGACTTACTATGTCATTATATGCCACAAGATGATTTCAAATACTTAAGCATGTACAAAAATAATGATAATAATTAATAATACACTTGATTCAGTAGCTTTAGAACATTAATACTAATTCAAAGAGCAATAACACACAGTAGCTATAGAGCAATAACACTAATCCAACAATAATAGTTCTCGATTCAAAGAGCAATAAGACTATCCTTTTACTAATTCTAATTCAGCAATAATACAATAATAAGTGAAAACACATTTAAATGATTTTAATTTATTGCGTGTTTTTGTTATTAAAATTTGTTGAAAACATATTTAAATGTATTTTTTATATGCTACTCACAATATATGATTGTATTATATATTTATTTTATTTTTATAAATATTAATATTTTAGATGTTATTAGTTTACAAATTATTTTGGGTTATGGAAGTGTTAAAATGATATCTATATTTAAAATGGGCTTTAAAAATGAAAAAAAAAACTGATTTTGGGCTTGTTTACTCGCATACACCCCCTGCTTTGCTGATTACACCCCTGATTGTGGTAGATTCGATAGAATCGCTTCAGAATCGCGAGTCTATCCGAGTCTACCCGAGTCTATCCGAGTTTACCAAAATTGCGATTCTACATGAAATTTGACTCGTTTTGGGGGAGTAAACTCGTAAACTCGTAGACTCGTACGTGTTGACTCGCGAGTTTGACAACCATGAGGGTAGTTGCTTTGCTTGATTGAATCTCTGATAGCACCAGGAGATAGTGGAATGATCAAGCTTGAATGAGTAGGATCACAGAATGCAGCTTGTGACCGGGCTTGTTTGTGACTGGGCCTGGGGCGAGCAGGACTACTGATGACTAGTAGGCTTCAGAATGTTCCCGGGTGGAGTACCTGCGAAGCCACTCTGACGCTCAAGTCTGTATTGAGAACAATAGAGTAGGATAGCAAGGAATGAGAATCTCCCCATTAATGACAATGTATGTCGGTATTTATAGGGATCTGTGTCAGCTTTGAGCCATCGAATTTGTCAGGTGAATCTGAACCATTGAAGCATAATAGCCATAAAAAGGTTGATTTATCATGGATATGGGCAAAAGTTTATTGGGCTTAGTCATATCCAATTGATCGAGTGTGAATAGATGGTAAGTGTGTGATTCTGTTTCTGTTGGGATTTTCTAAACTCACATTTTTCATGAAAAAAAAAATTATAATTTGTAATGTCATATATTTGGATACTTCAACGCGTTAGTTATAAAAATGAATATAATTATAAATATAATAATTTCATATAATTTTGGGTAAACCCAGGTATCTTCTACAACGATTTTAAAGACTAATCCCTTGAGGTACTGGAGTTCATTTAAGGGTTGATATTTCTCAAGTGATGTCTCTCCATACACACCGGTCAGAGATCGAACTCCTGACCAAATGCTTAAGGAGCCCAAAACACACCCACTTTGTTATAATTTCATATAATTTCAAACCAACTTTAAATTTTTTATTTATTTTAGTCTGATTTACTGATTAGTTACGGTTACGGATGCTGATTTGTTAAGGATGCGAATAGCAAAGGGAGCATCGGGTGAGTTTCGAGGAAGCAGAGTAAAAGTGGTTGATATGATAATGAGACTGAAAAAAGGGGACACCGTACGTATGCGGCAGAAATAAAAAGAAACTGGCCGTTTGAGATGATAAACTAAAAGGAGCATCGTCATGTCCATCTCAAGTAGTTAGCTCAATTGGCGAGTTAAGGGATATCGAATGAGTGCATTAAAATAGTGTAAGAAGGAGGTCTCGAGTCAAACTCCAGAAAGTAACATTCCCTCACCCCATTAACATTGCTTGGAACTTTTCTTTTGTGATAGAAAAACAAAAAGTTATTACAAAAAAAGGCTTAAATAGTTATTACCCCCTGCAAATATTCTCATTATCCAGTTACCCCACTGCAAAAAAAAAACATTTAAAATAAACCTTGCAAAATGTAATTTGATCCAGTTACACCCCTCTGTTAGTTTTTTTGCTAACATCGTTAATTTTGTTGACGTGGATGCCTAATTGATTGCTGATCTGTTTTCACTTATACACGTGTGTTACCCCCTCACTTTGTCACTTCATCATCTTCCCTTCTAGGGTTCATTAATCACTCAGTTTCTTCTTCTCTCTCACGAAGCATAACCAGTCTTCGTCGTCCATCTTCTTCTCTCTCACGAACCAGTCTTTGTCGTCCATCTTGTTCTCTCTTCTTCCATCTTCGTTAGTTCACACCAATGGCCACAAGCAACACATCTTCGAATGCTGTATCAAGGCAAGGGCAAGGCCAACTCCCTGTTTGTGGATGTCGCGAGCCAATGCGTTTATGGATTTCAAACACTTCTGAAAATCTTGGAAGAAGATTTTGGAAGTGTATTAATTGGGGGGGGGAGGTAAGTAATATGGTTGATTTCAATTCTTGTCTTCAGTTGATTTTTTCGTGAATCTGAGATCTCTGGATTTGTTAATCTGTGTAGAAGCGAATAAGCTGCAAGTTGTTTATTTGGGATGATGAACTAGATCTTCGTAGAGTGAAGATGGTGATAGTTTCAGAAATAGATGAACACAAGCAGTTGGAATCAGCAACAAACACAATTTCTCAATGCAAATGTGGTGACATTTTCAAGGATTGGGAGTCAAACAAAGTTTTAAGGCTGAAGCTGAAGTTGTTAGATGAGAGGAAGAAGAAGAAGTTGATGCAAGCAATACTAATTTTAGTCATTGTGTTTGTAGCATTTGAGATATTTGATTTGGTAAAAAAAATAGGGTTTAGGGTATCAATATTGTAACTTTAGTATCTGTGTTAGTGTTTGTGTTATTGTAATCAAAGGCAATATGAGTGGTTTGGATTAGGTGCAATGTTAGTGACCATTCATTGTGTTGTATCAATGAAGTTTAATTATCAATGAAGTTTAACTTTGTTTATCAATTAAGTCAGTTTAACTTTGTTTCATTGTGTTTGTTTATTAACAGATGCAGAATACATGACTGATAACCTGATAAATATATAATTAGTTCCAAGCTGAACTGTAACTGATAAACTGATAAACTTATTAACTGATGCAGAATACATTTTCTCAAGCTGAACTGGAACTGATAATATATAAATAGGAACTGATAATATATAAACTGGAACTGATAATATATAAACTGATAATACATAAATAGATCCAAAATAAGCTGAACTGTTTGGGTCATGACTTCATTCAACCAGTACATGAGTTCCTAAATACATGAGTTCCTAAATACATTAGTTCCTAAATACATTAGTTCCAAAATACATTAGTTCCAAAATACATGATTTCATTCTTCAATTCACATTCTCTTGTGTTAAACACCCATCTTCAATATCTTCAACCAGTAGTGGTTTGTTTGGGTCACTTCCAGGACCAGTATAAGGTAGTACGGTTTTCTTTAACCTTGTACTCAATCTAGTCCTCTTGAGACCTAGGTTAATCCTTCTTTTAACTGGAAGTTTAGTCCTCTTGAGACCTGGGTCACTTCCAGCAGCAGAAGCATTGACAGATACTCCTTCTTGAACATTGACAGTTTGTTGAACATCTTGAACTGGTGCAGCAGATTGTTGAACATTGACAGATACTCCTTGTTGAACTGGTGCCGCAGATTGTTGAACATTGACAGATACTCCTTCCTGAACTGGTGCACCAGATTGTTGAACATTGACAGATACTCCTTGTTGAACTAGTGCAGCAGATTGATGAACATTGATAGATACTCCTTGTTGAACTGGTGCAGCAGATTGTTGAACATTGACAGATACTCCTTGTTGAACTGGTGCAGCAGATTGTTGAACATTGATAGATACTCCTTGTTGAACTGGTGCAGCAGATTATTGAACATTGACAGATACTCCTTCCTGAACTGGTGCATTAGATTGTTGAACATTGACAGATACTCCTTCTTGAACTGGTGCAGCAGATTGTTGAACATAGGCAGCCTTTCTTGGTTTTCTCTACAACACGAAAACAAACAATATAATTGATATCAAAGACATAACTATAGATCAGACAGATATCAAAGACATACTGCTATTATTACCTTCCTTTTTTGCACTTCTGGATTGATATCTGTGCTCTTGCAACTCCTGCTATTGTGACCAAATTGGTCACACTTTGTGCATTTGTATGATGTCCGAGTCCTCTTTAGCTTCTTAGCATTAGGTTCCTCCTCTGCAGGTTGCCTCCTCCTCAATTTCTTTGGCCTACCAGGGCCTCTTTTGTATTGTGGTGGTAGCATATCTTCCATTTCAACAGTAGGCCACATATCTTGGCCATTAATGGCACTTACACCTTCCCTATATGCAAGTTCATAACTATATCTAGTATAACAAGCATCCACAAAATCTTCAGGTTTTAGTTCTTTATATGATATGGCAGCACATGCATGCCTACATGGAATACCAACTAATTGCCAAAAGTTACAAGTGCATGTCATTTTCCCTAGGTCAACAATAAAATCCCTATTTCCATAAGCATGGTTTATCTGAAACTGAAGTTCACCAAACCATGTAGCAAACCAATTGCCACTCCCTTCAACTTCCTTATCTAACCTCTTCATAGGTTTAGGCATAACTCTATGTGGCCATCTCTGTAATTTTGCCCTCTGCTTAGTAATCCTACCCATTAAATAATCTCTAATCCACTCACACATGGTTAGAATGGGCTTAGCTCTAGCAGTTAATATGGTACTATTGAAAGTGTCGGCAACATCAAGACCGTTGAAAGTGTCGGCAAAATCAAGGCCGTTGGAAAGTGTCGGCAAAATCGAGACCGTCAAATAATATTATATTATAAAGTATTTAATAAAATCATTTAATGTCTACATATTTAATTGTTAAAAAATAATAAACAAATTTTTTTGGACCAAATAAACACATTTATTAAATTATATAATACAGATTATTACAAGAGTTGTACAATAAAATTGAAAGACAAAGTTTTATTCTCCTAGATGGTGCCCAGTCCCACATGGTGGTCGGCGACGGTTACGACGTGGACGCTGTGTTGGTATTTGTTCTTCAGTGGGGGCAGGGGCAGGTGGTTGTTCGTATTGGTGCCATGTTGATGAACTAGCTCCTTCCTGGTTGGAGTTCCATGCTTGGCCAGATTCCAAAATAGATTGATAATATCTATATGAATCCGGCGTATCATAATCAGCACCAAACAAATTACAGAATAAATCCTGGTCGGACGAAGCCGTAGAATGCCTATGATGATCTTGGACTGCGTGTATTCTACTGACTGATTGACCGCCTCATAATGTTGATGTGTTGGTGTGAAGGAGATGGAGTGGCGGTGAGGCACGGGCTCTTGGCTTTCTTCAAAGATTGGGCGAGGAGGTGTCGCACGTCCAGTTGGTGGTGCACGTCGATTACGACTGTGTTGTTCAGATTGAGTTGTTGGCCTAGTTGGTGCTTCTTCTCAGTCATCCACTGCACCACCCACCCACTACCCCGCGGGTCCCTTAGTTGTTGGTCGAAAGAAATATATAGTCTAGAATTTGTGCTAAGCCACATCATATATTTCGGTGTGTTCATGGGTATTCCCTGTAACGACTCACCCACAACTACTCTACCTCATCTCTCATTCCAGTATTGAATAAATTGATTGTGCCTTACTAGTCAGTTTTCATCCGCATTTCCTCGCATGTCGAGGTCATGATGGGTGTCCAAATTGACAGGTGATTTTGGTATTTCTTGCATGAGGCCAAACTGCATTTTAACTCTATCTGCTTGGTGTCATTCTACATTTTGGAAACAGACCAACGCCGTGTTTGCACTCCATATAGTCCTGTCTTGGAATGCTCTTGGTGGCAGGTTGAATTGAATTTCCTGATACGACAACCACTCAAACTGGAAAAAGCAGTGTTAGTAAGGGGCCATTCTCCATCCTTTAGAAAAAACTTTGACCCGAAAATTAATTATACGTACCTCGTCTAGTCTCATGTGGTCTATCCTTGATCTGTAGCTAACAAGGTTACCATATGGGGTTCTGTTGTGGTTTAGACCCCTGCCAACCCATCTATCAAAATAATAAAATGTTATTACTAATCAAGAGTAAAATAGTTAGTGTTCATAAGGTGTGAAAATGTTGTTTACCTCTTTGCTAGTGGCCACTTGACATGAAGGTTCCATGTGGGGCAATGAACGACATGCGATACCAAACCCATGATTGTAGAAGCAAAGTACATCCCCCCATTGTAACGACCGAAAAATCCGGAGGATTTCTCGAAGGTTCAAAAAATGAAGCCGCCACCAAAGTTTAATTATAAGGGCAAACATTGGAAAATCCCTTTTGGAATGGATAAGGGTCCTTGAGACCAGATTTGGGTTCGGGAGTCGATTATGCGTGGGGAAGGTATTAGCACCCCACGACATCCTTCCTAAGGAAGGTTACCTGCTAACTAGTTGTAAGAAAGAATATTAATTTTGAAATTTTTTATTTTACCCCTTTTTTAGTTTGAAGAAAAAGACTTAATAAAAATTTCAGTTTTTTGTGCTTGACAGGAGTGGGCCCCTGCTCCTACGTATCTCCAGGTGCGTTGGAGAAATCAAAGCTACGTAGTTCTTGGGTAGAAAAATGTTTGTTGGTTGATGTTTTTTAATATAGGGGTTTTAGGATTATTGAGCTGTACAGCTCATCCGTCCTAGAACGCTGACTAACCCGTCTGTACAGTCAGCTTAGTCCCCTATTTTCGAAAAATAGAGTTTTTGGAGTTTGGAAAATGATTTGAAGTGTGTTGGTTTGATTTTATTGGAATAGGGGTTTTAGGATTCCTGGGCCGTACGGCTCATTCATCCTTGAACGCTGACTAACCCGTCTGACGACGGTTTCAGCGGCTGAATCAGGAACCTCACGATGACCCACATGCTGGGTTCGTGATGAATGTGCAGAGGTCTTGACGGTGGTGGGAGAGGCAGAAGATGCCATGGGAACGGAGGGGCTGACGGCGTTTTTGGGGCAAACGGTCACCGTCTACGGCGGCCGGAGCTACAGGTAAGGCTTCACTTTCCTCTTCTCTCTTCCACTGCCTCTCCTACTCTGTCATGTTTGCTTCTCACTTTTAGTTTTTCTATATTTCTCTTTCTCTCCTTCGCTTCTAACCCTAATTCCTTTTTCTTTATATGTGTTTTTTGGTTTCTCTGGATGGTTCTCGGCCAACGATGAGAAGACGACGGCGAGCCTTACGGCGGTGTTCACTGACGGTGATGACGTGATTGGGGAGGACGGCCAACGTCTACGGTGGTCGAAGCTAAAAGGGGTAAGCTTCGGTTCTGATTCCTCTTTATTGTATATCTTTTTTCTTATTTTTCTCTGTTTTGATTTCTGCCTGATTCTAAAAAAAAGACGAAAACCAAACCCTAATTTTTTTGGCCAACCTTTGCCTAATTTCTTTTTCTGAAACAAATTAACAAAACCTAATCTTCTAATCCATTTCCACTTTTTTAGCAAACAAAACCGATTCGGTTTTTTACTAACTAAGCCCTAATTTTTTTTTAATTTCGTTTTATTTTGAACAATGATTTGAATCCTATATTTCACAACTGAACTTATTTCATTTTTAAAACCCTAATCTGTACATGAGGCGGATGTATACATACACATCACTGGGGGCTATCAAAACAGGCCTTACATGATTAAAGCATTATAGATTAAACGTCTATCTCTATATGTTTTTGAATTTCGTACATAAGAAAAATAAAAGGAACACCAACCTAGATTCCAGCTTCTGGAAAATCTTCTGTTTGCTGCTTGCTGCTACTACTGCTGCTGTTATCCTAGCCGCTTCTGCTCCTGCTACTTCTGTTTCTGGATTTTTAGTGTTTTACGATTAGGGTTTCAATGTGAAAACCCTAATCTTTTGGTTCTGAATTTCTGTGTATTTTTGTCTCCATTTTTGGGTGTGTCCAGGCTTGTTTATATAGGCGAAAATTAGGGTTTTTCTGATCCTTCTCCATCTTTGTTTCCTTTTTTGCAGGTTTTGGGCTTGGGTTGGAGAAGATGGGTACTTGGTGAGCAAGGAAAGGACTAGGGTTTAGCCGCTGTTTTTTCCTTTAGGCTGAGGCGCCTCTTTTGCTTTTTTTTTTATTTTTATGTATTTTTTATGTATTTTCGGATTTTATTATTTTTTTCTATTTTTTAATTTATTTTGTATTTTTTTTGGATTTTTTGGATTATTGTAAATTAATTCTGATCTTATTATGTTTTGGGATGTTGTATATTTTTAATCTGATTTTGCTTTATTATCATTTTTTATGGCTTTTTGATCAAAAAGGTTAGATTAGGTCCAAAAAAACCGGCCACAGGCCCATTTATTAAAACTGGCCCAAAAGTTATATGTAGGCCCAAACGACCCAAAACATTAGACCTGAGTCTGCTTATTAAAAACTGATTCAAAACAAAAAGCGTAAGCTCCATTAGATAAGCTAACAAAATCAGGCCCAAAAGGTTGGATGTAACACCCCTGTATTTCTTTAACAAAGAAATACCTAAATATACAATTTGGTATAAATCAGAGTATAAAAATTCCTGTTTAGATATACATCTTTACAAGAAACAGCGGAAACTATAAAAATACAATTAATACAAGCTCGAGTCATACGACCGAATACAGAGATAACCACAGGAGAACATGGACAACTATCAAAGAATCAATCTTCAGTCTTCTTCTCGAACCCGACATACCAACTATGCCGCCTGCTGTCCTTATAACCTGTTCTCTGTAAAAACAACAAATATGGATTGGGTGAGACAACTTGTCTCAGTGAGTCCTACCGTGCCCCCTCACTGACACTCGGTTCAATTTATTAAACCGTTACAACAAAATCTGACATAACAATGTCTTATTGATTAATCGAAATGCCGACCGTGCAACAACCACTAATCCCGGCAATTCAAATTCATAATTATTAATCGAAACGCCGACCGTGCAAGAACCACTAATCCCGGCGAATCGTGTTCATAATTTATTAATCGAAACGCCGACCGTGCAAGAACCACTAATCCCGGCGAATCGTGTGTTTAACTTAGCATAAACCGGCCGTGCAAGAACCACTAATCCCGGTAACCCGTGAGTTGACCACGCCAAAACACATTCAGGGCCTAGGGTGAGGGCTCATGACTTCCCTTCCTAGTATGCTACTTGTCGGGTCGTCACCCAACGCAATACGTATGACAATACGCATCAAGTTCTCGAGAGTTAGATAATTTATATCTTCTTTTTCATTTTGATCACCAAAGGATCAGTCATATAAGCTCATTAGATAATTTATATCTTTCGATCACCAAAGGATCATTCGCATAGTAATTGGATAAACAATATCCATATCGATCTATAATCCGTTTTGAGGAATTCATAATTAGACCTCCGGCATTATAATCGTTTTCATTTGACATATATAAACATATATATATTCGGTCAATCCATCAGTCGGTGTACTCACACGCGTACTAGGGTTTCGGTTTTTCAATCAATTATGCTTTCGAAGCCCTTTTCAAAAACATGAGTTGAACAAGTTCAAAATACGGTTGTCATTAAGGCAATATCTTTAAAATTTGTTGTGAAGAAGATTAGGAGTGATTCGGGATCGAAAGGAGCGACGAAATGAGAAATCGGAGTCCGGTAACAGCAGCTCACGCACGGTCCGTGCCCAGGGGCGCACGACCCGTGCGTGATTTACCAAAACCACACAGCCAACCCGAAGAGGACGCACGGTCCGTGCCCAGGGGCGCACGACCCGTGCGGCCTGTTCTGTTACCGAATTCTAGTTTCTCATTCCGTTTTCCATTTCTCGCCCAAATCGAATTCCGATCGTTCTCCAACCTGAAAACGGATTTAATACACAACATTCCAGACCATATTCCAGTGAAAGCACTTAAAATCACAATTTCATAAATTGTTCAACAATTCAATAAAAACCGTAAAAACGCAACATTTCTCAAAAACGGTTTTCGGTTCCAAAAATCTTTCGAAAACGGATAATGTCTTATGACTCAAAACCGATATATTTTCAAGACACATAAAAATATCCCTATCCGTGAGTAGAACTCACCCGGTTGACGATTGCCGAGAAATCACGTCGAAACACGGACTGCCAGATTGTAACCACTCGAACAATCCGCGTAGTCACGTACACGCTCCTAGTGCCTCCGCATCTGAACTCGATGGGTCCCACATGCACAACCAGTAATTCGATCAAATTCTTGTTACTGAACCCCACTTCAGTATATCGAACTGATGGCGTTCGAGACTTCGGCGAACCTAACTCAAATTTGACGAACCACATTTCCAGCATTCTTCTTCCTGTTTTCCAGCAACATGACACAGTTTTGCAACAGGCATAATTTGGTCAATCCGTGACCAAATATACTCAAATCAGTGCCCATTGTGAAGATAATTTCGTCTACTTTCAGATGGAAGAAGTTTCACGCGCATGCATCCAGTAGATTGAGAGATATCACCGAAACTATGTGACTGGTTCAGTACAGTGGCAGATTCTGAAACCGTAACTTGGGGACATGATATCTCCTTCATTTCTCCATGAAATCATACGGTTCTTGTGCCCAAAATGAAGAGCCTCGAGTCTAGTTTCCAGAGGAACAAGAATCACGATCATCGGAATTGTGTGCAGGGCGATACGATGAAATCACTGAAGGTATACCCTACGGGTTTTACCCAGAAATTTGTTGGACTTGCATCTTCACCCTCTAACTTGGAAATCCCAGCTCCATCCTTCTTCTACTCGAAAATGGTGGATGGAGATATAGGGGAGGATGATCAGCAACAGTGGTATCAAATGGTAGAGGAAGAAAAATGGTGAAGGATGGCATGAAGATCACTTGCATGCATCAAGGCTTTGGGATTTTCCACTTCTTCTCCTCTCTTCTCTCCATTCGCCTTCTCCTCTTTCTCTCTCTCTTGATGCTATGTTATTTTCTGAGTTTCAGAAAATGAGGTGTATGGGAGTGAGGCCTGATCCAGGGGCTTTTCAGCTGAAGCTCATTTAAGGGCATGAAAAGACCATACTACCCTTTAGTCCATTTTATTACTTGATACACTTCTAATTAACCACTAACCTATAATTTCTCTTAACAATCATGGTTATGGTCTTGTGGAATTGAGGAGTGTATTTGGTGTTGGGTAATTTGGGTTACGGGCTTAAGGGACGTGGAAATGACCAAAATGCCCTTGGCCCATTAAGTCTTGGTTTTGAAGCTAAAGCCCCAATAATCTTATGGCTTTCCGCTCGGCATAGGTTTCTCGGCTAATCCTCATTCGATTCGAGATTAATTGCTCACTCAATTGATACATCTTCGATGTGAGGTAAATTGACGATTTTACCCTTCAGCTGAATTGTTCATTTAATTTATGACTAAGCCACAATTAAATGTAGAGTAGGTTTTCTTTGGACTTTTGCTCGACTATTAATCCCCGAGACACGACCAATTATTCCCACAAATAATTTCTCGGTCTTAGGCATCATAGTACGAGTCTTTAAAAATTAGGGATGTTACAATCACCCCAACTTTTAAAAATTTTGTCCTCAAAATTGACAAGACGAATCTTAAGCAAAAAGGTATTGATATCGGGTCATCATGTCCTCTTCCAATTCCCAAGTAGCCTCTTCGGCTGAGAAGCCCTCTCAGACTATCTTGATGATCGGAATGGTCCTTGACCGCAAAGTCTTCACGCCACGCCCTAGGATATGACTAGGATAAGGTTGGAATGATAAATCCGGTCGAAGATCGATCGTTTCAACGCTCAACGGCGGAAATAGATCAGGAATACATTTTCTCCACTGAGACACGTGAAAGACATCATGGAGACACAGACTTTCTTCGGAACTAACTATTCCGACTTCTTGAAAACTGACACTAATCGTTATGGACAATGGAATGCCTAAAATCTGTTGAGAATACGAACTTATAATTTATGGTATCAACACATCCTGCACTCTCGAAGTCAGGAACTCGGAAGGTTTCGGTTTAGCCGTAGCTTGGATTGGAACGAAACGATGACTTTAAGAGGATTTCTTTGGAATCAAACCATACGGTATCCAGAAGAAAAGTTTTCTTCTCTTCCCGAGTTACGCTTACATAAGCGCTTGACTCATCTTACTAAAAATCTCGACTGAAGCAAACAGAGTTATTTTATAAAAGAGGTTGACTCTCAGTCCAAGGAATCTAGGAGCGATTTTCCTTGCAACCGAATCCAGGAAAAACTCTAAAATAAGAGCAAAATATTCTTTCACTAAATCTTTTCCAAAAACTTGGAAGTACATTAGTTTCATTTGAATAAAAATTTCTTTTCCAATGGGTTTCCAATAATGATAGTTTGAAAAACACGACTATCCCAAAACGATAATTCACCCCAGGTTATAAATGACCTTACTCGATGCACGGCGTTTCAACAAAGCGGGATCTCATTCTCAAATTTTTAAAATCTGCAAGTTCGAAAGTGAGAATAAAGGTGTTATTTTGTTGGAGTCAACCATTTGTGCGACCAAAATCTCGCAAACTTTTATCGTGCTTGAGTTCGGTTTCGTTAAAACAAAAATAATTAGGTTCGTTCGAGGAAGGGATCGGGAATGACATTGAGCCGAAAAGAAAGCGGGTATTTGTTTTAAAAAAATTCTTCTCAAGCCGCTATTCCACTGGATTCAATTCACTTCCTTTCTCGAATCGGTCCAAGACAAAATTTCGAGATTAAAAACAAGGGTCGTATTTCATGATGAAAAACAGACACGACTTGACCGTCTCAAGAGACTACACAAAGGTTATAAAGTTCACTATCAAGGACTCATGTGTCATACAGTCACTGTCCAATCATTTAGTCTCCGACCGACATACGGTTCATCCTCACTCACTCTACCATCAAACGAGTGTAGAAGGTGAAAAGGTAAAAACATTATAGGTACTCAACTCATTGGATTCTTAGAAAAGCATCGTGTGCTGGACCACAATCGGACAATCCGAATTCTCAGCACATACTTGATTTATCGACATTTAACCATAGGTCAATAGAATGGAGAATTAGCATTGACCCATCCGATGGATCAAAGTCACAACAACTTACTGTTGATCTTAACGAATTCAAGATTAACGATTGGAGTTTCACTTCAGTAGCGGAAGCTTGAATGCTATAACATTCGAAGGATGATTTCCCAAACATGGCTTTTTCGGAGTTTTCTACGTCAACGACTTGTCCAATTTCAGCGTTCTTCCTAAATCAACTAGGCTTGAACTTTGATACCTATCTTTCATAGATTCTTGATCACTCAGATCCTAAGGAGATGCAATTTCGATATTAGGATTCTTACTAGGATGACATAAGGTTTTCTTTAGAAGTTACGATTTAGTGCCATCCTATGCAATCCTTGGTTTCTCGATTAACTTCAATGTAGTAATTATTCTCGGATTAGTCACGAAATTGAAATTGTGGTGGCACCAGGGGATTTTTTGAAAACAAAATTATTTCGGGAATCACACGAGCACACCATAAGTGTCTTCGTATTGATTCGTTGAATTTATCATTTAGAACTTTCCTTGGTCCAGCCTCTTTCCGAACTTCCGCGACTATCCAGACATAATTATTACATTACATTAATCAATATAGCTTCAGAACGGGTTCTAGAAGTCTAAACTGACTGATTGGAGGTCCTTTTACCAATTTCCCGAATAACAGGGAGGTCCACATTCCACGAATGTTTAGAGTTTACGGTTCAGATTCCAAAACAGAGGTACAATTCAAAATACAATTGAAGATACGGTTCACAACCCATTCATCGGTGTAGATAATTTCGTTAGCTTTCCAACGCCTCTCGGAACATAAAAATCGGAGTTCCGGAGCAGGAGTTACGAACAATGAGTCGGAAGACTAACGAGAATTTCTCACAGACCGTGATCGGAATGCTTCCAGCAGCGGATTGAAATAAGGTCACTTCTACCGATTCCAAAAACTAATCTTCTTTGAAGGATTTGACTCATAATTCCTGATCGGGACTTAACCTGATCGACACTTATGATTCCACTAGTCAATACTGACGACGGAGTATCTTTACTCAATTGGCTTTGTCATTCGTCACATTGTGACTCGGAAAAAGAAGAATCGAGATCTGTACTTGAAATTTCTGGAGGGACTTCCTCAACTGATACCTAAACTGGGATTGACTTACTCCAGAAGGTAATATTTACGATGAAAATGATATTTCAAAAAACTGATACGTTGACTAAATAAAGGTCAGGGTTTTGGGTGTTAACTAGTCTGATAGCTTTCAGTACACTGACATTGCTATTGCCCAAGGGCTTTGCTTGATTCTTACTCCTCGATAAGATCTACGATGTTTCATGCCGCGATTCACTAGCTGCATCAGATTCCCTTACTGAACAGCCGCCCACAGTTTCCTCGAACCATCGCGGATGCCCATCCTTGTTTCCAAATGTAATATGTAGCCCTCTGCTGCCGCTGCACGTTCTGATGAAACGAGAAGGCTGAGAATCCTATGGTGTAGGGTCTCGGACATTTTCGGGGCTGAGGCAACTATCTGTCACAGTTTTCAGTAACTTACATGAAACATTGAGTGGATCCTGACTCAATACGTCACATAATATACTAAAAAGGTCTGACATATAATTGTCTAAGTCCCTAGCTGACTCGATCCTATGTTCTCGACCCGAAGGTCACTACGTCCGACAAGGCCGAACCGCTCTGATACCAAATGTAACACCCCTGTATTTCTTTAACAAAGAAATACCTAAATATACAATTTGGTATAAATCAGAGTATAAAAATTCCTGTTTAGATATACATCTTTACAAGAAACAGCGGAAACTATAAAAATACAATTAATACAAGCTCGAGTCATACGACCGAATACAGAGATAACCACAGGAGAACATGGACAACTATCAAAGAATCAATCTTCAGTCTTCTTCTCGAACCCGACATACCAACTATGCCGCCTGCTGTCCTTATAACCTGTTCTCTGTAAAAACAACAAATATGGATTGGGTGAGACAACTTGTCTCAGTGAGTCCTACCGTGCCCCCTCACTGACACTCGGTTCAATTTATTAAACCGTTACAACAAAATCTGACATAACAATGTCTTATTGATTAATCGAAATGCCGACCGTGCAACAACCACTAATCCCGGCAATTCAAATTCATAATTATTAATCGAAACGCCGACCGTGCAAGAACCACTAATCCCGGCGAATCGTGTTCATAATTTATTAATCGAAACGCCGACCGTGCAAGAACCACTAATCCCGGCGAATCGTGTGTTTAACTTAGCATAAACCGGCCGTGCAAGAACCACTAATCCCGGTAACCCGTGAGTTGACCACGCCAAAACACATTCAGGGCCTAGGGTGAGGGCTCATGACTTCCCTTCCTAGTATGCTACTTGTCGGGTCGTCACCCAACGCAATACGTATGACAATACGCATCAAGTTCTCGAGAGTTAGATAATTTATATCTTCTTTTTCATTTTGATCACCAAAGGATCAGTCATATAAGCTCATTAGATAATTTATATCTTTCGATCACCAAAGGATCATTCGCATAGTAATTGGATAAACAATATCCATATCGATCTATAATCCGTTTTGAGGAATTCATAATTAGACCTCCGGCATTATAATCGTTTTCATTTGACATATATAAACATATATATATTCGGTCAATCCATCAGTCGGTGTACTCACACGCGTACTAGGGTTTCGGTTTTTCAATCAATTATGCTTTCGAAGCCCTTTTCAAAAACATGAGTTGAACAAGTTCAAAATACGGTTGTCATTAAGGCAATATCTTTAAAATTTGTTGTGAAGAAGATTAGGAGTGATTCGGGATCGAAAGGAGCGACGAAATGAGAAATCGGAGTCCGGTAACAGCAGCTCACGCACGGTCCGTGCCCAGGGGCGCACGACCCGTGCGTGATTTACCAAAACCACACAGCCAACCCGAAGAGGACGCACGGTCCGTGCCCAGGGGCGCACGACCCGTGCGGCCTGTTCTGTTACCGAATTCTAGTTTCTCATTCCGTTTTCCATTTCTCGCCCAAATCGAATTCCGATCGTTCTCCAACCTGAAAACGGATTTAATACACAACATTCCAGACCATATTCCAGTGAAAGCACTTAAAATCACAATTTCATAAATTGTTCAACAATTCAATAAAAACCGTAAAAACGCAACATTTCTCAAAAACGGTTTTCGGTTCCAAAAATCTTTCGAAAACGGATAATGTCTTATGACTCAAAACCGATATATTTTCAAGACACATAAAAATATCCCTATCCGTGAGTAGAACTCACCCGGTTGACGATTGCCGAGAAATCACGTCGAAACACGGACTGCCAGATTGTAACCACTCGAACAATCCGCGTAGTCACGTACACGCTCCTAGTGCCTCCGCATCTGAACTCGATGGGTCCCACATGCACAACCAGTAATTCGATCAAATTCTTGTTACTGAACCCCACTTCAGTATATCGAACTGATGGCGTTCGAGACTTCGGCGAACCTAACTCAAATTTGACGAACCACATTTCCAGCATTCTTCTTCCTGTTTTCCAGCAACATGACACAGTTTTGCAACAGGCATAATTTGGTCAATCCGTGACCAAATATACTCAAATCAGTGCCCATTGTGAAGATAATTTCGTCTACTTTCAGATGGAAGAAGTTTCACGCGCATGCATCCAGTAGATTGAGAGATATCACCGAAACTATGTGACTGGTTCAGTACAGTGGCAGATTCTGAAACCGTAACTTGGGGACATGATATCTCCTTCATTTCTCCATGAAATCATACGGTTCTTGTGCCCAAAATGAAGAGCCTCGAGTCTAGTTTCCAGAGGAACAAGAATCACGATCATCGGAATTGTGTGCAGGGCGATACGATGAAATCACTGAAGGTATACCCTACGGGTTTTACCCAGAAATTTGTTGGACTTGCATCTTCACCCTCTAACTTGGAAATCCCAGCTCCATCCTTCTTCTACTCGAAAATGGTGGATGGAGATATAGGGGAGGATGATCAGCAACAGTGGTATCAAATGGTAGAGGAAGAAAAATGGTGAAGGATGGCATGAAGATCACTTGCATGCATCAAGGCTTTGGGATTTTCCACTTCTTCTCCTCTCTTCTCTCCATTCGCCTTCTCCTCTTTCTCTCTCTCTTGATGCTATGTTATTTTCTGAGTTTCAGAAAATGAGGTGTATGGGAGTGAGGCCTGATCCAGGGGCTTTTCAGCTGAAGCTCATTTAAGGGCATGAAAAGACCATACTACCCTTTAGTCCATTTTATTACTTGATACACTTCTAATTAACCACTAACCTATAATTTCTCTTAACAATCATGGTTATGGTCTTGTGGAATTGAGGAGTGTATTTGGTGTTGGGTAATTTGGGTTACGGGCTTAAGGGACGTGGAAATGACCAAAATGCCCTTGGCCCATTAAGTCTTGGTTTTGAAGCTAAAGCCCCAATAATCTTATGGCTTTCCGCTCGGCATAGGTTTCTCGGCTAATCCTCATTCGATTCGAGATTAATTGCTCACTCAATTGATACATCTTCGATGTGAGGTAAATTGACGATTTTACCCTTCAGCTGAATTGTTCATTTAATTTATGACTAAGCCACAATTAAATGTAGAGTAGGTTTTCTTTGGACTTTTGCTCGACTATTAATCCCCGAGACACGACCAATTATTCCCACAAATAATTTCTCGGTCTTAGGCATCATAGTACGAGTCTTTAAAAATTAGGGATGTTACATTGGACATGGGCCCAATTGGACAATTCGGTCTAACTTTAAACAAAAACAGCGCTTGAAATGCCATGGGCTTGTGACACGGAGCTAAAACAATTACGATAAAAAGATCGGGCAAAATTGGGGTATAACACCCATGGAAGCTGAGGACGATGTAGTTGCTCTACACATTTCTCTGTACAAGATCGCCAGACATGCCGAACCCCAACTGTATTTTGAAACATCTCGAATTTTTTCCAATAGAGGTAGGTACTTCAAGTGAACTCTATTTGTTGATTTATCTGGGAGTATAAACCCCCCAATCAACCGCAGCAGGTACGCCTTACAATGTTGTTTCAGTATGTTTTGTTGAGCACCTTCGGAAATATGGGCAAATTCGTCCTGGAGCCACTTCATCTTGACTTCGTTCCCTTTCTTTGTGAATATGTTGGTTTCTCAACAAAGCCATATAGGTATTTTTGAGGAAGGAGAGACTCTATTTGTTACGTGTTTTGGAATTTGGAAGAAGGATGAAGTGGAGTAGAGTAGTAGAAGTGATGAATTCTTTGTTCTCGGTACAAAGGCATATATTCGATGCATATATAGAAGTATGAAGTGGTCCTCTTATAGTAATAGTAATGAGTATACAGTTCAATGAATTATTAGAGGTGAATTATTAAAGTCCTTTGGATATATTCTCCATCAATTCAATGTTGGTATTCGATGCATAGATTCTCAATAAAAACAAAGTCATATATGGAGTGCATATATTCTCCATCAATTCAATTATAAAGTTGTTTGGACATTTGTAGATGGGGTGCATATATTCTCCATTCAGCCCATACATGGAGTGCATATATTCTCCATAGATTCTCCATCACAGACATAGTCACAGCACAAAAAAAAATATTACCTTATAGAAGAGGTATAAAACTACCGTGTTGGGTTTTGATATAGGACTTACGGACTTAAATTAGACGTGTATAAAAATCAAAATAAAGACTAAAAGCAGTTTTTTCTAAGTGTAAAAAATGGGTTTTTTACCATGTTTTTATCACTTTTTATCATATATTTTTTAATTATTTGGCCAAAAAATATATATTACCTTATAAAAGAGGTATAAAACTATCGTGTTGGATTTTGAAATAGGACTTACGGACTTAAATTAGACGTGTATAAAAATCAAAATAAAGACTAAACTATTTTTTCTAAGTGTAAAAAATGGTGGATGCAGATTTGGTGGATGCTCCTTCTTACGAAACCCAAACACAAACTCCATTTTCACAAAACAACATATCTTACGAAACCCAAACACCACCTTCATACCCTCAATTCATTCCATCATCTTTCCAAACCCACTTACCTTATGCTGATGAAACACCATATCTAAACCCACAATTCATTTCATCATCTCCCCAAATCCACATACCATATACTGCACAAACAACATCCCTACACCATCAATCTATTCCATCATCTTCACTAAACCTCATTGACCTAAACACAACTCACCCTCTAGACAGCCAAACCGATACCCCACCTATTAGTATTATTGTTGGTGTTCATAATGAAGAGGTTGGGGAATTTAGCGAGGATGAAGATGATATTCTTGAGCGCCATGACGAGGAGGAACCTATTGTAGCAAGCCCACATACCACCGTCTCTTTCCATGACCCTCCACCACACTTTCGCAACATCACACATGACAACAACTAAGATCATGATGATGAGTTTGGCCATTCTATGGATAGGAATCGAGAGTGCACCATTGGAGACCCTAACAACCTTCGAAAGAAAATGAGATTCCCCACTAATGAAACGGCACAACATTTAATCCAAACGTACCACCTAACGCACTGCCTCGACTTCAAAGTCAATTATTCATCTACAGAAATATGGATGGTTAGTTGTGTGCACGTAAATTTTCCATGGAAGTGTACAGTGAAGCATGGAAAAAATCTCAACTTTGGGAGATTTCACAATTAGAAGGGCCACACACATGTACATTAGGGGCTCTTTCAGAAGATCACTGTCAACTCACCGTGACCTTCATGTGTGACAGTATCATTCAACTCGTAAGATCTGATCCGACAATATCAATCTCAGTTTTGATTGCACACATAAGGGAAAAGTACACGTACACAAGTACTTACAAGAAGGTGTGGATTGCAAAACCGAAGGCCATCGAAAGGATTTACGGTAATTGGGAGGGGTCATACAACCAGGTAACAAAGTGGCTCTTTGCTTTTAGTTACTACATTCTAGATACTAAGTTCGACCTTGAATGGCTACCCTTTATTGAGGGTGGCCAACAAGTTGCTGGAAAGGGTGTCTTCCACCGCATTTTTGGAGTTTTGGGTCGTGCATCATAGGGTTTAATTATTGCAAGCCAGTTGTGTCTGTTGATCGAATATGGTTGTACGGTAGGTACAGAGGAACCCTACTAATGGAAATCGCTCAAGATGGAAGAAGCAACTGCTTCCCAATAGCATACGCCGTTGTGGAGGGTGAGAAAGTTGATGCATGGTATTTCTTCCTATCCCGTTTAAGACAGTGGGTCACACCCCGGGATGGTCTCTGTTTGATATCAGATAGACACGAGTCTATTAAAAGTGTAGTTCGGCGTCTAGACAGCAATTGGAAGCATGTGTTATGTATTCGACACATAGCTCAAAACTTCATGAGACATTTCAAGAACGGGACTGCTAGGAAACACGTGATCAACATGGGCGAGTATTTTTTTTTATAAAAAGTCTTAATATTTATTCATTTTATATTACGTCCTTACCAACATTAACTTTTGTTGCTTCAAGATACTCCATGACTGAACATAGCGCCAACCTGTACAAAAGAAAAGTCTGTATGGAAGCAGGTGAAGAGGCCGTGGCGTGGGTTGATGATATACAAAAAGAACAGTGGCTACAATGGTGTAATGGAGGGCACCGTTGGGGCCACATGACAACAAACCTTGTCGAGTGCATCAACAAGGTCTTAAAGGGGCTGCGCAATCTCCCGATACGTTCGTTGGTAGAGTCAACCTATTACAGGTTGACTGAGACTTTTGTCCAAAGGGGGAGGGAGGCACAGGCAATGTTGCATTCTGGTCAAGTTTACTCAGAAAAATTATTGGAACATATTGAAAAAAACAGAGCAGTGTGTAACACACATAACGTTTCAATTCACAATCGAGCCCAAAGTATGTTTAGAGTCGAAGAACTTGCCCGACCACAAAGCGGTAGACCTGCACAGACATTTAAGGTGGACTTCAGAGCACGCACGTGTGATTGTGGGAAATTTTAGGCGCTGCACTATCCTTGTTCACATGTCATTGCAGCCTGTTCAAAAATTCATTATGACCACATGCTCTTTGTGCCTCCACTATACAAACTGGATTATGTTTTCAATACATACTTGTCATACCCTAATTTTGTCCGAGTAACCGAAAATTCAAAAAAGGTCTTATTCTCATTGTGTCACATATCGTTTTAAACGCGCGTGTCTTTGGCACCCTCGTGCAACGATTGTTTAATGCTCGTTTTATTTTATTTCGTTATTGTTACTATTTAGTCTATTGTTATTGGTGCAAAAAAATAAATAAAGAAGCTGAATAGTCAAAGGTTTTTTTGGTATGTAATATAGTTTTTCTTTACACATATGAACCAAAAAAGCAAACAGCAAAAAAATAGTACAAAAAATCATAATACAAAATTAACATACAAAATTTCAAAAAAAAAGAAAGAAGAAGAAAAGGGGGCGCAGCAGCTGCTGCTGGCTGCCCTAGCTAGGGTTTCTCCTTGGATGC
Source organism: Astragalus membranaceus (assembly GCA_039519185.1). Classification (NCBI taxonomy): domain Eukaryota; kingdom Viridiplantae; phylum Streptophyta; class Magnoliopsida; order Fabales; family Fabaceae; genus Astragalus; species Astragalus membranaceus. The sequence continues at coordinate 81,247,814 of CM076854.1, read as the reverse complement.
TATCCTTCCTCCATTGCCACCTATTGTCCTTCGCCCATTCAAATAGCTGCCCTTTGTCCTTTTGATTCTTCCTCAATTGCTGTCCTTTTGTGCCCTAAATTTGCCCTAATTGCTGTCCTTTTGCTGACTCAAGGGCTGTCCTTTTTGACTCCTCAACACCTACACCACACCAGTGTGCCTATAAATGCTGTGAACAGTAATACACAGAGGGGGGACGAAAATGGACACCAAAAATACACAGAAAATTCACACAAACACAGAGAGAAAACGATTCTGAGAAAAAAAGAGAACAATGTAAAGAGGAAGGGGGATTTCTCAGTTCCACACTATAGCCATTTTCTCCTCCAAAATATTATCTCAATCCCAAACCAACAACAACACCACATTACCTCTCACAGAAGGAAAATAATCAAAAGCCATTAACATACATTTCATCACCGCCATCAATAAACTGAAGGCAGCACCATCACTTTCACCACTGTGACCACAGCCTCCGTGAGCAGCACCATCAACGGCGGTCTTCGCCGCCATGAACCACCAAAAACCAGCCTCACGGCCACCACCCCAAAGACGCCCAAACAGCCGTTAAAGCCACCACCTCACGGATACCATTTCACGACAACCACCCCTCCGTGAACGACAACTCCCTCTTTCCCGTTTTTTTTCTTTCCCATCCGTCTCCTTACCACCACTAATCTCTCCCACGTTCCATCACTCCAACACCACCATGAAACCCACAACCACCACCCTCTGTCACTCCTCCCTCCACCGCGAACCACTACCAAAAACCATCAAAACCAGAAATTAGAAACAGAAAAGAATAGATGAGGGAAGCAAAACTGCAAAAAAAATGAGACAGAACACACCTCTCTCGAACCGAACCAGAGCCAAAGGGTTTCACTTTCTTTTTCTTCTTCTCTGTATCCTTTCTCTACTAAAATTCTGATCACTCTCGCGCACTATGGAAGGGGATCTCCTTCTCCGGCGTAGCCATCACTCACCACCGGTTTCATCCAATACAGAGCCATTGCCCGAGTTAACTCGCTCCGGCTCCGACTCCTCCATCCTTCACCGTCCCATTCCCCCCTGCGGTGAAAACTCAACGAAATCCATCACTGGTGAACCTTCGGCGAAAACCACCACTGTCCGCTTTTCTTCCTCCATTGGCAGTCATCGTACATCCTTCTTTTTCTTCCCCCTCGTTTTCCCTCTTTCTCTCTCCTCACGAATCTCTCACTCCATTTTTCTGAGTTGTGCGCCGTGAATAGAGGGAATGAAAAGTTAGGGTGGAAGAGTGGGACAGCGCTGCTGATAGAGTGGGAAGAAGGTAAATTAGGGTTCTATTTTTTTAGTAGTGCCTTATATACCCCTTTCAATTTCTCTTTTTTATTGTTATATCTGAATGTTATTTAAACCCCCTAGTTTTAATAATGTGCGCCCCCTGTCCATAAACCTACTATCAACCCACTACAACTAGTTTCACACCCTGCGTTTTAATCATACAACACCCCCCGTGTGAGCCCATTTCGTAGGTCCGTGTTTTAGCCCAAAAACGTGAACTGAATGGGCTCTGCTATTCGCACCCCACTTTTACACTACAGTACCTCTTCTGCTAACTGCGCCCTTCTTATGATTGTTTCGCAACCTATTCCGTTTTGTAATTATTTTTTTTCGTTATACTCTTTTTTACCATTCTTGAAAAATCATTTTTGTACCAATAATATTAATAAAAAATATCCAACACACAAATATTTTCTACCCAAGAACTACGTGTGATTTGATTCTCTACCAGGAGATACGTAGGAGCAAAGGGCGGCCGACCTCTGTCAATTGCATTAATAAAAACCCATTTTTAGTCCTTTTGTAAATTTCTTATTTCTTATTTTTTTCAAAAACAAACAAAAATAATTAAATGTCCTCCTTCCAAGTCCTTTTTCTTTTAATTTTTAAATAAGGGTAAAAATAATTTTTTTAATTAATAATTTTGTTTCTACACATTTAGTTAAAAGGTAACATTCCTTAGGAAGGATGTCGTAGGGTGCTAATACATTCCCTATGCATAAACGACTCCCGAGCCTAAACCTGGTTTGCAAAACCCTCTTATCCACTCAATAGGGATTTTCCAATGTTTGCCCTTAAATTAAACTTTGGTGGCGGCTTCATTTCAAAAACTTCGAAGAATCCCTCCTCCGGATTTTTCGGTCGCTACAGCTGGCGACTTCACTGGGGACTAATTAAGAGAGTCAAGCCTAATTAACTAAATGTGTAAGTATTTGTTAATTTTATATTTTGTTTTTGCCCTTATGCTTATTTTATTTAGGCTTAAAGGTACTTTTAGTCCCTGCAAATGTCACAATAATCCAGTTTAGTCCCTGCAATTCCAAAACTTTTAAAATAGTCCCTGCAATTACTAAACGTTACTACTTTTAGTCCCTGCTGTTAGTTAAGGGTTAACACTGTTATCTTTTGATGATGTGGCACACCCCCCCCCCACCCCACCCCCCACCCCACCCCCCCCCCCACCCCCACCCCCCCCACCCCCACCCTTCTTCTTCCTCGTGAACCCCCCCCCTCTGGTCAAAAAATAATTAATTATCACCACGTTCTTTGTTCTTCTTCTTGTGATGAAACGCAGCAACAACAATAAACAACAACTAGAACTTCTTCCTCTTCTCCCTCAACAATCCTTCAACTTCTTCCATCAAAATCCCCTTCTTTATCATTCCATCAAAATCCTCTTCGTCAAATCCAGAATCGCATCATCCAAACCCAGAAGTTTCAAGTCACAACCCATCGTTCGGAACCCACAAATTTCCATACTGGGTTCAGATTTGGTTCACAAATTTCCATCTTTTGAAACCCACAGATTCGCTACGGGATCACTGTTGTTTTGGTGCAGCGCCTATTGAATGGAATTAGGGTTTAGGGTGATTTCAAATTGGGGATGGAATTGGAAAGAAGAAAACGAAACAGGTGATGGGTGAGAGAAATCAATGATGGTGAAAAATCGAGTGTTTCTAGGTTTGAGAACGAGAACAGATTCACACAGATTCATCTTCTTCGCCATCTCCATCTTCTTTGTTCCCAAAAAACATTAGATTCATCAATGGAATAGGGAAGAAGAAGAGAACATATTCACGGATTCATCTTGTTACTTAACTTTGTAAAATGATTTTAATTGTTTTGCTAAAATGGTTTCTTGTAAAATGATTTCTTGTTGAATGATTTCAATGGGATTTGCGAAGAAGACACGTGTTTGTGTTTTGAAGAAGAAGAAACAGTGTGATTAATTTTGGATTTTTTAGTTATGTAATTTTTAGTAACAGTGTGGGTGGGGGGGTGGGGGGGGTGGGGTGGGGGGGGGGGTGTGCCACATCATCAAAAGATAACAGTGTTAACCCTTAACTAACAGCAGGGACTAAAAGTAGTAACGTTTAGTAATTGCAGGGACTATTTTAAAAGTTTTGGAATTGCAGGGACTAAACTGGATTATTGTGACATTTGCAGGGACTAAAAGTACCTTTAAGCCTTTTATTTATTTATTAGCATTTCTTTATATTATTGAACTTTAGGGTAGACAACTTTTTTGTTATTATTGTTGTATATCTCGTCCAGCTTGGTTAGTTTAGGTATTTTGCCCTCATCACACACCTCACTTACACTTTTGCACACACTTTTGAGTGGGGCGCTATACCCGGGTCTGCAAATAACCTAGGACGAGTGGAGATTATTAGTGACAGTCATTCTGGATTTTATCTATCTGACTCTCATGAACGTCTCAGCCAGAGTACGCTCTTTTATGGTATCCCACACCCGGTAGCTAGCTATCGCTGTGGATCATATCATGAAGGGGATTTTAGCTCTGGAGACCTTTGTGATAGTGAATAGAGCCACTTGAGAGATTGATCACATAAGTGACCCTAGGCCATGTTAAAAATCCCAATTTAGACATGACCCACCTAGGACATAGGGGCATTATACTTACCCTCTCTATTAATCTGGTTAGCGTTTCTCCACAAATAAAATCACTCAAAAAAAAACATTTTCATGGTTCTTTCTTTCATTTGCATGCACATGAGGCAACATCGTCATACCCAAAAAAATCACCATGCATTCATGCTAAAATCATTCTTCCATAAGCATTTCATTGTTATTGCACCATCACGCATCGCGTCATATAAAGACTAACAAAGATATCATTTTTTTCAAAATTGCATCTTGCCACGCATTAAAAAAAATCGCTGCGAGTGTCATGCATTTTGTTTCCTCGCACACAAAAAAAAAACAATTCTTACCCATATAACGTTAGCATATCATTTGATCAAAAAACATTAGCATTATATTTAACATGCACCGACATTTATTTATAATCATTCAAAATCATGATCACACAGTGTAGGTATCACATCATTTGTAAAGTCTTGAATTACATTTCAAAAAAAACAACATAACATTCATACATCATTTCCCTCCTATTGTCATCCTAGTTTAAATGCATCAATTCCACATTCACGTATCATTTTCCAAATAAAACAAAAAAGTTATTTCATTATAATTGTATCATTCATCATCCCATAAATAAAAATGAGAGTTTGCATACATGTTGCACTACCTCTTAAAAAATGAAAGTAATTGCATTTAGGATCAAACATTTATTTCTTCATTCATACATGCATTTGCATATCCGTCATCATGGGCATTATATGTTGCTAAAAAATAATCACCGCACATTCATAATAAAACCATTCTTTTCACATGCAGCCCATTATCATTGCACTACTATACATCTCATCATCCGGAAAATAACAAAAATATTTTTGTATTTGTCCAAATCGCACCATCTTGCATATCCATATAGAAAAATATATATCACCTTGATATTATAAAAAATATATGTTCATTACTCCTCTTCATGCATTAAAAAATAAAAACAAAAAACAAAAAAAAACAATTTTTTTTTCATTCTTATCGACCTCAAACGCATTATCATCCAGCACGCATCATTTACAAATAAAAGAAAAATAGTGCCACTTTCTTGCATCATCCATCATCCAAAAAATACATAGCATGTTGCATTGCCTCCAAAAGATCATTTTGGATAGTTAACCTCTCCAAGTGATCATTCATTCATGCATTTTACACATTTGCATTTTCATCATGTATATATATTGTCATGTGTTCATCCATACATAAAAAAAAACATGAGCACATTTTTTTCAAAAGATTGATGAGAGATGAGGCGAAGTTAATTATTTCTTCTTTGGAAAAGTTTAGCTTAGCTACAAACTCAAGGTGTTTTCAGACACTCAATTTTCAAAAAAGAAGTTATTCACTGTTTGCAGCTCGTTCACAATTTTCTTCAGCAAAATGATGCATCTCATCAGTCCCATGATAAATTATCCAAATGGTCCAAGATTTCCAGGTTGTTGGAGGAATTTCATAATTCAGTTAAGGTGGGCATTCTGGATTTTTTAGAACTTATAAAAGAATTTCAGCCATTGTGTATTGGGAAGGTATGAAAAAAATATCCACCAGTTTGTTGCTAATTGTGAAATTTGCCAGCTTAACATGTACCAAACTCTATCTACAGCAAGGTTGTTGTAGCCTTTGCCTATACCTACACAAGTTTGGCCTGATATCTCAATGGATTTCATTACCAAAATCTCAAGGAAAGAATGTCATTCTAGCGGTGCTTGACCGCTTAACAAAATACTCTCATTTCATTCCTTTGAGTCATCCTTTCACAGGCAACGATATTGCTGAAAACTTCATTCAAGGAGTGGTCAAATTACTTGGTTTTCCTTCAAAGATTATATCAGACAGAGACAAGATTTTTCTTAGTCATTTCTAGGCTTAATTTTTCAAGCTGGAAGGAACTAAACTAAAATTCAGTTGAGCATATCATCCACAAACTGATGGCCAAACTGAAGTGGTGAATAGATGCTTGGAGACTTACTTGAGGTGCCTTACGGGGAGCAAACCAAAATAGTGGATCAAATGGCTGGGTTGGGCAGAATTTCGGTTCAACACTAATCATAACAACTCTCTGAAATTAACTCCTTTCAAGGCCCTTTATGGTAGAGATCCCCTTCACCTACTCAAAGACACTATTATTCCTTCTGCAGTTGAAGATATAAACTTACTAACTGAGGAGAGGGACCAGATTCTCCATGATTGGAAACAAAATAAGGTTAAAGCACAAGTACAGATGAGGACTTATGCTGATCAATCCAAGCGTCATGTGACTTTGGAGGTTAATGATTGGGTGTATTTGAAGTTACAACCCTATAGATTGAAGTCTTTTGTTAAGAAGCGGAATGAGAAATTAAGTCCCAGATTTGATGGACCGAAGCAGATTACAAAGCAAATTGGCCATGTTACTTTTGAGTTGGCATTGCCACCTGAAAGTAAGATTCACCCTGTTTTTCATGTGTCTCAGCTGGCGTGCAGGAGCCCTGAGAAAGACGCAGTATTGTGTTTAAGTGTTGTTGTATTTTATTGTGTGTTATAAGTGTGTGGGTAGTTATTTGTGACAGTTATTTGATATATTAAATAAGACAAACTGTTCCAAAAACATTATCTGGTTGTATTGTGTGCAGTTTGGTTTTGGAGAGACTAAAGGCTCTGATATAATCTCTAAGGGTCTGTTTGGTTGGAGCGAAAGAGAAAGGGAAGAGAGAATGACCTTCTATTGTTTGGTTGAAGCGAGAGAGAAAGGGAAGAGAGAAAGAGAGAAGAGAGAATGAATTTTTATTGCACTAAGAGTGTGTTTGTTTGGGGTGAAAGAGGGAAGAGAGAGTAAGGGAAGAGAGAAAGAGAGAAGAGAATATACTGTTGTGAGAAAAGGTGTGCAAGTGTACACAGTCTTTAACAAGTAATATAGTAGAAAGTAGAGATCGTACCCACAGAGATTGGATTAATTTCTAATCTTTAAAATGGTAGTTTAACTAGTGAGAAACAAGTAATAAAATAACAAATAAAATAGGTGTATGTGTGAGATAATAGAAAACAAATAAGCTAAGTAAAGATAGAGTGTATTCAAGTGAGAAAGATAGTTTAAATGCTCTTCACTAAGTAAGTCACTTTTGACAACATTATGTTATATATGATGCTCCTGCAATGGATGCTGTAGCAATTGATGCTCCGACAATGGATGCTGTAGGGAATCCTGATGGTGTGGGAGGTGCTGCAGCAGCAGGTGTTGTGGCAGCATTGTTGCTCCAATTGAAATTTGAATGGTTTCTTCATTCAGGATTGTAGGTATTTGAGTAAGGATTGTTATTATTGTTGTACCCTTCATAGTTGACAGAGATAGGTTTGTTGGGACATTCTTCATACAAGTGTCCTCCTCCACAGTATACACAACTTATTGTTCCTGGAGGGGCTTGTTCTATTGCAGTAGCTGTGTCTCCTGTCAATGCTCCAGCATTAGATGCTGGGACATTGGTGGCATTGAGATATTTGATCATGTTGGTTAGAGATGCTACTTGAGCTGATAGAGCTGATACTTCACTGAGTTCATGAACTCCAACTATTTTCTTTTGAGCACTGAGTCTTTCTGTGGGCCATTTGTAATTGTTGGTTGCAGTTTTTTCTATCAGTTCATATGCTTCATTGTATGAGGAATTTAATAGTACTCCTCCAGATGATGCATCCAACATGAATCTAGTTTGTGGATCTAAACCATTGTAGAATGTTTCCATTTGGATAATGACAGGTATTCCATGGTGTGGACATTTTCTCAGCAATTCCTTCCATCTTTCCCATACTTCAAACAGTGACTCATATTCTTTTTGTCTAAAATAAGTCATATCATTCCTCATCCTGACATTTTTTATAGGTGGAAAATATTTTGTCAAATTTTTTTGAGCCATCTCATTCCAAGTAGTGATAGAGTTTGGCTCTAAAGAATTTAGCCAAGCCTTAGCTATATCCTTGAAGGAATATGGAAATAATTTTAATCTAAAAGCATCTTAACTAGCACCAGGAATGATAAAATTGCTACACACTTCCAAAAATTGTTTTAGGTGCAAATAGGGATCCTCATGAGGAGAACCACTAAATTGACCCACTATTTGAAGCATTTGGAACATCATGGGTTTAAATTTAAAATGTGTTGCAGAGATTTCAGGTCTAACTATGCTAGTTTGCATGGTTTGAGGATCAAACATAGCATAGTATTTCATTGGTCTATTTCTGTCATTCAACATACCTATGGCTCCCATATTGAGCATACCAGAACCTCAGCCACTTTCTTGTTCAGACATTGTGTGTCTAGCTCTGCCTCGGTTTCTTTGTTGTTGTTGAAGTCTTGGCAAGCTCCTAAATCTCCTCTCTATCTCGGGATCCAACTGAAATTCTGGTGAGTTGAACCTGGGCATATGCTGGAGCAACTATTGCTGGAGCACAAGGAACAAAAACCAAAGTAAAATTATCACTAATTTACTACTAATCTAAACTATAAAAATTAATGACAATCCCCGGCAACGGCGCCAAAAACTTGTTGTGGATAAAAGGTGTGCAAGTGTACACAGTCTTTAACAAGTAATATAGTAGAAAGTAGAGATCGTACCCACAAGGATTGGATTAATTTCTAAAGTTTAAAATGGTAGTTTCACTAGTGAGAAACAAGTAGTAAAATAACAAATAAAATAAAAGTATGTGTGAGATAACATAAAACAAATAAGCTAAGTAAAGATAGAGTGTATTCAAGTGAGAAAGATAGTTGGAATACTTTTCACTAAGTAAGTCACTTTTGACAACATTATGTTATATATGATGCTCCTGCAATGGATGCTGTAGCAATTGATGCTCCGGCAATGGATGTTGTAGAAATTGATGCGTGCTTTTCAGCAACTAACACCAGAGTTTCATTACAAGTCTTATGTCTAAGCTTTAAATAAGTTCACCCCTGTATATGGAGTACCCACAGTATGCTATCCTATGTCTAGGTTTTAGAATGGAAATAACAAAGTTTCCTTCATTAAACACTTATTCATATTAGTTCTTGAGTTCTAATCATAAACCAGGTCTGTATTTATGATTTGCATTCACTTTTAGTTGGCCAATTCTAAAGATGAATATGAAAGAGTTATCATGCAAGAACTAAAATGCAAACATCAATATATAACATAAAACTAGTTAAAAGATCATTACAAAGTTAAAGCATCCCAAGTAGAGAAATTTAGCTCATGCCAGACATTACTGAGCACATACAAACAGAGATAACCATGTTCATATGTTTGATAATACAAAGGGAAGAAAATAAAGAAAGAATTACACGGTTTAAGTTCCCTTGAAAAAATCCGCCTAGTAATGCTCCAGCATTCACCTCACAGCAATCAAACAGCAACACGAAATGGTGTAGAAGTAGAAAGAGAAGTTGTGAATTTCTCTCCCTCCTTCATACCTATGAAGTGTAAGTGATTCTAATTCTCTAACTTGGTATATCTTCAAATGAGGAGAAGGAGATGTATTTATAGGCTCCTTGAGAGAGGTTTCCTTCATGGTGGGGTTTGCTTGGGGAAGAAGTTTGATTTGCTTTTTAAGTCCAATTGCATCAAAAGTTGATTTGATGTTGATTTGGACTAAAGAAGAGAGGTCCTATGATATGTGGTCATGTGTACCTAAAAAACAAAAGTGATCCAAAGTGATCCACTTGCATTACTTTCCGCAATCTTTGACTATGAGCTCATCATGACGTCATCAGGAGAATGCTGGAGTATTTGACTGCCAGTGATGCTGGGGCAACGATTGTTGGGGCATCTGATGCTGTAGCATTGAACAAACACATAAAAATACAACATGGGACACCATAAGTGCCAAATGATCACAAATTAGTTCCTAACCCTCTTTTACTCTAAACAACACATTTTAACTATTTTAACAACAATATTACTCAGAAACTCACATTGATTTAAGTCTAGAACATTTAAATAACTCTATATAAATAAGATTTATCATGTACCAAACAATACAAAGAGAGAAGAGAGAAAATATTTTCTCTTCCCTCTTTCTCTTCAACCAAACAGACCCTAAACATTGATTCCTTGTCAATTGGTGTGATTTGGTGTGTAATTTGAGATTATGTTCATTAATAAAATAGATTCCGTGTGTTTCTTTATCTATTGAACCAATTTCTATCACCTTGTTCCTGCGCTTACTGTCCTTGTGTCCTTATCTTGCTTGTTGCGAATGTTATGCTGTGTTGGTTTTCTTGTTTTCTCCTTGCAGGTGCTCTTACTTTCCGTAATGTGGTTTGTCATTGAAACTTAAAATGGACGGTTACTTGTTGTTTAAATTCTAGCATGTAGGCAATTCGTAACAGGTGCTTATTAGGGAGTGATAATTCTGAATATTAGTGACTTCTACCGTGATATAGTGGCAGCTTATTGTCAGCTAATGGTGTGGCTCTGTACTGTTATCTCAACCAAGATGTTGTCTCGTTGGGGTGTATTGATATTGATAGATTCCATTGATGAGTTATAGTAACAGAGTCAAGAAATGGAGAAAATGGAAGAAGATGATGATTTGTGTGAAATGAATATCCTGATGGCATTGACTGAATTAGTTACTGTACAGAGATGAGATCAAGTTACAGCTTATATACAAAATTGATTCTCAACTAATTGAGTATAAACTAATCCTAACTGAACTTCTATCTAAATTCTGTTAGATTAAACTAACCAAGGTTAATTAACTTAACTATAGTTAGCTATACATTGATACTCCCCCTGAAGTTGGGAGATACAAATTACTCATTCCCAACTTGCCAATTAATTCTTGAAAAAAAACTCTAGGTAAAGCCTTTGTCAATACATCCGCAAGCTATTGTTGTGACTTCACATGTATCAGATTTAAGAAACCATTCTGTACAGGTTCTCTCAAAAAGTGACAGTCTATATCTATGTGTTTTGATCTTTCGTGTGAAGTGGGATTTTCAGCAAGCTGTATTGCTGATTTGCTATCGCAAAGCACCATAGTAGAGGGTATGCTGACTCATCAACTGTTTGATCCATAACAACTCAGTAGTCACTGCTGCTAAGGTCCTATATTCAGATTTTGCTGATGACCTAGCCACTGTGGCTTGCTTCTTTGATTTCCAAGTGATCAACGAATCTCCAAGGTAAATGCAGAAGCCAGAAGTTGATTTTCTGCTCACTTGACAGCTTCCCCAGTCAGCATCCACATATGCTGTTAGCTTAGTATTTGACTTTACAGGAAACAGAATCCCCAATCCTGCAGATGTTTTTAGATATTGGAGTAGATAATAAGCAGCCTGTAAATGCACTGTTCTTGGTTTTGACATAAACCGGCTCAATCTATTCACAGCATATGTGATATCTGGCCGTGAGATGGTCAGGTAAATCAACATACCAATTAATCTCTTGTACTGTGACCCATCAGCTAATGGTTTTCCATCCACTTCATTTAAGTGAACATTTGGATCCATGGGTGTATTGGCAGGTTTAACAGAGGTGAGACCAACATCAGATAGTAGTTGCAAGTAATACTTTCTTTGACGTAAGTGTATTCCCTTCTTGGACCTTGCTATTTCTAGTCCTAAGAAGTACTTCAAATCTCCTACTATTTTTAATTTGAAGTGTTTTTGCAACAGTTTCTGCACTTCATCAATGAGAGGCTTATTTGGTCTAGCCACTATTATGTCATCAACATAAACTAATAGGGCTATGAAAGTGGTACCAGATCCTCTTGTGAAGAGTGAGTGATCAGCAGAGCTTTTGGTAAAGCCTAGAGTGATGATTGTTGAGCTGAATTTGTGGAACCATTGTCTTGAGGCTTGTCTAAGTCCATAGAGAGATTTGTTTAGCTGGCATACTGTGCGCTCCCCCTGACTTGGATAGCCGAGAGGAAGGTGCATGTAAACCTCTTCTTGAAGATCCCCATGTAGAAAGGCATTATTCACATACAATTGGAGAAGATGCCAATTGAACTGAGATACCAAAGATAATAAAATTCTTATTGAAGTCAGCTTTGCCGCTGGAGAAAAAGTGTCCAGGAAGTCGATGCCTGCTTGTTGAGTGAATCCTTGAGCAACCAAACGAGCCTTGTATCTATCCAAGGAACCATCAGCATGATACTTCACTCTATATACCCATTTACAGCCAACTGCTCGTTTGCCAGGGGGAAGGGACATAACAGTCCATGTATTATTGGCCTCCAGTGCTGCCAGTTCTTCTGCCATAGCTCTTTGCCATTCAGGAAGTTTCACAGCTTGATAAAAATGTTGGGGCTCAATGATAGAAGAGACATTAAGCACAAAATCTCTGTCTGGTTTGGACAAACGGTCATAACTGAGGTAAGACTGGATGGGATAGGTAACTGAGTTACAATCATATAGTACTAGTTGAAGATGGGTAGGTGGTCTGTGGGTTCTAGATGATCTTCTGATGGTTGGTGTATCATCAGTCGGAACAGTGATAAGTGTAGGAAGTGGTGAATTTGGGCAACTAGAAGAAGTAGGAATGTCATTTATAGGCAAAGGAATGACAGGTCATTTTGAGCTTCAGGTTCAGATATGGAAATAGGGTTGTCAGGGTTGTTACAGTGAGGTGTGGAAGGAGGGAATCTGGGAAAAGGGTTTCTGAAGGTGAATTTGGGTGAGTCTTGTGATAAGGAAAGGTAGTCTCACAAAAAGATACATCCATTGAGATGATGAATTTATTTGTTTGGGGATCAAACAATTCGTTACCTTTTACACCTAAGGGGTAGCCAACAAAAATACAAGTTGTGGCTCTTGGGGAAAATTTGTGTCTTTGGGGGGGATAGTTGAAGCAAAAGCTAAGCAACCAAAAACACGCAAAGAACTGTAATCAGGAGCAGTGGCATAAAGAAGCTCATAAGGAGATTTACCTTTGAGTGAAGGCGAGGGTAATCTTTTGATTAAATGTGTTGAAGTGGATATGCAGTCACCCCAGAATTGAAGAGGCACCTTAGATTGGAAGTAGAGTGCTCTTGAAACATTAAGTAGATGTTGATGCTTCCTTTCCACCACTGAGTTTTGCTGAGGTCTATGTGGGTAGGACAATTGATGCAAAACACCCTCATTTTGTAAAAAGGAATGGAGAGCAAGTTCTTTTGCATTGTTTGTCCTTATTACCTTGATTTGCTGGTTGAATTGGGTTTTGACAAACTTGAAAAAGTATTGAATGAGATGAGTGGCTTCAGATTTTGATTTTAGCAAGTGAATCCACGTGAACCGTGTGCAGTCATCAACCATTGTTAGGAAGTAATGCTTGCCATCATGTTTAGGTTTGTGGAAGGGCCCCCATATATCACAGTGTATCAGATCAAAAGGAGATGCACAATGGTTATTAATGGCATGAAATGGTAAGCGATGCAATTTAGATAAATGACAAATTGAACAAGAAGAATTATTGCATTCATTTGAATCTTTTACAGACAGTTTATGTAAAAGGGATTTCAATACATGATCAGACAAATGACCTAGCCTAGAGTGCCACAAATGCACAGATGACACTGGTACAGCATTACAAATGGGAAAAGTATTTGATGTAGAAACAAAATTGCATATGACAGAATTAGCAACATAAAAGTACAGTCCATTTTGATGCTCACTCTTTCCAATCACCTTCTGTTGGTGGTTGTCCTGAATCAAGAAGACATTATCAGTCAATGAGATATGATAATTGGGATCTTGATGTAGACTACCAACAGAAATTATATTCACATGGAAATTAGGAATGCATAAAACATTGGAAAGAGTTAAGTTGGAATCTATGACAACTTGACCAATAGCTATGACAAGAACTTTGAAGCTGTTTGGAAGTGTAACAAAGGAATTATGCAATTTTGTGTATGTGGAAAAAAGGGATAAATCAGTGCATATGTGTGCAGTAGCACTGTCATACCCCAATTTTGTCCGGCTTAGGTCAAAACCCTAATTTTCCGCAAAAATAATAATTTAGAAGTGTGCCATTATTTTGAGAGGCGAGAAGAGATATGGGCATGCATTTTTTAAGTCTCAAAAGTCATTCCAAAGTTTCCAAAATTATTTTAAAGTAGGAGTGCACTTTTGGGTAAATCAGGGTTTTGAGGTCCAAAGGGTATTTTGGTCATTTCACAATAAAAGGGATAATTCCTCAAGAAAATCATCATGCATTGCATTTTAAGCCCTAGAAGTCATTCCAAGGTCTTTAAAATCATTTTTAGGATTGGAATGCGCTTTCTAGGTAGATTAGGGTTTCAGGGTTGAAAAGGGCATTTTGGTCATTTTCCATAAAAGATGATTTTCTTGCCAAAAATGCATATTTACAAAAATTACATTTTTTATTTCATCAAGGATAATTTTTGTACATTTTGTAGAAAAAAACCCTAATCAAAAATAATTATAATCGCAGGTTTCTCATTTTTAGTGCATAAATAAATAGAAAAGACCATTAAATATTCCTCTATTATTATGTGACAATTTAATTGTCATAGATAGCTAGAGTGAATATTTGATGTGCCCAAAAAATGTGACATGATTTTAATAGTTGCATTGCATTTAGTTCCCATGCCCAAAAACTTGAAATGCAAACTCAAGTGAGGAAGTGTCTTCAAATAAGACAAAATGACCAAAAAATATTTTTTGTTCCCTCATTCCCCTTCAAGAATCACGCCACTCACACCCTCTCTCTCAAAAAAAAATCTTCTACACACTTCTTAAAGATTTGATTTGATCTTATTTTTAGCCTTACCCTCTTTGGTAAAATCATCCATCCACTTACACTAACCCCACCTTCAAAAAAGCCAAATTTCCCTCTTTGGGAACAATTTATTCCAACAACACCCCTAACCCTACTTCTCCTAAATATCTCTTCCATAATTAGAATTTTCCATTTTATTTTCTCTTTTCTTTTATCCAATAATTTCGATTTCTCTTTCTCTCATTTTCACTCACATTTGTGTTTCTTTAATACCCCTAATCCTTGTGAGAGTCAATCCCAATCATTGATCAAAAATAAAGCTCAAATCCTAGAGCACCTAGAAATAAAAGGACACAAATACCCCTAACCCTAGAAAAAATCTATAAAAACCCTTCATTCCTTCACAAGAGGACCTCTTGAATTTTCATTTGATCTCACTCTCAAAAAATCACACAATTCTCCTCTCCTCTCCTCCTCCAAGAAACCGTAGCCTCTCCACCCCTAGACCACCTCCATTTTTCAATTTCCCTTAACCAATTCATCATCAAACTACCTCCAATCCATCAAGCACCTAATCCTTCTCCTCCTCTCCTCCAAGAAACCGTAGCTTCCCCTCATTTCCCTTTCATCTACTTCTTCAATTTTTCTTCCAATTTTAGAGATAAGGTAAAAACCCCAATATCTTAGCATCATCTTCAAACATTTTGCATCAAAACTCATCTTATCATCTTCATCTCATATTCTCTTCCTTATTTTTGTGCACTCATCATTTTCACTTTTTAAAAATGTAGATTGTTGTTGTTAGGGTGAGAAATGGCTTCTCACCTTTGAATAATGTAGCTTGTTGATTAATTTGTGTTGATCTTTGTTTTTGAGTGAAATAAATATGTGATTTTCACTCTCTTATGTTTCGCATATTGTTGTTTTAAAATTATCTTGTGGTTTCTTTTCACTTGAGTATGTTTATTAGCGTTTAAAGTTTTGTGTTAAAAGTGATTTGTAGTCCTTGTGATGTTGATGATCTTACAATTTGATTCTCCCTTGTGTTTAGAACACTATGATTTAAGGGAGAAGATTGTAAGATAGGATTCAACTTTGTTCATGAATTTTTCATGTTTAATATTTTTTTATTTTATTTTAGTTGTTATTTGTTGATGATCTAGCCATATGAGTCTCCACTAGTGCCTAGTGCACTTTGATTTAAGTGGAGGAGATGGTTAGAAGGGATTCTACTTTATTTAGATGCTCTCTAATTTTCGTATGATAATTTGCTAAACTAGCTTACTTGTTCATGTACCTTTACCCTAATCTAGTCCATTAGTTCACATGTTCCTTTAATTGGTTTTGGTTAGTTGTTGATGATTTAGCTATGTGAGTCTCCACTAGTGCCTAGTGCACTTTGATTTAAGTGGAGAGGATAGCTAGAGAAGATTCAACTTTCTCTTTTCGGTTTATGTGTTCTACTTTACCCATTGCTAGATGTTGATGATGGGGTAAGTGGATTTTCACTTGTGCCCATGGCACTTTAATCTAAGTGAAAAGATTACTCTATATGATTCAATTTTGTTTAATGCTTAAAGTGTAGGGTTATGCCTTATGTTCCTCTTGTATGCTAACTTGTAAGGTTTTAGTATGAAATCGAAAATGAATTAATGCTTAAGATGCTTCGGCCAAGAGATAAAAAAATAATAGGGTTCATGTGTTGCTTGAATATTTGATGACTTGTAGTGGAAGAATAACTTGATTTGGGGCTAGTTTGTACTTTGGGTTTGAGGGCGAAATTTAGGGTTCCATGTTTTTTTTTATTTTATTTTATTTTATTTATTCTTTTAATTGTTATGTTGAATAAAGGCATGTATTAATTTGATGTTTGTATAGTGATCTCATGTGTAGAATAGGGTTGCATCTTGTGATGTTTTTATGTGCTAGCTTGTGAATTCTAGTATGAAATTGATTTGATTTTTGCATGAAGAACATTCGGCCAAGGGCCATATTTTGTGCATATGTTGTGTTTGAAATTTTACCCCTTTGATCTATTTTGAGTGAAATAAAATTAGGTCATTGTTGTTCTTAACTTTTTACCCTTTTGCATTTCGTTAAAACTTTTTTTTTTCTTTCATATAACTATTTTCTAAAACATAAATTACTAGTGATAATCACCCATAACCTTGGTTAGTTTGATTATCATGAGCGCTTTCAATTTTCAAAAACATCCTTTCAAACATAAGTTATTAGTGATAATCACTCATAACCTTGGTTAGTTTGATTATCGTGAACACTTCATTTCAAAACAATTGAAAAATTTTTTTTTCGCAATCATAAAGCAAATCTTTTCATAAAACAAACAAAAATTATTTTCAAACCCATTGTTACTAATGGCTAATCAGAACTTTGGTTCGTCTAGTCATTAGTATCAATGGCTTTTCACAAAAAGAACAACAAAGTGGTGATCATCCATAACTTTGGTTAGTTTGATCATTCGCGCCAAATAACCTTTTTCGAAAACCATTTTCAAAAGGTCAAATAAAAATGAGTCTTTACTAATGGTCAATCAGAACCTTGGTTCGTCTGACCAATGGTATTGACTCTCATTTCCAAGAGTACTTAGCAGTGATTACCCATAACTTTGGTTAGTTTAATCATTCGCTAAATGCTCGTCCTATTTCGAAGATTCACTAAAAAAGGATAAAAAACAAAACCCCTTTTCATAACAAAGAAGAACTACGTAGCTTTGAGTTCTCCATCGCACCAGGAGATACGTAGGAGCGGGTCATGTCCCGTCAAGCACTTTTTTCCAAAAAACTTTCTTTCCCTTCTCTATAACAAACAAAATTTTCATTAAGTCCTTTTTCAATGCATTTTCTAATAAAGAAATGAATAGGCAAATTAGGTATGTTTTCCAAATCAAACGTTGAAACCACACCTTTTAGTTAGAGGTTCCCTTTTGGTAGAAAGGACATGTGAGGTGCTAATACCTTCCTCACTTGTAATCGACCCCCGAACCTATGTCTCTAGTTTTCAAAGACCACCCGCCTTTTCTTTAAAAAGACTTTTTTTCAATGTTTTGGTCTTAAAACTAAAATATTGGTGGCGGCTCCAAACTTTTCCCATGTTGTACATCGAGAAACCTAAAACCGGGATTTTTCGGGGTACAACAAGCACCAGAGTCAATGATCCATTTTTCAATTGCATAAAAGGCAAAATAAAACTGAGCAAAGTGAGTGAAATGCATCATACTAAGGTATTGTTGATCAGAATTTGTGAGGGAAGCCCTAGCCATTTGAGCTTGCATATATTCAATGAGCTGTTGATACTGTTGATGATTCACCTGAGTGTCACTGTTGGCACCTGCAGTGACTTGAAGAACAGATTGTTGAGTGGTGGAAGGCTTCGGTTTCTTGTATCCAGGGGGAAAACCGTGTAGCTTGAAGCATTTCTCTTTAATGTGTCCTAAACCACCACAATGAGAGCATTGCGGATGATCTCACCGTGCACCTTTGGTGCATGGTAGTTAAATCGGGATACGTATCGTGTATCGTTTTGCCATTTTTTTTGTATCGTGTATCGTAAGATACATGAACAATAAAAAAAAGACAAATTTAGTAAAAAATAAATAACATAAGCAAAACAATATGATATAATATATCATATATAAACTCCAAAATACTTCAAAACTCAATTCATCAATAAAAAACAAATGTTTTCAATCTTAAATAAGCTCTAGTTTCTAGTCTCATTGTGATCATCATCTGGTCCAAGATCAACATCACTTAATTCATCCTCGGCCTCAAGTATTTCATCCTCTTCATCTTCATCTCCATCTTCAACAATCTCTTCAATTTCCTTTCCTTTCTTGTTTGCCTTATTCAAGTTTCTTGGACCTCTCTTTCTTTTATTGGATGGAGCTCCCTCTTCAAGAGTAAATGACTCATGTATGTCCATCCATGTAGTATCCATTGGTAAGCTAGGCTCCTCCTTTTCACAAATCCACTCATCATCAGATTCAATGTCAGATAAGCATATAGGATCATATATATCTCCTCTCTCCTCCCTAACCTTCTGTCTCATCTCAAGTTGAAGATTATACTTAACATAAACAAGGGCATTTAATCTTTGTTGCTCTAAGCGACTTCTTCTCTTAGTATGAATTTGATCAAATGTACTCCAATTTCTTTCACATCCTGTAGCACTACAAGTGAGGCTCAAAACTCTCATTGCCACCTTTTGTAGTTCCTTGCACTCTCCACCATAGCTTTCCCACCAAAGAGCTATCCAAACCAAATGCAACATAAAACAATTACACACTTGCTTGCTGCCATGTTTTTTCAAAACAAATTCATGATCATTAAATATGTTTAACTCACCAGGCTGTTTTTTGTCTCTAGTATCTTTTTCCATGCTCCTTCCAAATAGTCCCAGGCTGTTCTTGAACTTCTCAAGTTGTTGATCAATTTGAAACCTTATTCTTCTATCTGGCACCATTCTTTCAATAGTCTCATATAAACCATAACATACTTCAGCATCTGGATTGAACTTTGAATCATATTGAAACCTAACAAATAAGGAATTAATAAATAATGATAGAAGAATGTAGATGCTAGTCCATAAAATTAAATTTTAAAATTCGTTTACCTAGGATTAAGGAAGTAGGCAGCAGCATGTAGAGGCCTACGCAATTGCAAATTCCAACGAGTATCAATTATCTCCCACACCTTATTGTATCTTGAAGCTTGATTGTTAAAGTTTGCAGCAATTTGTTCTTTAGCTCTATCCATAGCTTCATAAATATATGGCATTGCTGGTTTTGAGTCACCATCCACAAGTCTCAAAACCTTCACAAGTGGACTAGAACACTTCAAACAATACTGGATGGATTTCCAAAATCTAGCATTACATAAAACAATGTCCATCACTTGCTTGGCATCATCCTTACTAGCATAACTACTGTTGGCCAATTCCTCCGAAGCAAACATAGACCGGAGAGCATTCTTTTGTTGCAAAATAGCTTTTAAAGTGAGAAAAGCAGTTGCAAATCTTGTGACTGCGGGTCTAGCTAATTCCCTTCCATTAGACTTTTTTCTGTATAAGCTTAGAATCCATTGATGCCTAAAAATGTAGTGTGTTATCTTTTTGGCATTTGCAATGGTGTTGAAAAAATTGGAAGTTTCCCTATATCTTCAAGGATCAAATCAATGCAATGTGCAGCACAAGGTGACCAAAAGATTTTTTGCCTTTTTGCCTCTAACAATGCTCCAGCAGATACAAGATTAGAAGCTCCATCAGTTACAACCTGCACTACATTATCCTCTCCAATTTCTTCTACCACAGAATCCAATAATTCAAACATTTGTTGACCATCCTTAATAACATCACTAGTATCAATTGATTTTAGAAAAAAAGACCCACTAGGACTATTTACCAAAAAATTAGTCAAGGACCTACCCTTTCCATCTGTCCAACCATCACACATCAAAGTGCAGCCTCATTTTTCCCATTCAGCCCTATATTTTTCTAGATTTCCTTTCACCTCATCAACTGCTTTTTTGTAAAAAGGAAACTCTAACTTCATGATAACTAGGAGGTTTCAAACCCTTTCCATAATCACCAATAGATTTTAACATTTGAATAAATAAAGGACTTCTTACCAAATTGAAGGCCAAAGCATTGCCATATATGCATTTGCAAATATCTTCAATAACTGCATCTCTATCTTTCAACACTTCATTCATTGTCTTTTGCTTTGCTAAGTTAGTTCCTTTTTTTGCATTTTCTTCAGCAGTCCCTTCTTCAAAGCAAGCTTCTTTTTCTGCCTCTTTAGCTTTTTCGATTTCCTCTATCAACTTCTTAAATATCTGTCTAACATCATCAGGAACACTAGAACAAGGAACAACATTTTTATTTGTACCAGCAAGATGATGCTTCATCCTTGTAATACCACCCCAACAAGCATGAGTGCAATATTTGCATTTGACAAAAAGCCTATTATGAGGTTGAACACATTCACAATGGCTCCATGTGATATCAACTTCTCTCTTCGTTGGCTTCCCCATAAGAATTAAGAAGCAGAACTGCAGAAGCAGAAGTGGAGGAAGAAGAACAGTGAGGTTTCTGAGGTGCTTGCAGAAGTTGGAACTTGCAAACAATTAATATAGTAGAAGTGAGGGAGAGGAAACGTTTCATTAATTTCTGTTTGCAAACGTTTCATTTCTGTTGGAACAGTGCGGCCCAATTGAAAGCAAATTTGAAAAAAAAAACGTGAAAAAAACCCTAAAATAGGCTCTTTTGGAACCGGGTTTGCGTGACCCGACCCGGTTTCACGTGTGACCCGCGCGCAGCGCTGTGTCGTGCGATACACCTGCGTATCGCGATATCTCCGATACGGTTGCGATACGGGCCGATACGGATGCGATACGGAAGCGTTTTCGATACACACTGGGATACGTATCGTTGGGGGGTGTTTTCGTATCGTATCGCGATACGTATCCCACGTATCGTACGATACTTACTACGCTGCTTTGGTGTGACTGTTGACGGCAAAGGTGAGCTGAGCAGGGGATTCATTGGTGGTGATGCCAATTTCTCTCTGTTTTTCATCTTGGATTACAAGGGAAAACACTTTGCTAATGCATGTCAGGCATAGGATCCATGAGCAGAATTTGTCCCCTAACATGACTAAAGGATTCATTCAATCCCATTAGGAAGATTTGAACATGTTGACGCTTCAAATATGTAACTAGGGCGTCAGATCCTCCACAAGTACAGGTATTTAGAGGATTATGTTCAGCAAGAGTGTCCCAAAGGCCTTTGAATTTACTGAAGTAAGCACTTACAGTGAGTGAACCTTGGACGCAATTGAGAACTTCTTTGTTGAGTTGATAGATGCGAGGACCGTTGCTTTGTTCAAAGCGATTCTTCAATTCTTTCCAAATTTCAGCAGCCGAATTGGAGTATATGACGCTGTTGTGGAGCTCCTTCGCGATTGAGTTCAAGATCCACGATGTCGTCATGTGATTGCTGCGAATCCAAGCGGCATAGTTTGCGGAAGTTGCTTCTGGTTTGGGAATCGTTCCACACTAATTTATTCTTGGCGCCGAGAGCGATGGTCATGGCTCGAGACCAAGAACCGAAATTGGTTCCAGAATCAAAGATAACTTGAGAGACGAGGATAGCTCCAGGATTATCCGAAGGGTGGATGTAGTAGGGACTGGAAATAGAAGTCGAATCCGCCATTGAAAACGAAGAAGAAAAGGGGAGCAAACCAGAAGATGGAATCGAAACGGAAGATTGCGACTGATACCATATTGATATTGATAGATTCCATTGATGAGTTATAGTAACAGAGTCAAGAAATGGAGAAAATGGAAGAAGATGGTGATTTGTGTGAAATGAATATCCTCATGGCATTGAATTAGTTACTGTACAGAGATGAGATCAAGTTACAGCTTATATACAAAACTGATTCTCAACAAATCCTAACTGAACTTCTAACTAAATTCTGTTAGACTAAACTAACCAAGGTTAATTAACTTAACTATAGTTAGCTATACATTGATAGGGTGTTGTTGCTGCCGTGCTACTCTTGATTTTGTTGCAGCTTGTTAGATTCTTTGTGGAGCTCGAATACGAAGGTAGCAGCTAGCAAGCCTCGTGGTGCCTCTTGTCACAGTTATAGAGTGCTGGAGGATTGTCTTGGAAGGTTTTGGTCCTGTCTCAAATGTGGAGAAAGAGGTCTTCTATTTTGTCCTTCTCTTTTTGGCACTGGCCATAATATGTGCTAGCAAAGGTATTGAAGTTAGCTTCCAAGAGAATTACAAGAGTCCATGGGGAAAGCATCACGTCTTCATTCCATATATTGGTAGAGAAATTCAACTTTCAATTGTCAAGACTTCAGGTGTCAAGCTTCTTGATTGTCAAAGTTGAAGAGCTCTTGAAGAATATCAGGGAGTCTCTCACTTTTTGTTGATATTAAGATGGAGCTAGGGGTGATGGAGATATTACATATGCTAGAATATAATTTGGAGAGCTGCAGTAAGAATTCTACTTGACCAAATTGTAGGGTGTGCTTGCTGTCATTACTAAATAGCTAAAGAGGTCACTCAATTTGGAATTATCGGATTGCTAGTCCATCAGGTGTTGGCCATGGAGTATTGGATTTATAGGAATTGAAGAGTATTCTGGAACTCTTGCTTCTGCTTCTGGTGATGCTGCAAATGGAAGCATGAGATGTGAGATTACAATGATTGAATCTGGTAACTTTTGTCCCAGTGTCTTCTTTCTTGGCCTTATTCTGTTTGGATAAATCCTTCATGGAGCTTGACCAAAAATACAGGAGTTACATATTTGGCCTTATTTCCTCTGTAACTTGCTCTTTGTTTTAGGTGTGTTCATCTCTTAAGGTGTGTTTTTTTTAAGAACTCTTATAGCCGTAAAACTTTCAACCTTGGTGTATTTAACCCATTCAGTTCCAGCACATGATTGGTGCTCTCTCAAACCTTTCGTAGAAGCTAGACGGAGTGTGTGCCAATAATGCTATACTAAATGTGTTTTTTAATAATAATATCTTTATTTATAGAAAAAAAAATCACAAAAGCAATGTATAGTAGTAGGATACTAAACAAACATAAGCACTCGCATAAACTCTTTTGTATCACTATATACCTCTTTTAATTGAGCCATTCCACCCATGGTTTCAAATTGTAGTTGTGGCTGCGTATGCGGTCGTTGTGACTACGGTTATAGTGGTCGTTGCGATGCGCATTGCAACCACTACGGCGTGAAATTAATTTAAGTTCGCACAAAATATAAAAATGTAAAATTTTTATATAATGGTTTTAATATCCTTTCTAGATTATATTATATGGAAATTTCTTCATATTTAATACGTTATATCATGCTTATGAGTAAAATAAAATTATTATAAATTATTTTTTTAAATCTATTGTTTAAATGTAACATCCTCAATTTTAGACATCATAAAATTAAAATGCTAATCAGTTCAATAAAATTCAGAGTTGTAAACCTATTTCAGAATTGGACATAACACAACTTATGGAATACCATTTCTTCCTAAAACATTCCTTAGGCAAAAGTTACCAAAAACTAAAGCCAACCGGCATAACCGATACTCGTCTATTACAGTTATATATAACTGAAGATGTCCAAAATCCAAAATAGAGTTCACAATATACATGAAATTTTGAGTACATAATCCAAAGTTTCTAACATTAGAGTAAAACTCTTACATGCATCTAGGGTAAAAACTAAGCAATAAAATACTTTGATCCATAAGACCTATCAATAACTAAGTAACTACTCCAGTAGCTACTTTTCTTCCTTTTTTCTTCGCTTTGCCCTGTTGATCTGAAAACAACAACAACAACAACAACATAAAGGGTGAGATTGAGTTCTTTTGTGACCCCTCACAACTCAACTCGCTGTGTTTTATTCATCTTTTATTCGTGGCCCAAGTCTGGATAGCTACGGGTAACATGGTTTAACACAATGCCGAACAACCACTACACGGTTCCCCCGGTGAACCCATATCACTAATATCTGATTAGCGAGCAAACATGGAAGGCCCCTAGGTTTCGGGCTCATGACTTCCCTCCCCTAGTATGCTAACATCTCGAGGTCGTCACCCCACATTTTCATTATTAATTTGGTTACCAAAACCTCTAATGGAACACCAAGTCCATTACATGACATTAGATTATGTATTCTCTCTCGGTTAAAACAATACGGTTTATAACGACAATTACAATTCAACCGCAATCAATTTACATCTCAAACATAGGTATAAGTGGAGTATTATTGTTCAGATGCTCTCTCACTTTTGGAAACAACAACAATTCGATATTCAATAACGGCATAAACATTACCAACATTAAACAATTTCAAATTCAGCAATCATACGTAAACTTTAGGAAATTATTTGACCCAGCAAACGACAACAGAATTCAACAAACGACCCATCTGACTCACATTTTTGTTTTGCAAAATTATGGTTCATTTGATACAGTTTAGTAAAACAAGCTAACTGGTTTGAAAACAGGACAGAATCTCTACCCTAACTTGTAACATTAATATCTCTAGCTATACTCACCCAAAATCAATAAAACCAGTGCCAAAACAAAGGGAATCAAGTCTAGTTTATAAAAAAATAAACCCCACAGAGATTGGATAACCAGAGAGTTCACAATCACAGAAAAACCGACCCTATACCCAAACAGGTTCAAACAGAATTTTCAGCATCTCAAATTGCACATTCAGCACACACATGTATTCAACAACAGCACATCAAACATTATTTGCAATTCATAGGCACACACATCAACTCAAGCTCAAAATTAGCCACATGCATGTATCAATTTGACAATAAATCACAAAACGGGTAAGAACTCACCTTAAGTGTCGGAATCGACACAATGCAAGCAAGAATCTAAACTTTGAACTTGAGTTAACTCCAGAAAACACCACAAGCTTTCCCAAAAGCCTCAAACTGAAATCCTAACTTCAAACTGACTCCCATAACCCTTAATGAACTCTAAATTGGTTGAAGAGTGGGTATTCTCCAATGAACCCCATTGTCAATAAACTCGGCAACTAGCTCCAAATTCGATTTGACAGCATCTGTAAGCAGTTTTGCAACGAGCATAGCTAATTAAATTCTTAACCAAAACCATCCAAACCAGTGCCTATTGTGTAGAAAATGTTGTCTAGTTTCTGAGGGTTTAGGTTTCATGTTTATACGACAAGTATCTGAGGAATTACTGCAAAAACAATGAGGATAGGTCAAAACTGTTACTGATTCACAATGCTAACTTGTCTGTTTAATTCCTTCTTCAATACTCAATGAAATTAAATAGATCTTGTTCAAAAAATGAAGGATTTCGTGTCTACTTTCCAAATCAACAAGAATGAACTTCAAATGAGGTCTGTGGAGAAAGATATGAAGAAGATACCAGAGACCGTTCGAAATATGTTTGCTGCAGAATTTTCCTATGAGTTTGAAACTTCACTCCCACCATCATGAACCACGAAATTCAGCTCCAATCTGCTGACCATGACTTCAATCTTCAAGTTTATATATTCCTCTAGCTTCCTTTGAGTTTCTAAGTCACCAATCAACTCCTAATTAGGGCATGCAAGCTTCAATAGTATGCAAACCCTTATTTGCTTTAAAACAAAATTGTCTAACAACTATCTTTCCTCTCCTATCATCTTGCACGTATTTGACATCAAATACTCTAACTCATGCTTAAATCTCCAGGTTCTTGATTCTAACTGGTTGAATCCTAACCCCAAGCTTTAATCTACTTCCTTCAAACTCCTATAACCTTCTTTGACCACCAATGACTAAGATCTCTTCCAAAATGAGACATGCAAGCCCTTTGAAAGAGGATTGGATATGAGTTTATGGTTCTGATTTTCGGGTAAAGAGAGTGTAAAAGATGTGTAGAAATGAAAGTAAGAATGATGTGAAGAAGCAAGTATTGTTGAGGTTAAGGATTGAAGAGAAGTATAAGGCACTCCATCAGCTCACCCCTTTATCTTTCTCTTCTTTCTCTCCTCTTCGCAACTCTCTCTCTCCCTCTCTTTATGTTGTGTTTGTTTTTTTGAAAGTGAGTGAAGTTGTGAATGTGAGAGTGTTTGTTCAGCTAAGGGTTAAGTGGGAAGTGTGGAAATGGCCTGTCTGGAGGTCACATACCCAATGTCGTCCCTCTGTTCACAGAGATTAATTAGGACTTGGTGAACCGATACATGCGACCAGATGACGACGACAAAGACACGCCAAACGCGACGCCGCCAGACGGAGATTAGGTGGAATCGAGGAATAACAATTGGGAGGAGCACAAGCATGATATGTGTCAGTAGTTTTGACAATTTGGGGCCTTCATCGCTTTTGTCAGTTATGATGTTAGGCTTCAAAGATGTCAATATGCCCTCCTGGAACATTTGGGGAGCCCTAAATAAAACTGATAAACGCCATTTGATGGACTTTATTATGAGATATTCTCATACGTTTCTCATTATAATGGAGACCCATGGGGCTTTCAAAAAAATCCAGTTTCTCTGAAACAAGACAGGGTATACAAAGGTTGAAGTGGTCAAAGCTCATGGCCAATCCGGGGGCTTATGGATTATGAAACAAAAATGGTAGCAAAGTGATTGCCTCTGTGCTAGATGTTTACCGGGATACAATCACCTTGAAGTTCTCCCTGGGTAATGATTTTTGGTTTCTAACATGTATGTATGTCAGCCCGATTTACTCTACGCGTGTGGAATTATGGCATTATCTTACCATCTTACCACTCTTTATGAAACTATTACTGGTCCGTAGTTTATCATTGGGGATTTCAATAAAATCACCCACCCTAACGAACAAAGGGGAGGAAATTTTAATCAGGCAAGGGCTGATACTTTGCTTAAAGCCATCGATGTCTTTCAGTTACTCGATGTCTCTACTACTGGTGGAAAATTTACTTGGGCTAGAAACTGTGTAGGGAAAAGGAGAGTAGCAAAGAGGCTTGATAGAGGCATGGCTAATTTGTCTTGATGTATTTCCTTTCCAGATGCCTATATTGAGGTGTTATGTTCCATTCACACCATAACCCTCTACTGTTGAGGTGTGGGTTTCTACTTCAGATGATAGGGCCAAGACCATTTCGATTTGAAGCCTCTTGGATCATTCACCTTGATTATCAGAATGTTGTACAAACTACCTGAGAGACTAAAATGTTACCAAGTGGCTTCAGTCTCAAGAGGGGGGTGAATTGAGATTTTAAAAACTTCTCCCCTTTTAACCACTTAGATTAATTTTCACGCAGGTTTATGGAAGCGAAGGAAAAAGAAAATAAAGCAATAAAGAACACAGCAGATTTATACTGGTTCGGTCACCTCCCAGTGACCTACGTCCAGTCCTCACACTCTTGTGAGATTTTCCACTAACACAACAAGGCTTACGGGTGCCTTGGAAACCTTTACAAACTCAGACACTCTTCTCCTAGGATACCCCACCTATGAAGAGCCCTCAAATCTATTACAACAATAACAAGAGATACCCCACCCCTGTTACAACCAGCTGCCCCAGAGAGATACCCCACTTCCTAGTACAAACAGCTACCCTAGAGAGATACCCCACTCCCTAGTACAAAATACAACAATAAACAATTACAAATGTAAAGACCAAAATACCTCTTGTGTAGGCAGATATTACAACTTGAAATTTCTCCAACCCGACTAACCCTTGCGAGAGATCAGCTCTGACGGACGAACAGTGCGTGAAGAGCAGAAGTGAAAATGTAAAAGGGTTGTTTTCGTTTGATGCGTTTTTCATGAAATGGGTTGTGTTTCAATGTGAATTGTGAAGCCTCTATTTATAGGCTCATAAAAAATATGACCGTTGAATAGATTGTAGAAATGATGAAATCGATTATGTGCCTGAATGGCCTAAATATGATAATCGATTCTTGTCTTTAAAAAGAAAATAACTCATAAGTGTGTGATCGATTGATTTCTTCTAAAGGATAAGTGAAAATCGATTGTGTGCCTGTTTGTATAAGGTGAGTAATCGATTTTGTCTTTTAAGCAAGTAAGAAGGAATCGATTGTTTGCTTCTTTAAAACAGAAAGGAAATCGATTATGCATCTTTAAAATAGGAAGGAAAACGATTTTATGCTTAGATGTATGAAGAGAATAATCGATTCTTAGCTTGACTTTAGTATAGGAGCAAATCGATTATGTGCTTTATGTATTAAAGGGGAAAATCGATTATGCACTTTAAAAAGGAGTAGGAAATCGATTTTGGTATTAGGAAGGAAGTCGTGAATCGATTTCTATCTTTCATAGAGAGTTGGAAATCGATTTCAAGCTTTAGGAAAAATGTTTTGAATCGATTTCTTATTTTCACAAAATGGTTTTTATGTTTGCGTGTGCATGCATGCATTTTGAAAATAGTGAAGGCATGAGACTTTTGTGAGATGAGCTGACCTTCGGAAGCGGCTTACAATTTTTCCTAAGACAATCCCAAACCCTAGAAACTACCCTTAATTCTTGAGTCTTTGATTGCCTTGGCTTGTGACTTAGATAATTTGTCACTTTCATCAACTTTGGCTTTTGTCATTTTCATCATCAAAACCTAACCTGCAATATAAGTAACCTGCAATACAAGGTATCCACATAAAAGGCCTTGCCCGATTGATACGCTTAACCAGGTAAAAGATGATTCCCTAATTTTCAATTCTGAAGTGTTTGTTAATACTAGGAAAAAGAATACCATTCTTGAGAAATGCATAAAGGGGATTCAATTGTCTCTTGAGAGGGTTGATTCTGCTAGGTTAGTTTACATGGAGCAGGAATTTCATTGGTATCAAAGGCCTCGAGAGAAATGGATCAAATTTCGGGATAGGAACACTAAATAATTTCATGCTCAAACTGTCATTAGGAGGAAGTGTAATAGAATTCATGGTCTTCATTTACCTAATGAAATATGGTGTACAGATGACGATATCCTTAAAGAAGAAGCACAACATTACTATAAGAACCTTTTTTCTACTACCTCCCAGCAAACTAATAATATTATTGCTAGTGATAGTGTTGAAGTGCCCAAACTTTCAAATGAAGCCACTGATTTTTGGTATAAAATGTAACTCGGGAGGAAGTTACCAAGGCTCTTAATCAGATGCATGCATACAAGGCTCTAGGCCCAAATGGTTTCCAATGTATTTTCTTTAAGTAGTATTGGCATATTGTAGGTGATGATGTGAGTACTCTGGTTTCTCAAGCCTTTGCAATGGGTACTTTTGATTCAGCTATTGTAGAAACACTTATAGCTCTAATTCCTAAAGTTGATTGTCCCCAAAACTTTAAGGAATTTAGACCCTTAAGTCTGTGCAACACCATCTACAAGATTATAACTAAAGTGTTGGTGAATAGATTGAGGCCATTCCTAGACAAAATAATTGGCCTATATCAAAGCAACTTTTTACCTGACAGAGGTACTAGTGACAATGCTATCATCCTCCAAGAGGTTATTCATTCTATGAGAAAATTTGAGAAAAAGGTGATGTGGTTTAAAAATTGTCTTGGAAAAAGCCTGTGATCATGTGAACTGGTCTTTCGTAAGAAATTGTCTTCAGTAGTTCGGCTTTCCTCCTATTACTATTAATCTAATTATGCATTGTGTTTCTGCTTCAAGCCTATCTATCATTTGGAATGTTAAGAGGTTGCTTGCTTTCTCCCTACTAGAGGTCTTTGCCAAGGGGATCCCCTCCCACCCTATATTTTTGTAATCTGTATGGAGTTGTTGTCACCTAACATTCTGAAGGCAGTAGAGTCGAACCACTGGAAACCTCTGACCAAAGAAATGGCCCAGCACTATCTCACCTAACATTCTGAGGGTATTTTGACTAATTTTGAAAACAAGTCCGGTTTGAAAATAAATGGCCCAGCACTATTGTGTCCACCACCAGAATAAGGCCAGCAACCTCTCTTGAAAAATACCTTGGTTTCCCAATGATTCATGGGAGACTAAGTAAGAGGGATTACGAGTTTTTTGTTGACAAAGTTCATACTAGATTAGCCTCCTGGAAAAACAAGTTACTAAACAAAGTAGGAAGATTGGCTTTGGTTCAATCGGTTTTGACTTCTGTCCCTATTTATTATAAGCAGTTCTCTTGGCTTATTTCCTCAATTTGTGAGCAAATTGACAAATCTTCTAGAAAATTTCTATGGAAAGGAAACAATGAGAAGGGTGTTAATTTGGTGGGATGGGATAAAATCACTAAGCCTAGGAAGGATGATGGCTTGGGCAGCCGAAGGGCTAGAGAATAGAACACGGCTATGCTGGGGAAGCTGGTGTGGGACATTCATAGTAATAAAGATAAGTTGTGGGTTAATCCGCTGAAGCACAAATATGTTGGTGACAAACTCTTCCTAGATATTCCTAAAACTCCTAGTTCTATAGTGTGGAATTCCATTTTGAACGGCAAGTCAGCCCTTAGTGACTGCTTTGAGTATAGACTAGGTGATGGGTCTTCTTCTTTTTGGTTTGCGCCTTGGACTAAAATTGGGAAACTGGGCGAGCAGGTTCTGTATGTGGATATCCACGATCTCCACCTGTGCGTTTCAATCCGGCTAAGACTGCGGCTACAGTTAGCAGATGAGTTACTTGACATCCAGAGGAAGACATGGCTACAGTTCTTAATGTAGATGTAAGTAGTTTGGGAAACCCGGGCTCTTCCGGGTTTGGAGGTGCTTTGCGTCGGTCTAATGGTTCTTGGATTTACGAGTTTGCCGGCAACATTGGAATCTCAACAATCATTCATGTGGAATTAGTAGCAATTTATCATAAGTTAAAGGTAGCATGGGGGAAAGGGTACAAGGACATCATATGCTATTCGAACTCTGCACTGGTCATGCAACTAGTTAATGCATCTGTGAATCCTTGACACACTTTGCTTCTATAATATGCAATATTCAGAAATTAATGTGCAGGAACTGGAGAATCCAAATCATCCACACGCTGAGGGAAGCAAACTTTTCTGCAGACTTTATGGCGAAGCTGGGAGCAACATCCTTTGGTGCTTGGTCAGAATTCTTGGAGCCACCCGATGGAATCTCACCTCTGGTTTTTGTTTTGCTTTTCTTTTTCTTTATTTTACCTTGTTGCCCAAAAAATAACCTAAATTAATTTTGTACTGCAATAATAACTAACATGTGGGATGCACATATGCAACGACAGTAAAATGAAAAAGTAGTTTTTTTTAATAAATGCTTAATTATGCTCTTAGTCCCTAATTTAGTAAAATCAGAATGTTCTCTAATTTTATGGACTAGAACCAAACATAAATAACATTACAAAGACTAAAACAATATAAATTCTATATTGTAGGGACAATTTTTTTCAATCTCTATATTTGTAGGAATGAAAAACATATTCAAGCCTTAAGAAAATAAAAACACTTAGGTTCTATTTAGTATAAGAAAATCACTCATTACGGATAAGCTTGTATTAAATATATGATAATCACTAAGCAGATGTTTGTTCCAAGTTTAGGATTAAGATTTCTATGAATTTTTGGGTTGGGAACGACTTTTCTGTTGGAGAAGTTTCCAAAATATATGCTTGAAAGATCTTATAAGAGTGGATAAATAAATATTACTCCGTCTAATATTAGTGAACGTGCAAGTGGCCTGGCGGTTGGGTATTTGTAAGTGGAGCGTTTTGTCACAAGCTTGAAGTTAAATTTTGATTTAGTCCTTTATATTTTTTTTTTCGAATTAGTCCTTTATGTTTCAAAACATTAACAACGTTGACCTATTTTTACAGTTTCTGTTCATCTCTGTTAAAATATGCCTATGTGAGAGGTATGGTGCTTATGTGGCCGTTGATATACCTCTGTGGCTGTCTAAAATCATAGTCCATGTAACTTTCTTTTAATTCTTTTAAAAAAAAAACTGGGCTCCACCTCGTCTTCAATGAAACCCATAAAGGGGTTCCTCAGGGGTTCCTCTTCCACTCTCAACGTCTCATCCTCTCTTTCCATGGTCGTGGGTGTTGCCTCAATGATAACTCTTTGTGCATGAAGCTCAATTCGCAGTTCTTTCATTTCAGAATCATGAGATTTGATTTTTCAACTATTTCTCTCATTTTTCTCAAGACCTCCACCAAAATCGTATGTTCAACACCACAAACTGAACCCATCCTCCTCCATCCTACGAACCACTCTGCTTCTCCGAAATTGTGAATCCGCATTTGAGTAAGTTTGGAGTGATGTGATGTTTCTTGATAAGGGGCTTGGATGGAACAACATACAAAGGAAAACACTTCGATTTTTTCATTGTCATTCAACTTATGTTGCTTCCTTGAATCCACTCTAAGCCTAAATTCTTGGTTTATTTGAAGAAGAGCATGAACCCTAATTTGAGTTTTTTGTTTCTAATATAAATTAAATAAAAAAATGAGCTGGGACTTTCTCCAAGAATCAAGTAAGAAAACTACAACATTTTTGAATTTCACTACAATGATTTGCGTCTGTTTTTTAATGACTAAACTGAACGTGATCATACCTTAGAGATGCTTGGCATCACCATCTGCATCTCCTAATGATTCACTTCCCTATCAAGATGTTCATGTTGCGTCACATCAAGCACCTTCTAACATGGACCGCAAGAGCATTAAGAGAATCTAATTTATTTAAACTAGAATGAAGTTTATTTTCTTTGAAGAGAATTTTATTTTAGTTTATATTGACATTAGTGGATTTTTGGTGTTTAAGTGTATGCACCTTTGCCATACGCACCATGGTGTGCAAGGTGTGTAGCTTAGGCACAACCCTAGGTATTTAAAGAACTTTTGTAACCTTATTTCACATCACCTTCTTTGTTTTCTAATTTTCATTCAAGAAATCACTTGGTTAGATCCTTCATCTAACATGAAATTAGTTAGATTCACATCACCTTCTTTGCTAAATCCTCAAAGAAAGACTTTTGCCTAGGCAGTTACCAATGCATGTAATATTCCAACGAGCCAGT
The DNA here is from genome assembly GCA_039519185.1 of Astragalus membranaceus. Taxonomy (NCBI): domain Eukaryota; kingdom Viridiplantae; phylum Streptophyta; class Magnoliopsida; order Fabales; family Fabaceae; genus Astragalus; species Astragalus membranaceus. Next base: position 81,214,611 of record CM076854.1, on the reverse strand, counting down.
TGCCACAACCCTACATAAAGGGAGATAACATGTCAATCAAGATTTCAGAAGAGGAATATATAGCGGGTCTAGAGAGTTGTAAAAATCATTTTCATGTGATAATTATTCTCTCAAAGGGAGACATGCCTCTTAAAGTTCAAGAAATCAAAGAAAAACTTACATCTCTTTGGAGTTACATTGGTAAATGGGGAATCACCTCTCTTAAAAGAGTGTTCTATGAATTATCATTTGCTTCTTTAGAGGCCATGAGAGGGATTTAAGAAATTAATTCTTGGATCCGTCTCATAGGCTTATCTCAATAATATTGGAGACCAAAAATTTAATCCTCTATTGATAGAAGTGTTGGAGTCCCTATTTGTTTAGATGATGCTACAAGCAAGCATGTAGAGGATCGTTCTTTTGGCCAATATGCTAGATTATTGGTGGACATTGACCTTAGAGGTAAGTTTTTTGAGCAAATCTTGGTGGAACGTGAATCATTTGCTTTTTTTTGTAGGTATCACATATGAAAGATTACCAGAGTTCTGCAATTGTTGTTAAAGTATTGGTCATAGTATGGATACTTGTAAAAGCTGAGAGAGGGTCCAAGAGATGAAACACAATTCAGGCATCATGGTGCCCAAGATATTTAAACGCAAGATTGTTAGCGATTCTGCGTATGATGTGCACAATGGAGGTGAAGAGAATCATGTCGCTACTTTTGATGTACAGATACGAAACACGAAGAGAGAAAATGCTAATAATATGAAGCATAATGATCTCAATAGCATGGAGGGTATTCATTTAGATTGAACTGAATCAGCAGATGATGAACAAAGTACAAACAAAAATCAAATTTCTGTTGACAGTATTTCGATTACTAATTCTCCTAATGGGAATGCTCAGAAGCCAAACCAGCAACAACATGTTCCGTTATTACAATACAATACCCCTGCTCAATCTTTTAAGAAAAAAGTCATGTAATGGACTTAGTAAAAAATAGAGCTTATGTGCCCGTTGTAGTTGGCGATATTAACCAGGAAGTTACGACAAACCATATTCTTAACAAGCAAAAAAATCTCGCTATGGATTTAGTGTGCTTCGAGCCCAACAAAATTCAAATAATTGATAATATAAATTCAGTTTCTCATAGTCAATCTTTTAGAAATAATAATGCCAACTTTTTTCATGATTTAAAGGTTCTTAAAACCCAAGGGAAATTTTGGACTGATGGAGGAGGAAGAGGATCTTGAATATGTCAATGACTCTTTTGAACCCATTTTGACAAAAATCTCAAAAGAGAAAATTAAGAGAAAAGAAAAATGATTCTTCAAAGAATGGTTATCAAACCTGGTCAATGATTGTTTTCAAATATACTAAATACTAATTAATGAAGTGTCTCTATTAATATTTTAGGGGATTGCTAATCCTCCTTCTAGATTAGCTTTAAGGAATTTGTGTTTATATTCAGAATCCATTTGGTGGCCTAACATCCCTCCTTTTATTGTTGATGACATTTTTAGGAATAGAGAAAGTTTATCACTGTTCTGGACTGGGCCACGAGGTGCAACTCCAACAATAGACTTGAATCAGCCCAATATCTAGGGTCCAAATCCACACTAAATCAACCCAGTTATGACTATCATGACTCAACGGCTTAGATTCACCCGATCGATCCAACGACTCAGAGTTGGCACAGATCCCTATAAATATTGATACACATTGCCAAAAATAGGTACATTCTCATTCCTTGCTATACTACTTTACTGTTCTCAATACTAACTTAAGCGTCAGAGTGGCATCGCAGGTACCCCACCCGGGAACACTCTGAAACTACTCGAGAGCACAAGCAAGCCTGATCACAAGCAGTCCCGGTCACAAGCAGACCTGGTCACACAAAGGCCCGGTCACACAAAGGCCCGGTCACCTTGCAACTCTACAGTGCTACTCGCCTAAGCTTGGTCACTCTGCTATATTCTGGTGCCATCCAAAGTTCAATCAAACAAAGCAGGAGCTCTACCGACTACCTACCCGGTCCTATCCGCGACAAGGTAAAGGTACAGAACATTGGCGACTACAGTGGGAGATATCTATCTTTCACCTTATCTCTACTCCTTGAACTTTCTCTCGCGTTTCAATGGCAGCAAGAGGTAGACCCCGGGTCCGAAGCATAGCTGTGTCTCAACCCAACCCGCAGACACTCCTGAAAGCATTGCGGCTTCCACGCCGGACGAAGACATCCAGGTCCCGACACCCCAGTCAGCCTCGATTAAGGTCCCCATCCAACCTGAAGATGCAGTGACCATCCGCCAGCTCCTGGACCTGCTGTGCAACCGCACTCAGGCTATGATGCAGCAAGAAGCGCCCCTTAGGCAAATAGAGAGGCGAATGGTAGCTGGTGTGCAAAAAAGATAATGTGCAAGTATACACTGTCGAAAACAAGTAATAAAGTGAAAGTAGAGTATCGTACCCACAGGGATTGGATTAATCTTTAGGATTTAAATAGATAGATAAATTAGTATTAAGTAACCAAGTAACAAACAATAATTGGTGGTGTAGAAACATAAAGTAAACAACTAAATAAAATGAGTTTGTAGTTAAGTGAGAAAGATAGTTGAGATGTTCTTTACCAAATAAGTCACTTTTAATAGTTTTGTGTTTATATGTGATGCAGGTGCACTGAATGTTGTTGCATTAGAAATGTGCTTTTCAGTCAGTGTCTTCAGAGTTTCATTACAAGCTCTTATGTCTAAGTTGCTAAATAAGTTCACTCATGTATTTTAAGTACCCACAATATCACCCTATGGACTATGCTATCCTATGTCTAGGTTTTAACATGGTTTCAACAAAGTTTCCTTAATTAAAACACTTACCCATATTAGTTCTTAAGTTCTAGTTATAAACCATGTCTGTATTTATAACCCTACTTGTTCTAAGTGATCAATCTCAAAATAAGTGTTGAAAGAAGTATAAAACAAGAACTAAAATGCACACATCACATATGATCACAATAAATTATTTAAAAGATCATTATAAGGTTAGAACATCCCAACTAAAAGATTTTAGTTCATGCTAGACATTACAAGGCATATATAAACAGAATAAATCTTATTCATATATTTGATATCACAAAAGGGAGACAGTAAGATAAGAGTTTACACGGTTGTAGTTCCCTTTGTATGAATTCGCCAAGCAATGCATGTGCATCAACTCCACTGCATTCAGCTAGCACTACTTACTTGTGTGGAAGTAAAGAAAGAGTTGTCAATTCCTTTCTTGCCTTCTTACAAGAGAATGAAAAACTAAATCTAAAACTATCTATATTAGTGTACGGAATGAGAGAGATTATGAGCTTATTTTCAAGTGAGAGATGGAGGTCTTTATATAGGCTTCAAGTGGAGCTTTCCTTCATAAGAGGGTTTGCTTGATAACAAAGTTAGGGTTGTGTCTTTAGTCACTTCAGCCCAAAAGTAATGCAAATCCTTCACTCAACCAAGAAGGGAGGTCCTCTAATGGATGGCCAAGTGTCCCTAGGTGAGTGACTCTTCAAAGCTATCTTTTATGGTAGGCGCCGAAATTTGTGACTTGCATGTGCTTTTATGACCAAGCATGACATCATCAGCTGAGTACTTGAGCATCTTGATGTTCTAGGATTTCTTTAAGCATTGTAGTCTGTTTTGAGTGCAGGTGCATCCAATGCAGGTGCATTGTTGAATTGCTAATTGAGGGGCATCATATGCAGGTGCATTGAACAAACATATCAAAAATACCAAAATATATGCAAGATGCTAAGTTATATGCATAACCCTCTTTTAACTTTGAATGTTGTTATTTTATTTATAAGACTTTATTTACTATATATTTTTTACTTAGAACAGAGCAATTATTTAGGTTTAGATGCGTAAATAACTCTATACAAAATAGAGTTATCAGTAGCCATGCCTGATCAACCTCGTCCTTGCTGGAGCACCCAGACGTCAACTCAACCATCACTCTCCACCTAGTCGGGAGAGAGCTCATTGCACTCCTCTCCAACGCCCCAGGCACCAATGATCAGGCCCACCTCCAAGCACCCCTCCGACTTCGCCTGATGGTACCTACTGGCCAGAAGGCTCTCCTTCCAGGACTTCATCGCTCGCATCCTCCAAGTCAAGAGAGAGGTCCCAAAGCTGAGCCAAGTCCCACAAGAGACGTCGTCACAAATCGACCTCGAGGAGATCTCCAGTCCGACGTGACCGCCAAGGCATAGATCTTGGGGACAGGTCACCTCGCCACTCTCCATGGATCTCCAATGAAGGACCTTTCACTGGGAAGATTGATGATTGTCCAATTCCTAGGGCCCTAGAGAAACTTCCAGCCCTCAACATGTACGATGGGACTAGAGACCCTGACAGCCACCTGACCTACTTCTCTCTCATGATGCGCTACCGGGGGCAAGGGAACCAGTCCACTGCAAGATCTTCCCCCTCACTCTCGAGAAGTCAGCACTAGCTTGGTTCCAGGAGTTGAAACCAAACTCGGTCTCATCCTGGGGACAGCTAGCTATGATGTTCACAACTCGTTTTCCCGCTTCCCGCTTGAAGCCCAAGTCTGAAGAGGTACTCAGAGCGATCAGGCAGGGAGAGAAGTAAACACTTAGAGAATATCTAGAAAGGTTCAACAAGGAAGCTGCGAATGTTAGGAACCTTGAAGACAAGAGAAGGCTCTGTTAGATGAAGGACGGCCTACGGACAGGAAGCTTGTTCCAAATAGAAATCGGGATCAACAAACCCCGCGACTTGGGGGACTTCCTTCAAAGATCCCAGAAACACATGGACTATGAAGAGAACGAGCCCTCTTACAAGGCCATTGAACAGCCAAAGACAGAAGGGGAGCCCAAGCTGAGGGAACCATGGCAGGAGCGAGCCCGAGCTGAGGGAGCGCCTCGTGAGTCCCGACCCCGACAAGGCCGTTTCTCAGAGTACACCTTGCTGAACACATCTCGAGCGGGGATCCTCACCGAATGCGCTGATGCGTAGTTTCGGGACATCAAACAACCTGAACCTCTCGTGCTAAGGAAAGGCCGAACCTCTAAGAAGTATTGTCGTTATCACAAAAGTTATGGACACAACACCAACAAATGCAACACCCTAAATGACGACATTGAAGAGCTAATTCGCGAAGGGAAGCTCGCCCAATACGTGAAAAAAGAAGAAGACGGGACTCCTGATTCTGAATAGGGAGCCAATCACCAAGACCTGAACCTAGAGCTAGGCCTAGTTAAGAAAGTTTGTTGTATGGACACAAGGGCAAAATGTAAAAGCTCAATATGTGATATATGTGTTCTCTACACAAGACCTGAACCTATGCTCGACCCTCTCTCTCGCCTTCTCTACCCTCTCTCTCCCTACTTGGTCCTCCCTCCATAAGCTCCTCGGGCCTGTCCACTCACTTCCTTTGCACCAACTTCCTTTGTACACGGCGAGATATCATTAAAGATATATATGATATATGTGTTCACTATGATATATAATATATATATATATAATATATATATATATATATATATATATATATATATTATATTATAGTGAACATATATGTTAGTTCAATTGCTTCAAAAAAAAACTATGTTAGTTCAATATATAATACGCATGTTCAAGAGGTAATCGGTCCTCTCTTTGATATACATGGCTTCACGTCTAAATTGCAAGTAGGACCGATGTCCTTTTGTTTTGAGAATTGAGAGCTGATCGGCCTATCACTATAATATATATGTTGGGTCCTCTCTAAGATATATATATAATATACGTGTTCTGTTATGAATAATGGATGTCCACTTCCACTTATCCTTTACTCCCTTTGTAATGGGTTGTTAGTGACACTTTAAGTTTGACCTTTCACTTGCCCTTTTTCACCCTATAAAAAGGGCTATCTCATATGTGTATAGATACTTGAAGAGAATAAGAAAAACGCTCTCATCTTCCATATTTGCTTTTGTTCATATTCTTCATCTTTTCATTGCTTTTACCTCTTATTTCATAACACGTTATCAGCACGAAGCTCTGCCATATGAATGATAGCATAAACATCTTCAGGTTCTATTGCAAGAATAATTTCTCGTCTTCTTCTCAATATCATTTATTTGTGATCTTGTTTATGTTTTATCTTCATTTACGTTTTATCTCATTTTCTATTTATTTATCACTGTTGATGAATATTTGTTATATAGTTCTTGAAGAACAATAAATTCATTATCCAAGCATCCCTAAAGAATTGCACAAATAATTGTTTCTGTGATATATTTCCTGAAGAACTTAAATTTTTAATATCCAAGCATCCCTGAAGGATTGTGGTATAGTTCCTGATGAACTAATGATTTGGTAATCCAGTACTTTTGTAGGATTGCACAAAGAATATTTTTTTTTATATCATTGTCTGTGAAGATTTGTGATAATTCTTGAAGAACTCAAAGAAAGAAAATATTCAAGCATCCCTGTAGGATTGCTCAAAGGATAATTTTTCCGTCAATGTCTAGATTTTGTGGTATAGTTCTTGAAGAAGAATTGATTAGAAAATGTGTTATTCTCACTATCCGGAAAGGATTCTCATAGTATGAATTTTTTTGATTGTGGAAGCTTATGCATTAGTTTCATAAAAAAATTTCCCCATATTTGTGTATCGTATTTACTGATTCGAAAAGCACTATATTGGTCATTTTGAATGGCGACCATTTTTGATCTTCAAGAACTCGAATAGAACAAATACAATAAAATCTTGATTGTGGTTGCAGCATCTTCTATGATGCAATGGAATCTGATGTTATATGGTTAGAGATGGTTTTCCATTTTCTTTTCTTTGTGGTCAACATTTTTATGACTAGCCGATTTGTATGCATTGGAAGTTTAAAATGCTTATATATGACATAGGAAGTGGGACATCTGCTCGATCTTGAAAAATAAAAATGGTGTGTTTCTTCCCGAAAGTAAAAGTAGAAGCAGAAAAATATATATGGCATTACGATTAACGTTTTTGGAATGCCTATCGATCCATGTTAGTTTTTTGTTAATATTGTTAATTGTAATTACTATCAATCTCACATACTATCTTTCTATGCTTGCCAATGCTTGTCTATGCTGCATAGGTGATTGATATTCCAAGCTTATTTATTTCATAATATATTAGATAATTAAATAATAGAATCACACTACCATAAAAGCGGCCATTTGCCACAGTCATTTAGGCACAGTAGTTTTATACGTGGCCAACAGTTGAGTGCGCTACGTTTGCACTCGTGGCAAACAAGCCGGGAATTTGTACAAAAAAATTCCTTTCTCCCTCTGTTTTTTCGTTCATTCCCTCCTTTCTTGAGTCGAAAACCACGCTTACATTTGGCGTGGCTAAAAGCTGTAAAAACCGTGGCTAAATTTTAGCAACGCCACGCATTTCCACAGTCTTATTAACCGTGGCTAAACTCTTTTTACCACGATTTTGGGGTCAGTTAGCCACGGTTAAAACCGTGGCTAAACGCCAATTTTTTTTGTAGTGTCAAGTGATAAACAAAAAGTAATTTTTCTCTTGAAGTTGAATAGATCACTAGTAAAACTTCTAACATATGCTCCTATGCTTCATTCTTCTTTTTAATCTAATGTAATGTCTACATCCACCTTTGATTAATTTTTCTTCACAATTTTGTACTTTATCTAACTTGCTTAATTCTACACAAAACCATTGTTTGATCATTACTATAATCTATCTATTATCCTACAAAGTCATGGGAAAACACAACATGACCATAATACATTCTCTAGTATATTATGCTGAGAATATTATTAATTCACTATGATGTTACGCCTTCCACTAAAAGTCATTGGAATATCATGAGATTTATCTCACAAGTACCGTTCTATTCCCAGGAGTGATGTGATAGCACTCGATAACAAAAATAACGAATTTTTAATGAAAGGTCATTAGATTCATCCCACTAGTACTGTTTCATTCCCAGAAGTGAATGTAGCAACACACGGTCACTATGGGTAAACTTGTGGTCGTAGTTTTGATCATAATCACTGAAAATTACAAGAATACATTTCTTTTCACCAGAAGTGGAAAATATTGAAAAAAAATGAAAAGATGGGCAGAGTAGCAAAAATAATGAAAATATTTGCTATCTCTATGGAGGCAAAGGTTATTCGGGTTGTACGCGTACACCAAAGTATCTTGTTGACCTTTACGCGTACACCATTTATATATAGATAATATCTTGCTTATGAAGATGATGATTTCAATTATAGTAATATGAATGTTACTCACTTATTTGTTCTTTATTCTTTATCTCTTATCTATTTTTTTTTATTTGGATAGAATGAGTACTGATACTAGCATCAATAATGGAGATATGTGTCTAGTTGATAGAGGAACTACCCATACAAATTTAAAGGATGCAAAATATTTCTCTTATTTAGTCAAACGAGAATCCGATGTTAGTACTATATATCTGACTCTTCAAAGATAATTGAAGGCTTCGAAAGAGCTAATATACTGTTATCCGGGGAAACAAATTTAGACATCAAGAATGCATTATATTCCCCTAAGCCTCATAGAAATTTACTAAGTTTTAAGCATATCCATCGAAATGGATATCATATTGAAACAAAAAATGAAAGAGATATTGAACTTCTTTATATAACGAGACATGTTTTGGATAAAATAAATGTAGTGGAAGTGTTGTCCGCTTTTCCTCTAGTTTGTACTACACTTATATTAGTGCAATTGAAGCACATGTTGTTGTAAACTAGAGGTTTACAGATCACAATAAATTTGTTGTTTGGTAGATCGGTTGGGCCATCCCATGTCTATAACGATGCGAGAAAACAATTGCTGATTCATGTGGTCATCAATTGAAGAACCAAAAGATTTTTCAATCTTATGAGTTTCATGTATCTCTTGTACATAATAGAAGTTTATAATTAGACCTTCACCACAAAAATTGGAAGTAAATATCTCAACTTTTTAGAACGAATACATATGGTGATATTTGTGGGTCAATACACCCACCATGTGGACCATTTAGATACTTTATGATTTTAATTGATGCATCAACTAGATGGACACATATATTTATCGTCAACTCACAACTTCTCGTTTGTGAGATTGTTTGCTACTATAACTTCACTAAGAGCTCGTTTTTCCATATTGTCTAGAAAACATCTGACGAGTATGATATGTCTATTAGAATTGATATTGGACATCACATAGCATATGTTCAATCACAAAATGGTCTTGAAGAACCATTCCTTAGACGTCTAAAGTTAATTATATGACAAATACTTATGAGATAAGACCTTCCAATTTCTACTTGAGAGCATGCAATTGCAGCATTGATTCGCATCAAGCCAACAACTTATCACAACTCTTCCCCTATACATTTGGTTTTTGGTCACGAATCTAATATTTCCCATCTTAGAATTTTTGAATGTGCTGTGTATGTTCCAATTTATCCATTTACAATGCACTATGATGGATCCTCAAAGAATTTTGTGAATATATACTGGATATAAATCTCCATGTATAATAAAGTATCTTGAGCCATAAATTAGAGACTTGTTTATAGTTGAGTTTGATGATTATCATTTTGTGAATTAAATTTCCTAACATTAGGGGGGAGAATAAGCAGTTGAAAAGGGAGATCAGTACGTAGGAATGAATTAACATTGTCTCATCTTGATCCTCAAACTAAACAATGTGAACTAGAAGTTCAAAAGATAATTCATTTGCAAAGCTTAGAAAATCATTTACCAAATGCATTCACTGATCCAAAGGTGTGACCAAGTCAAACATATCAGCTGTTAATGCTCCAATAAAGTGGATGTCCCTATTGGACAATCGAATATTGCAAATGAGTCTCAATTGCACCTGAAGCGAGGTAGACCAATCGGTTCCAATGATAAAATTCCTTGAATAAGAAAAGGAGCTAAAACGAAAGATGGTCCAAGCGGGGATATAGAAACTCTTAAAGAGTCTTCAGACATAATTAACATTTCAGTTCCAGAAGAACTAATCAGGTACCTGAAAAATTCTGAAATTAAAGAGATATTAATGAATTATGTCAAGAATGAAATACAATAGAACCGAAATGAAGTCAACGTTGACGATATTTTTACATATAATATAGCGCTGAATGTGATAAATGATAGCGAGGATCATGAACTAAAGTCAACTAAAGATTGTAGGCAAAGTGAGAACTGGCCAATATTGAAAGATGAAATTGAAGCAAAATTAAACTCATTTTACAAAAGTTTTTGGACCTGTAGTCCAAACACCTGAAGGTGTGAAACCAGACGTATACATATGGGTTTTGTTTGTGCAAAAACAGAATGAGATGTTGAAATTGTGAGATTCAAAGCTCGACATGTTGCTCAAGGGTAGATGCAAGTACTTTTCAGTACTTAATTAGCCTTGTAGCACATGAAGAGCTCAATTTTCACAAGATGACTGTTGCTACAAATTATTTGTATGACTCATTTGATGTGATAATTATATGAAGATACTTGAAGGATCTAATATTCTGAGACACACTCTTCGGACTCTCAAGATGAGTACTCAAATTGAATAAATCCCTGTATGAGATAATATAGTTGAACACATGTTGTATAATCGTCTCAATTCACATTCTAAAGGAGGGATATAAAATTCACATCACTTGTCCATATAGTTTTATGAAAAGATCAATACATGAATTTGCTATAGTTTTCTATTATTGGAACTCCTGAAGAGAGTTTTTCAAAATTATAGATCGTTCAAAGAAAGAGTTCTAGATGAATGACCTCAAATTATATCTGATGGATTTTGAGGTTTACATAGAAAATCCCTGAAGGATTCAAGATAAAAAGAAAGATCTTCAAATAAATTCTTTTGAAAAACAAAGTCTTATATTGATCTGTAGAAATTATTTATATTGAGTACATGAGTTGTGTGGCCAGAAAATAACAAATATCTCGGTTCTGAAGACTATAAAAGCGACATGCATATTACTAAACACTACATTGTATGATATGATAATTAGTAGTAATATAGTTCATCACAAACCAAAATGCATCAGGAAAAGGGTAAGATGCATATTTTATGTTTGACTATTCTAATGACTAAATCATTTTATGTATGTTACAAAAATTAACCATGTAGATACAAAGTAGTTTTCTGATCTAGATCAAGTCAGATTACAAGTCAACTATTATCTACATGTGGTGACATTGGAATATCTTTATGATCTATAAAACAATCTATGGTCCTTGCTTCTTCATTTCATGCCCAAATGCCAACAATTTAAAGAAGATGTTTTGAAGATACTGGTCGCAAAGCTCCAATAAAAGAGGATATATCACAAGTGACAACAGAGTAGATTGCTCCATATGCTCTCAGGGAGAAACTTCAAATGTTGAAATTCATATTCTGAAGTGGCGCTTCACTTAGGGGGAGAAAATCTGCACTCTTTTTTCCTTTGCCATGGTTTTGTCCCACTGGGTTTTTCTGGAAATGTTTTTAACGAGGCAGTTCCCACTGGAAGGATATTGTACTCTTTTTCCTTCACTAGATTTTTATCCCACTGGGTTTTTTCTAGTAAGGTTTTAATGAGGCATATCATCGATGGACATCCAAGGGGGAGTGTTATGAATAATGGATGTCCACTTCCACTTCTCCTTTACTCCCTTTGTAATGGGTTGTTAGTGGCACTTTAATTTTGACCTTTCACTTGCCATTTTTCACCCTATAAAAAGGGCTATCTCATATGTGTATAGATACTTGAAGAGAATAAGAAAAATGCTCTCATCTTCCATATTTGCTTTTGTTCATATTCTTCATCTTTTCATTGCTTTTACCTCTTATTTCATAACATGTTCACTATAATATATAATATATATGTTAGTTCACTAAGGTAAAGAGGTGATCGGCCCTCTCTTTTATCAACTAGACCAAGAGGTGATCCGTCCTCCCTCTCTCAACCATGGCAACTAAGCCTCCTGGGCCTCCTTCTCACCAACGTGACCGGGCCTCCTAATTTGTTTGTGAAGCATAAATGAATGAGGGGCATCCCTAGTTGGATAGGACAGTATCACCATCAAACTATCACCATGGGCCCGACATGAATGAAATCGTAAATTGCATTATTTCCATCATATTATCAAAATCACGCCTAAGTCATGTGATATTATTAAAAAATTAATTTACTACAACAAGTCATCAGACAAGCCATGTCCGGCCTGCGGAAGCAACGCAGCCGGCAGACACGTCATTAGCACAATTCGCAGAAGCAATCTGGTCTATGGGGGCACCCTCATCAACGACTTCAAGCCAATGCCATCATCCGGAATAACCTCGGCTTGGGGGCAACTGTTCTGGACTGGGCCACGAGCCCTAACTCTAGCAATAAACTTGAATCGGCCCAATATCAGGGGTCCAAATCCACAATAAATCAGCCCATTTATGACTATCATGACTCGACGACTCAAATTCACCTGATCGATCCAACAACTCAGAGCTGGCACGGATCCCTATAAATATTGACACACATTGCCAAAAATAGGTACATTCACATTCCTTGCTATACTACTCTACTGTTCTCAATACTAACTTGAGCGTCGAAGTGGCATCGCAGCTACCCCACCCAAAAACACTCTAAAACTACTCGAGAGCACAAGCAAGCCCGGTCACAAGCAGTCCCGGTCACAAGCAGGCCCAGTCACACAAAGGCCCGGTAACCTTGCAACTCTACAGCCCTACTCGCCTAAGCTTGGTCATTCTGCTATATTTTGGTGCCATCCAAAGTTCAATCAAACAAAGTAGGAGCTCTACCGACTACCTACCCGATCCTATTCGCGACAAGGTAAAGGTACAGAACAATCACAATACTTTTTTTTTGATCGGATGGTTTATCACAATACTGATTTCCTTAGTTTGATGCATTGCATTGGCTGCAAAAGGGTTTTAGTTGATGTCCTCCTTGCTTATATTTTTCTTTCTTTTTCTGATTAATTAATTGTGGGTTTGCTACAGACGATTGGTGAGGTAAAAGTGCCAACCTGATTGGGATATCTGATATCTGTCTTTCACAGTGATGTATTGTACTCCCCTCCTTTACTGTTTAAGATAAATAAATAAGAAATGAGCTAGAATATGACTTTAGACAACCATATAGGTGTATTGATAGCCACATAAGCATAAGTAACAAATACATAGACACCATAACAGCCACATATGCATCTTTGGACTAATTTGAACGGAAACACTACAAAAAATTAGCCAATAGCGACGGACATTTCCCTCGCAAAATGACATAAAACCGTCGCTATAATGGTCATTTGCGAGGAAATTAGCGAGGAACCAGTTCCCTCGCAGAATCCCTCCTCGCTATTGAGATTAGTGAGGGGATTTTGGATCCCTCGCTAATTAGCGAGGGACTATGCCGTCGCTAGTTCCCTCGCTAATAACTGCAGCTTTTCAGGTGATGGGACTCAGTTGCAGGGTTGGTAAATGCGCAGGAATTAGCGAGGGACAGTTCCCTCGCTAATTCCCTCGCTAATGACTGCAGTTTTCAAAAAAAAATGACACGTGTCCCGTGCTGAATGACTTGTTTTTTTATATATATTTATTATTAATTAATGAATATTATATTATATTATTAATTTTTTGGTGATGTGTGGTGGCGGTGGTGTGGTGGTGGCATGGTGGTGGTGGTGGTGATGGGTGGTTTAGAGTAGAGAGAAAAGGAGAAGAGAGAGAGAGAGAGAGAGAGAGAGAGAAGAGAGAGTGGTGGTTGTGGTGGTGGTGTGGTGGTGGTGTGGTGGTGGTGGTGATGGGTGGTTTAGAGTAGAGAGAGAAGGAGAAGAGTAAGAGAGAGAGAGAGAGAGAGAGAGAGAGAGAGAGAAGAGTGAGAGTGGTGGTGGTGGTGAAGAGTAAGAGAGAGTGAGTGAGAGTGGTAGGAGGTATGTGGTGGTGGTGGTGTTGGAAGAATGAAGAGAGAAGAAGAGTGTGAGAGGAGGTGGTGATGATGGTGGTGGTGGTGGAGAGTAGAGGAAGAGGAAGGGAAGAGGAATGGGGAAGAGGAAGGGTGAAGAGTGAGTGAGTGAGAAAGAAGAGGGAGCGTGTAAACGGTTTTAAAGAAAAAAAGAAAAAAAATTGCGAGGGAATTAGCGAGGGAACTGTCCCATCATCTGAAAAGTTAAATTTAGCGAGGGAATTAGCGAGGGAACTGTCCCTCGCTAATTTCTGCACATTTACCAACCACTGCGCTGAGTCCCATCATTTGAAACGGCAAATTTAGCGAGGGAATTAGCGAGGGACTTAAAATTAGCGAGGGCATTGCCGTCGCTAAAGCCGTCGCTAATCGCAAAAAAATTGACAGCCCTATGCCCTCGCTAAAGCCGTCGCTAATCGCAGTTTTTGCGAGGGACAACAAGTCCCTCGCTAATGGCCGTCGCTAATACCAGTAATTTTTGTAGTGAAAAGGTCCATATTGCTAATATTTTGAAATATAAAGGACTAATTAAAAAAAATAAAAACACCAAATAAAAAAATTGAAATTAAGGCTTATAAAAAATGAAATTACTCTTAAGTTAGAAGACTTGAAAGCAATTTTGGCTAATTAATTGTTGGCTTAAAGGTATGTTTGGTCCATCCAAATATCCATATAATCCAGTTTCGTCCCTGCAATTTAAATTTTTTTAAAAAAGTCATTGCAAATACCAAACGCTTCTAGTTTAGTCCCTGTAAAAACAAAATTTTATTTTTTCTCCCTGCAAATATATGTTTTATCCAGTTTGATTCCTCTAAATATGTAAAATATTTGATTTTAGTCCTTTTTCTGCTCATATTGGATGGACTAAAATAAAATATTTTACATTTTACAGTGACCAAACTAGACAAAACGTATATTTACAGGGACGAAAAACAAAATTTTATTTTTATAGGAGCTAAACTAAATTTTTTAGATATTTACAAAAGCATTTTTAAAATTTTTTAAATTATATGGACCAAACTGAATTTTTTAAATATTTGCGGTATTATTTAGGCCTTAATTAATAGTTTCTAAGTCAACAGTTTTAATTCTACGAACATTTCCCAATGGAACTCTCTAGAAGAACCTCACTCCCGAAGTAAAATCAAAACCCCTCTTCCTTCTCCACGACTTCCATTTTCGCTGTGCCGCGCAACTGCAACTGTTGAAGAGCAAGAACGATGGACGAATCCTTGTTGAATATTCCCCAACCGGAGGAGATGAACGACGATTTTGATTTCCCCGCAGACAAGGTTGGCGAGGAAAGACCGATCGGCGATCTCGGCCTCAAGAAGAAACTCCTCAAAGAAGGTGAAGGTTGGGACACTCCCGAAGTCGGCGATGAAGTTCTAGGTACTATACGACGACTCTCTACCTGTCGTTTTGACCTTTCTGGCTCTGCGTTTTACATTTTCAGTTTCATTTTTTTATTTTTTATTTTTTATTTTTTTGATAGTTCACTATACGGGGACTTTGCTTGATGGAACTAAGTTCGATTCCAGCCGCGACAGAAATGATCCCTTCAGCTTCACGCTTGGACAAGGTTTGTAACGTAATTTCACTTTTGTTTTTCAGGATTTTAGTTGCTATTTGGTTATAGAACTCACTCCAAATTTTTATGAATTGTAACTATAAGCATAGTGTGTTTCTGATAAGTTTAGTATGGATTCTGAAACTGATTGGAACCAAGTGTATTTTCAATTTTGCATCGTAAAGATTTTATGTGACAAGTATAAGGTTAAGGAGCATTTCTTATACTTTAGCAAGTATTTTGATGTCAAGTATAACAAGTTTTGATGGCATTACTTTATCAAATGCTTCCTATTGTTTTTAGGATGGATTGCTCTGGATCCAGGATAGCTATTGGGAAGCAAAATTTTAAGTTAATGTCATTTGTATTTTGGATTCGCGTGCTGAAATTAATCACTCTGAAGTTTGTGAAATTGTTGCGTATGCTGTTAACATCTTTTGACTTCTTTTGAAAAGCTTTTGTTCTGCCTTCATTCTAGATTCTAGAAGTAATAAGTTTCTTTTTAACGAAGGCAAACCTTTTACGCAGGATTAGGCTATCCTTCCTGTGTTAGATTGACTCCTTAAACTGTTTGTTGATTGCTTTGGCTGACTCATTAATTTGGTCACTTTCTTAATCCATTTGCTCTAGCCTTGATTGGGGTATCTAAAATTTGATAAGCCACACGATTCTAGATCATAAAAAACTTTAGATGAATATAGTTATTCTATCATGGAATAGAAGAGCATGTTTTCTGTCATTCTTTGTGTTAGAAACTCAAAGTACTGTGATGGGCATTCTTAAACCAATATTTTTCTCTATGGCACTTTTACACCATTATTTAGCCTAACAAGTGTGATGAATATTGAAGTAGGGAATTTTCTTTTTTGCTAGGCAAGGAAATAATATGGATAAGTTTTTCATCTACTGTTTAGTGCTTCAGTAGGACTAGGCTTCTTTATGGCGTGTCTCAAGCTTTCTTCAATTGTTTTGCATGGCAACAGTGGCAGTTTGCTTTGCCGAAGTTCTGGTTCTGGTTATGCATGGAAATTGTTAAAAATAAGTGATTATATGCTTAACCAGTTTAGGGAAAAACAATGCGGAAGTAATCTTTAGTCATCTTTTGAATATATCTTTAACTGACGTCATGGATGTGCAGGGAAAGTAATTCAAGGATGGGATGAAGGTATTAAAACCATGAAGAAAGGTGAAAATGCACTTTTCACCATCCCTCCCGAGCTAGCTTATGGAGAATCTGGTTCCCCTCCAACAATTCCTCCCAATGCGACACTCCAATTTGATGTTGAGCTTTTGTCTTGGACAAGTGTGAAGGACATATGTAAGGATGGCGGGATATTTAAGAAGATACTAAATGAAGGGGAGAAATGGGAGAATCCAAAGGATCCTGATGAAGTATTGGGTATATACATGTAATTCAGTTATTTAATTACTGCGTTAGTTAGCTTATTTGTGACTATTTATTCATTGTACATACTATCATTGTAGTTAATTATGAGGTTCGCCTGGAAGATGGAAAGGTTGTAGCAAAGTCTGATGGATTGGAGTTCACTGTCAGAGAGGGTGGGTGCCTGTTAACTTTGTTAAAAGACATTTGTTGTCTTCTTTTTGGGTGTCTGAAGTTGATGTTTAATCTTTGATAGGCCATTATTGTCCTGCATTGGCGAAGGCTGTTAAAACCATGAAGAAGGGAGAGAAATCAATTTTGTCAGTTAAGCCCCAGTGTAAGTTGTGTAGTGAAATTTGGTGCTATGTTATACTTATGCCTATTTACTTCATTCCCTTTCCTTGTTTCATCATCATCAGTCATCACCATTGTCGTCATCATAATTGTTATTGTATTTGATTCAAAGTCTTATCTATTTCTTTGTCGGGTCATAGATGGTTTTGGTGAGGAGGGAAAGCCAGCCCATGGTGGTGAAAGTGCAGTTCCACCAAATGCACCATTGCAGATTACTCTTGAGTTGGTTTCTTGGAAGATTGTTTCAGATGTAACCAGTGACAAGAAGGTCATAAAGAAGATCCTCAAGGAAGGGGAGGGATTTGAGCGTCCAAATGAAGGGGCCATTGTAAAATGTAATTACTAATTATTGTGAATGTTGACTCATGCTTTTACCTATATATTATATTATTTAGTACATAATTTCTAATAATATTATCTTTTTAGTGAAACTAATTGGGAAACTGCAAAATGGTACTGTCTTTTTGGAAAAGGGTCAGGAGAACCTGCTTGAATTCAAAACAGATGAGGGTAACTTTATATCTTCCTTTGTTTTTACCTAATACCTATTTCTCTGCATCCGGTATTTTTTTTGTTTTGGATGGTGATTGTTTGATGTATTGAAACTTGAAACAGAGCAAGTCATTGATGGACTTGATAAAGCTGTAGTGACTATGAAGAAAGGTGAGGTAGCATTGTTGACTATTGCGCCTGAGTATGCTTTTGGGTCATCGCAGTCGCAGCAGGAGTTAGCTGTAGTTCCTCCTAATTCAACTTTGTATTATGAAGTTGAGCTAGTGTCATTTGAGAAGGTAAGTTAATAAAAGAATGATAAATTAAAGCCGTCCTTTAAATATTGTTTATGTTATAGAATTTGTCATTTCAAAGCCACTATCTTGCCACCTTAACTGGACTGTAACATGCTTGAGGATGACAACATTAGACAGAAAGCAAGATAAAAGTCTATCCATTTTCTGCTCCTTCAGTTTATTTATACTCATTATTATTCATTAATTGTTACAGATATTGTCAATAAATCCTTTTCAAGTCCATTTGTAAAGGACAGATTTTATTGCATGTTCCAAATAAGTTTGTTGTGGTGTTGGTTTATCAAAGCAGGTGTAACACTATTACCCCTGAAATCGTTGCACCAGAGGAGAATCGGGAGACGGTTCGGATGAGTTTTAGACTTTTAGTGGACTGTGTGAAATTAATGTGAATCTTAGGGTATTAAGGGAACTACGAGGACCAAAAGAAAGTCGGAATATAAATAGGTAGCAGTGATTTGGTTGGTGCAGAATAGCTTGGTGAACAATGCAGGAAACTGTTCTGAGAAAATAATATTTTAATTGGTACTGGGCTATCGCATACCACAGGAATTTTGAGATCGAGTAGTCCAATACCTTATTGTGGGGACAAAATAGAACTGTTAAGTGCACTCTCACTGTCCCACATACTTTCCTTTTTCTCTTTTCACTCTACAAAATCAAAATTTTATTTCACTCTTTGTTGTGGCGGCCGTGAAAAATTCAGCCTCCCTCATCTTATATTATTTCCTAACAAGAGTCTAACAATCCTCCCCTCCTAGACTTTCACCTTGTCCTCAAGTTGAATTAACAAGTCACCTCTTACAAACAATTTTCGTAAGTCCCACTGCATGAAGCATGAAGACCATGCTTGTAGTTGTTTCTCTCACCATGATTGTTTGCAACAGCCTACCCCTATGCCACCATATCTCGGCAATACGGTGAAAGACATCGTTCTGTGATGTGTAAGTGGGTCCCCTCGCATGATAATGACCTCTCATTTCTCTTCGTCATCACAATTTTCCTTTTCTTTACTCCTAGTTTCTTCTTGGAGTTTTTGTGAAGGTTGAAACCTCTGTATTATGTTGGTTTGGAAATCCGGTCATTTGGAATTCAAAGCACGCATTTCCCACCATTTGAACCACCATAACACATTTCCTTCCATGGCTGTCTTGGCAGTTTGAACATTCTCTTGGTCAGTTACTCTCTTCAAATTGAAGTATCTTTCAATTTTATTCACCCAACCATATGCATCTTTACCAGAAAACAAAGGAATCTTCAACTTCCTCCACATTTCCTCACGGTTTCTGCAGTCTAATTGATGCTCAGTACCGCTGTACCCCTTGCAATTCCGTTCCTCTGCATCATCTGGATTTGTACGCACAAATTCTGCACACTGTTTCAGCCAAGGCTTTTAACTGCCTCTGCTTTCCAACCTATTCCTGTGATTTTCTTGCAGATTCTGTTCCAGAATATGTTGTATGGCCAGTAGTTCCTGAAAACCGTGCGCTCTAAAACCTCCATTTGTGTTTCCATTTTCCTTGTAAGACCATTACTTCCCGAAATCTTGATGCTTTGATACCAGTTGATAGAAACAACTGAATATAATGGTTTCCAGAATACAGACAATTGAAGAAAATATAGAAACAGAACAGAAACTACAAGAGCTTCCTAAGAATTCGAGAGTCTTGGTCTCTCCCTTCCAAGAATTAGAAAGCTTGGTCTCTCACTCCAATAACCAGCTCAAAAATAATTCTCTGTCCCCTTTCTTTCCCGCATCCTGTTTATTCTATCATAACATAAAACTGGCATACAACAGTTACTAGTGGAGTTGCTAAAA
This sequence comes from Astragalus membranaceus, assembly GCA_039519185.1. Taxonomy (NCBI): domain Eukaryota; kingdom Viridiplantae; phylum Streptophyta; class Magnoliopsida; order Fabales; family Fabaceae; genus Astragalus; species Astragalus membranaceus. The sequence goes on along the minus strand of CM076854.1, from coordinate 81,194,706 downwards.
CCTGTGGCGTGCACATAGTTCAAAATTCCATCGGGTCAGGTATGAGGTAGTACTAGTAACTCCCCGAGTCATGGTAAATCAATGGGGCAGGTATGAGGTAGTAACTCTATGAGTCATGGTAAATCGATATCAAGCATAGCAAAAGGCTGAACTATTGGCCAACATTCAAGCAGCAAGGCTATTCACTAAGACTGAAGAGCCCTTATTCATCCATCCACAAGCCATCCTAGTCTAAAGGCCACTTGGTTTAATGGGGTTATCATGATCTTTTATGCTCTGTTGGGGAACCTTTTTTGTAATAACAGTATTTTGATCAATGAATTCTGGCTAACTTGGAATGAAAACTATGTATCAGACGTTGTGCACCATAGTAGGGACCTTTTGCTGTTGAGTGTTGACATGTATGAACAGTTATAAGTAACATCAGTATAAACTCTCGTGATCTTCTCCCGTCCTTGCAGTCTCAATTTATGATATGTTTGTGTCATTGTGTGTACATATTGTCGATAGGACAGGTTTAGATGTTTGAATGAGGTACCTGGGGCTGTCTTGTCTCATTGCTGCTGATTTTAGAGTATTTCTTACTCCCTCCGTTTTCATATATAAGCAAAAGACGGCTATGAACACTTATTTAGAAAAGTTAAAAAAAGAAGTATGATTCCTATATTACCCCTATTAACTTCTATTGAACACTGATTAAGAAAGGAAAAGTTGGAAAACCAATAGTTACTTCCATTGAGAAAAAAACTGGAGCAATCAATGGGGATAAATTTGGTAGATTAACTAGAAGTTTTAAGTTGTTTATATTTGATAACATGATTTTGTAGGTATTTTTGCTTATATACGAAAACGGATGGAATATCTTGTTTCTGGTTTAGCACAAGAATTTTTAATATATAAAATTGCTATTGTTGGGTTACCAAAACAATAAGATTGATGTACTAGAAACTTATTTATGCTTTGTTGACCGTTCCCTTTCTGTATACATTTATTCAGCAATCATTATCATATGCTGAATGTTATTCTTTGGCAAATTTTTATTTTTTTATCCTCTCAGGAGAAGGAGTCCTGGGATATGAACACCCAAGAGAAAATTGAAGCTGCTGGTAAGAAGAAAGAAGAAGGGAATGTGTTGTTTAAAGCTGGTAAATATGCAAGAGCTTCCAGAAGATATGAAAAGGTACTCACAGAAACTATACATTTGGTTACTGTCTTATATGTTGATGCATCTTCTGAGACATTTTGTTACTGAAACCTGACTGTAGGCCGTGAAGTACATAGAGTATGATTCCTCCTTCAGCGAGGAGGAGAAAAAGCAGGCAAAGACCTTGAAGGTTGCTTCCAATCTAAACAATGCTGCTTGCAAGTTGAAGTTGAAAGAGTACAACGAAGCAGAGAGATTGTGTACTAAAGTATTGTACTGTCTCTCCATTCTTTAGAAATCACTAATCTTTCTTTACATAAGAACAATAATTTTTTTTATGTGGATTGATAGGTGTTGGACCTTGAGAGCACAAACGTGAAGGCCCTCTATAGAAGGGCACAGGCATATATGCAGTTGTCTGACTTAGATTTGGCTGAATTTGACATCAAAAAAGCTCTCGAGATTGACCCTGACAACAGGTATATGGTCTCGATAAACTTCTTTTAAAACTTTTAAGTGTAATTCGAAAATATTTACTGAGATCAGTTGCGATGATTTTGGGCAATAATTCATACTGCTCACCCAATTTATGGTTCTGCAATGTAATTGTTCTTGATGTATATGAACCAGGGAAGTAAAGCTGGAGTACAAGACTTTGAAGGAAAAGGTAAAGGAGTACAATAAAAAGCAGGCACAATTTTACGGAAATATGTTCAAGTCTACAAAGGCTGGATCCTAAAAGTAATGTTAGAATGCCACTATTTCAAGTATGTTCCTTTTATAGGATTATTTGCATATTTGTTAAGCTTTTGCTGCTGATCTTATTAGACAGGATAAAATTGAAAAACATGTTAATTTTTTCCGAAACATGCAGAAACCAGCTGCAGAAGGTACAAGAGAATCCGATCAACCAATCTTTGTTTGCAACGAGCAAAGGTTGAGTACCTGTTGTTTCTGTTTTCGATCGTCATTGTATTGTTTGTGACTTATGGGGAAATGGTGTTGGACATTTATTACGTATTTTATATCGAATGTTAACGCAATTGATTTGAATGAATCTTTCCCCTTAACTGCTGTGATTTGTGTAAGAACTACCTACCCTTAGAGATGAATAGAACAGGTCAAGTTAAGGATTGCTTTAGTATAATGTCAAATTTTTGGATTAGATGGCAAACAAATTACTTAGAAGTAGAACTTTTTTATTAGTAATAGTTTATTTTTATACTTTAGTCACGATTTTGGGTTCTGTGTTTTTTGAACTCAATTTGCTGCTATTGTTTGTTAGCAAAATATTTTCTAATAACACTCTTATGAGTGATTGAAATTCAGGAGTCCTACCACTTTGAAAATGAGATTTGCTTAATTTTCTGGGACTCGTGATATCAAATTGAAAATGTTGGAAAGAGTGTGTGTTCTAAGTGTGTTGAACTCTTGTTTTTTATTTTTGTGTTAACAAAGCCAAATGAGTAATCATAATATTGTTAATCATATGAATATTTAGTTGAGATTTATGAATTTGTATAAAAATGCAAGTAATAATAAGAATCAATGAGATTTGTCAAAAAATAAGAATAAATGAGAGCTTTGTGGGCCTTTGGCCCTTTTGATTATAAAAAAAAAAAGAATAAATGAGACACAAGAAAATGAAACTTGTTTTATTTAAACAAAACTTGTCATTCAACGATAAAAAAGGAGGAAACATGTCTACAAAACAGATTTGGTAGATACAAATACGTGTTAGGGTTATTAATAGCAAAATGGGGTGACCATGGCACCGGTGGGTCACCCTACTTCCTCCGCTCCTGTAAGGGAGGAAAGTTCTTTTTCATGAAAAGTTAGACGTATAATTTCGACGGCCTCAGAATCTTTATAAATATTTTTGTCTATAATTTGATTTGAAAGTTTTTTTTTTGCAAATTCAATTGCTCTATGGGGTAACAACCCTTTGATAAATATCATGACCAAGAAATTTTATTTTAATATGGAAAAGATTAACTTTTTGATTAAGACACGGCAAGACCATATATTCAAAATGGTTGCTATGAAAATACCAACAATGCTATTCAATTGAGAAAAGACTAGAACATCATTGAAATATACAAGTGAAGGTTGTTTTGTAGAAGTCTCTCTCTTTAATTTGGATTAGCCAAAATTTAAACTTTATATCAAACATTAAAAAAAATAATTTAAAAATTTTAAACATTAATTTTTTTTTTGGAGAGAATGTAATCTATTCAGAAAATCATTTTTATTTGGATGAACTCTATAATTCAGAAAGAGCTCTTGTTTTTGAAGAAGTTTCTCATTCATTTAGATTCTCCTTGCTCTTGTGTAAGGATTTGTATTTTTGTGACAACTCTATCTCATCAAGACAAGTAAAAATGAAAGAAAATACTGCTAATTAAGGACTATATTGATGTTAATTAATTAATGAAAAAAAACATAAATATATGTAGCACACAGGAACGTGTTCGATTCAAGTGTAATATGGAAGCTTTAGAAGACACGAGGCTTTGCACATGTGGAACGATACATTCTTCTACAAAATTCAGCTAGCTAGATTGATCCTTATCTTATATTCTACGTGGTAATCAGCTGAGTAATTGAATTTGAAACCATTGCCACATATATATGTGAAGGTGACTATGTGAAGGTGACATTTGGCACCTTGTTTCCGTGTTACTCTTTAATTAACTCGAGACATGTAACATTATATATAGAAGGCAGCAACACACACATGAACACTCTCAAATTACAAAGCATATAGAAGAATCGAAAGAGATAAAAAAAATGGCAGATACAAGAAGAGGAGATGGAGTTAAAGGAATGGTAATCTGTGATAATAGCTGTGGCTGCACAGTTCCCTGTGCTGGTGGTTCCACTTGCAGGTCTTATCTTAACTTTCACTTTCTTCATAACTTTATGAGTAAAATGGCTTGCATGTTCTTCTTTTGCTAATAATTATTGTACAATATGTTCACAAAAAGGTGCACAAGTGGTGAGGCTGCAAGAGGAGGAGGTGGTGGAGTTGACCACTCAACATGCTCATGCGGAGAACACTGTGAGTGCAATCCATGCAGCTGTCCCAAGACTGTTGATGCTGGAACTGGTTGCAGATGTGATGCTGGTTGTACTTGTGCCTCCTGTCGCACCTGATCACCATGGATGGAGATTATGCTTTTAGCTCATGCAATGTTGGCTGTGATCTCATGCTATATATCGTTTCTTTCTATGTTAATTTGTCTTTTTCTTGTGTTTAAATAGTGAATGTAGTTCCTCATCATGTTAGTGGTCTTGAGGACTCTACTTTATAGTTACTCATAAAATAAACATAAATATTTTATAAATAATGTTTTTATATATATAATTTGTCTTTGTCCTATTCCTTTGTCACAAAAAATATATCATTTTTTTCTAATCTACCACCCGCTCATAGTAGTAATGGCAGATCTAAGATTCCGGGTTAGAGGTGCCACAATTTTTAAATATATACATAGCTAAAAATGTAATAAAATTAATATTTTAATATATTGAAATATAATAAATTATCATAATTATTTAAAAATGTAAAATGTAATAAAAATAAGACTATCTTCAATTATTTTTTATTTTAAAATTGCTGAATAATACGTCTAAAGTCAATATAATTGCTTACATTTTTTTGAATTGTAAGTTGCTAAACAATTGTTCATTCATGTATTCCTTATTCGATTAGGCAACCTAGTCTTCAGAATCTTTATTGAAGAAAAAACTCTTTCTATCATTGTTGTAACAAGCAAAACTATCTTCTATCAATGATATAAGTCTCTAGTTGATGATTATCAAGCATAAATCAAATAAAGAGAATTCACGTGGATAAAAGCTTGCAAATTCAATCAACGTTGTCTCTTTAAAAGTAAAGAACAAATTAGCTGGTTTTAAAAGTAAAGAACAGATTAGCTGGAATCAAAGAAGCAAACAGATGAGCAATTGAGTATTTATCTCACTAAAATGATCATTAAGTTCTTTAAAAAAGAAGAAAGAAAACCAAAGTGTGGTGCATTCACTACAAAAGCTACAATTTGGCTAAAGGACCTTCAAACAATGGGAAATTTGATTAGCCACAATTATGGTGACCGTAAAATGACATGGCGTCGCAAAAATTTAGTCACCTTAACTAGAAACGTGTATTGGAAACATCGGTTTCCTATCATAACTAAAAACTCCCTAATGTCTTTCAAAGTTTCCAGAAGCAATGGTTTTGGCATCTTCATCAATAAGTCCAAATCTATGACACATGCTAGTTTATCCCAAAACATATGGAATTGAGTCATCTTATTGTTGTTTCTGCTCAACCATAATTGATCTACCATCACATAATTTGTAATAGATGCATTTTTGTTTGCGTAGCATTGGAACCACAAAATTGTATATCTAAATGTTGTTTGCAAACTCAATAAGCAAGTAGCAACTCTAACCTTGGACGTGAATCATAATTAGCTGACAAAACATACGGATTTAACACATAATTATCTCATATTGGGGTTTGAATGATACAAAAACTAGATTGTGTGCTATAGCAACCGCACTGTGGTTTTCACATAGAAGGACGAGAACATGATGTGGAATTTTGAGTTCTCTAAGAAGGGACTGAATCCCTGATAGTTTTGATGTGGCGTTTACAAGGCCTCTATACTCCGCTTCAGCACTGGAACGGGCCACCAAGGTTTGCTTCTTAGAGCTCCATGAAATAATATTTGGGCGTAGAAAGATGCAAGACACGTATGTACTACGCTTGTCATCGGGATCACTCCCCAATCAGAATCACTATATACACGGAGACTGAGAGGACTGACACTGGTGGCTGGTTGTAAGTGAAGGCCTTGGTGTGTGATGCTACTTAGATACCTAAGAGTTCTTTTGACAGCTCTAAGGTGAGTCTCTAGTGTTTCCGAGAGGAACTGGCAGACCTTGTTCACGGAATAAGCAATTTTTGGTCGTGTGAGGGTAACATATTGTGTGCACCAACTAAAGACCTATAGATGTGAGGATCAGGAAGTTTGTCATTACCAAATCTGCTCGATTTTGTAGTAGAAGCCATGGGAGTTACTATGCCCTTGCAATCTGTCGTCGAGGCTTTGTGAAGGAGGTCTCAGATATACTTGTCTTGAGTAAGGTTAATGGAACCATTAGCTTGATATTTGACTTTAAGACCAAGAAAGTAGTCAGGTTTTCCCAAGTGCTTGAGAGAAAAAGTGGCATTCAATTTCATGAATAAGTCACTAATGAGTGAAGTAGTAGAGCCAGTGATGATCATCAATGTACCAAGGAAAAAAGTTTCACCCCTTGAGAAGAGTGCACAAAGAGAGATGAGTCACATTTACTAGGAGCAAACCCGAATTGATGGAGGACTTCTTTAAGGCGCTCGTGCCATGCCCTTGGGGTTTGCTTTAGACCATAGAGAGACTTGTAAGACTTGCAAACTTGAGATTTGTTATTGCTTGTAAAACCTGGAGGTTGCACCATGTAGATTTCTTCTGGAAGGGTGCCATTGATGAAGGCATTGTTGATATCTATTTGTTGGTTATCCCGCTTGTTGGTGATGGCCAAAGATAAAATAATTCTAATGGTAGGTTTCACCAAAGTCCTTGCCCCGTAATTGATCATAGCCTTTGGCTACAAGGCGTGCCTTGTATTTATTTATGAAGCCATCTGGATTTTCTTGACCCTATAGACCCATTTGTTGTCTATGGCTTTCCTGTTGGGTGGTATATAGGGTAGTGAGAGTCTATGTGTGGTTGTCAGTAAGAGCTTGAAACTCATCAAGCATAGCTTGTTTCTAGTGAGGTTCATTTAGAGCCTATTTAACACTGGTTGGTTCAATTTGTGTGAGATATACTTTTGGCTTGAGAGATCTGTTTGAGACCTAGTGACCATAGAATGTACTTTCATTGGCTGAGGTGGAGGTGATGGAGGATTGGTGATCACTGGATGTGTATATTCTGGTGTGGGAGGTGGAGGTGTTGATTCTGGTGTGGCTGGTGTAGACTCTGGTGGAGTTGAAGTTTCTGAGTTAAATTACGACTCTTTTAAGGAAGTGACCATAATTGTATGCGTTTTATCAAATATATGTGCACTAGTGGCCAGTTGGAAGAAGCAGCTAAGCTGAGAAATATGATGAGAGAATTGGGGACAATAGAGTAGTCAGGTTAAAGTGACAAAAGTTTGAAAAATATTTGTGTTATTATTCTTCTTTTTTTTCTGACAAAATTGTTATGATTATTTTTACTTTTTTTTAACAATGAGAGTGTCAAATTCCAAATTTCAAAATGTCAACATTTTTTATATATATTTTTTGATGTATATGTACGCTCAATGTTGTTTTTTATATAAAATATATTCCATCAATAGTGTTTTTATTTTTAAATCTTAATTAAGTTTGAATTATTTTAAAAATTCTTGTGACAACATTTACTACTTTGAGGATTTGACATTTTTATCAAATAGCAATAACGTGAGCATGAAGAGGAATTGCTAACTTTGAGGATTTTTAAAAATTCTAATTAAGTAACATTTACTACTTTGAGGATTTGACATTTTTATCCAAAGTAGATGTAAAATGGATGAATTGCTAACTATATGATTGTTTAGTTGGAACAATTCATTGCAATTGCATTTTACTTAATTAGAAGTATTGTATTTATATTAACTTAGTACTAGATTCTTTATCTGTGCAGTGCCTGGGAATATGTTTGTTGTAAATATGACTTAAGTTATATATAATATGTTTTATACTACAATATGTTGTAATACTATATTTCTGTAAACACAACAACAAGTTAATTCTATTTAGGCTTAAATATATGATAAGCCCCTGTAAATATGACCAAAATCCATTTAAGCCCCTGCAATTTTATTTTTTTTAAAATGACCATTGCAAATATTAAGCGTTTGCGGTTAAGCCCCTCGGTCAATTTTCTATCAAAAAAGGCATAAAAAATACTGACGTGGCCACGTGTCTTCATCCCATTGGACCATTGTGCCACGTGTCACTAAACCTAACATGCCACGTGTCACTAAACCTAATTTGTAACTCTAATTTCTAACTCTCCCTCTCTCAGCGCCGCAACCCTCTCCCCCTAACCCTAAACTTCTCTTTCACCTCAGCGCCGCTTCTCAATCTCTCTGCCCACCGCCTTACTCCCTCGATCTCTCTTCTCTTCAGTGCTGTTCACCCCCTCCTCTCCTCCTCACCAAACCAGATTTCGCTTCTTCCTCTCACCACCGACGGTAACTCTAAACTTACTCTCTCTTCTCGCCGCCAATCCTAATCTCCTATTTTGACAACAGCGCCGATTCAACAAAAGGGAGGGGGAGAAACGCGAACGAGATGCAGAACAGAGTGAGAAGAGATTTAGGGAGAGAAAACGAAGGGGAGGGGGAGCGGGAATGGAGGGGTTAAGACGCGACGACGGTGGGATTTCGGTGGTGTTGTGTTTGGTTGTCGAGTGGGGGTTATCGGGTGAAGAGAGAGGGTCAGTGTAGAAACGGCGATGAGGTGATATGGGTTTTCACGGTAGGGGAAGAGAGACGGTGGTGAGAGAGAAAGGGGGTTACAGTTGAGAGAGAGGGAGAAAGAGAGCTGCGACAGACGATTTGTCACTGTGGTCGGTTGGTGGTTTTGCTGGGTTATTCACCGTGGTTCACGGCGGTGGAAGGTGGTGGCTGGTCGTTTGGGTGGTTTGGGGTAGTTTACGAAGAGGGGGAAGACGGTGGGTGGAGGAAAGGAGGATGGCGGCGAGGGGAGGGAGGTTGATGGAGATGTGGTGTGGAGGGCGTACGGCTTGGTGGTTTTGACGAGGGTGGTGGGGAGAGCTACGGTGGTGATCACAGGGGAGGTTTGCCAGCGGTGGAGGTGACGTGGCAGTGATGACATGGGGTGCTTACGTGACATGTTAGTGACGCGTGGCACAATGGTCCAATGGGATGAAGACATGTGGCCACGTCAGTATTTTTTTTATGCCTTTTTTGATAGAAAATTGACCGAGGGGCTTAACCGCAAACGCTTAATATTTGCAAGGGTCATTTTAAAAAAAATTGCAGGGGCTTAAATGGATTTTGGCCATATTTGCAGTGACTTATCATATATTTAAGCCTTCTATTTAAGATAATCTCACAATTTTAAAATAAGTTTATGTTAACCCGAGTAGGTTCACAGGAAAAAGAGAGGTGGGTCACAATGGACACTCTTAAGTACCAAGTCTTTCCTAGCCAGAACTTTCCCCAAACAACACTGGTTTCAGGAACAAGCCGAAGAGATTACTGGGATGAGTCGCGGACTTGGTCGCTCTCTTTAAGACGTTTCGTGGCACTACTCCAAGGTGCAAGCAGGCTATCAACCACGACGTCCACAGGATAAAACAGCCCAGCCGAAACTGCTACGAAAGTTCACTGCACCGTGAAAATTCGCTCTAAGATATACACCCTCAATATGGTTATGAAAAACCACTCTTTAGAAACTAAGCTTGGAAATGCTTCAAGCTTTCTAGAGAAGAAAGAAATTTTGGTTATGAAAAACCAGTCTTTAGAAACTAAGCTTGGAAATGCTTCAAGCTTTCTAGAGAAGAAAGAAATTTAGGGAGAAGAGAGAAAACTTGAGGAATGATTTATCGTCAAGTGGTGTGAGTAAAAAGTGAGGAGGGGTCTTCCTTTTATAGGCATAAGAAGAGATAGCCGTTGGAAGGAATTTAATAGCCAACGACTCTTTTGACCAAAACCATTATGGTTTGACTTTGACCCGGTCAACATGACCGATGGAGACTTTGACTCGGTCAATATGACCGTTGGGAGACGCGAAAAATTAAAAAAATAATTTTCGGAAATATACACCACAAGACCCAAGCCCGGCCAACCCCGGCCAGCCGGTCGGATAGCGGCGGTGCACGCGCGCGTGTGGTAGTCATTTTGTGTGCGTCCTCTCCCATTCACAAAAATTGGGTGCCCCTTGGGGTCCAAACCCATGTGTCAGTTTCGCACTTATAAACACTCTCAAAGTATCTATTCTATCCAACGTGGGACTTTTACAATTCACACATAACATCAAAGTTTCAACAATCCCCCACTTGAATTTAAAAAAGAGTTTCAGAGGTAGCGTCAAACGCTTCCATAAGATTGTGCATAAATAGAGGTGTCTTACGACTTGAACCTTTGCATAGCGGTTAGGATTTAGATTCAACAAGAGTGACTCGTAGTCTTGAAGTCTATCTCTAACATCAAAACCACACACAACCTTTTCCATGGGTGTATTTTTATAAGCCCGTGCTTTTATGGCCATGCACGTCTATCCCAATTTAGTGAACGCTCTAGGAATCCTGCCAAAGATTCCATAGAAAGCGGCCCCACTTCCACATTCACAAAGGTGAGTCTATCAAGAGTACTCCTATAGCTAGGTACTCCACTCCACATAGAGTATAGATCTCATTAAGAGTTTCTATTACCTCAACCTTACGTCGCTTCAGGAATCATGCTTCTTTACTTATAATAGCATGTTCATCTCGTATCACTTCACAACTTGTTATTACCCATTGAACCTAATTCTTTTAGGTCGGGTTACCATCACGGGTGACTCATGATTCTAAAGGCAGCAGTCCCATCCTTTGAGATGTATTTTGGACTTTCTCCCTAGCTAATCCTTTCATCAAAGGACCAGCTAAGTTCTGATCAGTGCGTACATGATCCACTCTCACAGCTCCTTTTGAGAGACATTCTCTCACAGTGCTGTGCTTACGACGTATTTGTCGTCTTTTACCATTGAAATAATGGTTCTCTATTTTTGCAATAGCCGTGGTACTATCAAAGTGGATCAACACAGCTGGCATCGGTTTTTCCCATAAAGGGATCTCTGCTAGTAAGCATCTTGACCAGCTAGCTTCTTCACTAGCGGTTGCCAATGCTATAATTTCAGACTCCATAGTGGACTGAGCCAATATGGTCTGTTTCTTAGATTTCCAAGAGACAGCCCCACCAGCTATACTGAATATATATAGCCACTAGTTGCTTTGGAATCATCTGATAGAGTATTCCAATTTGCATCACTGTATCCTTCAAGTACAGCTGGAAATCTCTGATAATGTAGTCTGAGATTCATGGTCCTTTTAAGGTATCTCATGACTCTCTCGACAGCGTGCCAATGCTCTATACTAGGTCGACTAGTAAACCTGTATAGCAATCCCACAACATAGGCAATGTCGGGTCTAGTAAAATCAGTGGCATACCTTAGGCTGCCAATGATGCTCGCATATTCCGTTTGTCTGATACTGTCACCAGTGTTCTTAAAAAGTTTGACACTCTGATCATATGGTGTACAAGCAGGTTTACAATCAAAATAATTGTATTTCTTTAAGATCTTCTCAATATAATGAGATTGATCCAAAGAAATTCCTTTTTCGGACCTAGTGATCTTAATACCAAGTATTACACTTGCTTCTCTAAGGTCTTTCATATCAAAGTTGTTGCACAACAGTGATTTCACTTTATTTACAGCATGCATGTTTGATCCAAATATGAGTAAGTCGTCTACATAGAGACATATGATTGTGCAAATGTCATTTTCGGTTTTGTAATAAATGCATTTGTCACTTTCATTCACTTTAAACCCATTCGATATTATCAAACCTCTCATGCCAATGTTTAGGAGCCTGTTTGAGACCGTACAGAGACTTATCCAACTTACAGACCTTGTGTTCTTGCTTGTGAATTACAAAACCTTCAGGTTGCTCCATATAGATTTCTTCTTCCAATTCATCATTTAAAAAAGCAGTTTTGACATCCATTTGGTGTACAATCAAATTGTAAATAGCGGCCAACGAAATTAGTAATGGATGTAATTCTAGTAACAGGTGAATATATATGTGTCAAAAAAATCTATATTCTCTCTTTGTCTAAAACCTTTAGCTACAAGTCGAGCCTTGTATTTATCAACAGTGCCATCGGGTTTTAGTTTCTTTTTCAAAATCCATCTACATCCAATTGGTTTGCAGCCAGGAGGCAAGTCCACTAAGTGCCATGTCTTGTTAGACTCTAGAGAATCCATCTCGTCATTGATGGCTTCTTGCCACAAATTGGCATCCAAAGAAGACAAATGCTTCTTGAATGCTAGTCGGATCCTCTTCCAACGTATAGACCATATAATCGGGTCCATAGTCCTTAGCAGCACGTGCTCTCTTACCTCTTCGAGGTTCTATTTCCCTTTGTTCGTTGTTTTCAACGTTCCTAGGCACAGAGACTTGACTAGTTTCGGTGCCCCCACTATTTCTATATTTAAAAGGGAATTCATTTTCATAAAAGTCAACATCATTTGACTCTATGATCACTTTAGCTTTAAGGTCATAAAACCTGTAAGCTTTACTGTTTATTGCATACCCGATGAATACACATTCATAGGCTCTACTGGCGAGTTTAACTCTTTTTGGATCTGGGATCCTGACATAAGCCAAGCAAACCCCAGATTCGGAAATAAGACACATTTGGTTGTCTTTTCTTTATGATCTCATAAGGAGAAATTTTGCTTAGACTTTGGAAGTCTATTCAGGACATAACATACAGTTATCAACCCCCCCACCAGTGAGATGCAGCGCCAGAATAGAGCATAATAGCAACTACTAATTCGGTAAAACTTCTATTCTTTCTTTCTGCTTTACCATTCATTTCGGAAGAATATGGTGCAATCGTTTCATGTATAATTCCATTAAATGAATGGGAATCATACTCCGTTTCTCAATCGCTATGAAAACTCTTAACCTTTCTACTTAATTGATTTTCAAAATCTGTAATGGAAAACTTCGAATATGTCAAGCACTTCACTTTTATTTTTCACAAAGTATACTACAATGTAGTCAAATCAATTATAAATAAAAGTCGTAAACTATCATTTTCCATTTCTGGTTAACGTTCTATCTTATTCGCATATATCTGAGTGAGTCAAAACTAATACTCTGATTTCCTTACTGATTTATGCGAAGTCCTGAAAATTCTTGCTTGACTACAAAAATCACAATTTTTTCTTTAAGTCATTTAAGAAAATAACTTTTGAAAAAAGCTATCTGGCTCTTATTGAAAAGAATGTGTTTGTTTATACGTCAAAGTCAAATACGTGTAAAAGTTAGTATAGTGAACAAACTCACGATAGATGAAGTAAACAATGCGTTAAAAAAATATATCATTGTTTAAAAAAAATTCACCAGACTCAATATAGTTTTCTTATTTCCAGCAACAGTGTATGTTTAAAACATAGCATGATCACGGCGAGTGAAGCCCGTAACCATCCACCAACTTTTGCACTCACCAACAATGTTGATTTCAGAACACTACTAGAAATTCGTTAAATAGTGACTGATTTAGCGACCAAAAAAAATCGGTCACTTTAGCGACCGATTTAGAGACCGATTCAATAGGTATAAAATACTTTTTGCTTAGTGACCGATTTTTCGGTCGCCAGCTTTAGAGACCGCTTTTTCGGTCACTACTAGCGACCGATTTAGAGACCGATTCAATGTATAAAACACTTTTTGCTTAGTGACCGATATTTCGGTCGCTAGCTTTAGACACCGTTTTTTCAGCCGCTAGTAGAGGGGGTGGTGCAAAGTAAAACGCGGGGTGCAAGGATAAAAATTAGGTGCTTTTTTTTCCTTTTCGAAAAACAAAACCTTCGTTCCAAAAACAAAACGTAAATTAGCGCTGGGTTCCCTCTCTCTTTCTTTTTTTTTTTGACCAAATTCCCTCTTTCTTTCTGGCGTGCGTCGGTCTCAGAAATTAGGGTATCCTAATATCGCTAACTCTCTCATTCACTGCGCTCTCAAAGGGGAAACACAGTGCTTCACTTCAGTCCGCCACCACCTCTCTCTTTCTCACCGCCAGTCCGTCACCACCTTTAAAAGCTCCATCCTTCACTTCAGCTCTCATCTCACCCACACTCATAAGGTGATTTTTTTCTCCCTCACTCTATTCTTCTCCTTTATCGATCCCTCATGTTTTCTTATTTATTTATTTTCTTCAATTCTTGAATATTCTGAAGAATGATTCCCTCTCCTCTCGTCTCCCTCACCCACACTACATGCTAGGTTTTTTCACCTCTATTTTGGGTTTCTTCCCTCGTATATTTAATTAATCCACTTTGAATGTCGTGAAAATTTTCTTGAGTGCTGAAGATACAAAATCAAATATTGTCTGGGTCTTTTGGAATTTGCTTCCGTATTTGTTGGTTCTGAGAGGTAATTTGCTTTTTGTTTGATTGTTGTTTGATTTATTGCTTTTTGTTTGATTGTTGTTTGATTTATTGCAAAATCCTTCTGTAGCATTTTTCTGTTTATAGTAAGTAAACAAAAAGGAAAAGGACAAAAAGGATATCAAGAGGACACTTGAGGAGGAAGCTAGGCGGTGTCAGTGGCTTGTTTTATGGCTCGATTGTGATAGAGAGGGTGAGAACATTGCGTTTGAAGTGGTTGATGTGTGTACTGCGGCAAATCATAATCTCAATATTAAGAGGGCTGGATTTTCTGCATTGATTGACAGGTTCGGTGTCGTTTCGTGTCCTCATGGTTATTGTTGATTTTTGTCCTCCTAGTGTGTGATAATTGCTGCTTTTGATTTGATGCAGGGAAATCCATCAGGCTGTGCAGATTCTTGTTGAGCCTAATAAGTGGTTTGCTGATGCCATGGATGCTAGGCAGGTGAGTCTCGCCTTTTTCTGACTCAGAATCAGATGGATGGAACTGATATTTTGTGTTCCATTTGATGAAAGAATCTGAGGTTCTTGGTTTCATTGATTTTCTCATACATAATAGTTATTACCATTCAGGTCACAAACGTTAGACAGCAGGAGAAGCTGAAATATCCTCCCCATCCTTTGAATACTATTGAGCTTGAGAAACGGGCTTCATGGTACTTCCGGATGAGCTCTGAGCACACAATGAAGGTGAGTAAATGTTAAGAACCCATTTATTTCATTGTTTGTGTGCTTTCTACTGATGGGTGATGTCTGTTTCAAGTCTACAGCTTCATTCCAAATGGTTTATTTTGTTCAATGTATTGGCTATGTTTAGAGTATATAAGAGGAAATAATGCATCTGTAGACTATGCCAAAGAAAAAGCTGAAAAAACTTGCAACCCAACATAGTTGGAAATTAAACTCCTGCTCCATAACTTTGTCTTCATGCATATTTACCTTGTTTGCATGAGGTGAGATTTCTCAGTCATGCCATGTTTCTCTTGTAGAATCTGTGTGATACGACTTGCTTGACTTACTGATTTGATATGCATGCTTTCAACAGGAATTATTCTGATTTAAGAAAAATATTTGTTGTCTCAAAACCAAACCAGTTTTCACATAATTGTGTAGTGTTGACTGAAAAAGTTGGAGCTTATAAGATTAGAGCAGCATAATTTAAACCGTGGTTTATTTGTTCTTTTTGTTTGCTTACAATTCATGTAGACTCTGCTGGAAATTATTTCTTCTATCAGGTAAAAGATTATTATGGCTTTTTTATAATGGCTTCATTGTTAAACTTTATTGCATAATCAATGTCATTGTTATCTTATCAGATGATATTATATGTGTAGAAGTCATGGATGGGCCAATGGTTAGTGATGAATTTAAAGCAATCATTTTCCCTTCAAATTCAAATTATAAAGGTTTTAATTATGAATAGATTTGTATTCTATAATTATATAGAATATAGATTCATTTGTTTTTGACAGGGTGATTCTTCAACATGTGTCAATTATTTAGTTGAATTTAATTTGATGACCTCTCTTTTGTCTGAAGACTATCTATTCCCTAAAAGCTCAAGACATTGAAGACTTACTTGAATCATGTAAGCAATGATATAGCTGCTAAAGGTCACATTGAAACTTTCAGCATTTAAAATTTTAAATATAGATTCAAAATGTTTCTAGGTTGATAACCATATTTTCAATTGGGAACCTAATATCAGTAGCTTTAATAAAGCTTCAAATACTTGCAAGAACACTGAGAAACATGGCAAGATCTATTCTATTGCAGGATATTACCATGGCTGATAGATTAAGAATTACCATGGCCGATAGATTAAGAAGTAGTGAAAGGAGACTACCACACTAAATTTACACCCTTTGATTCTCTTCACATGTTTCTTCACTGAGAAAGGTAGCTTCACTTTGAATTCCCCTTTCTCATTTATTTTCTCTTTTGTATAGAATCTTGGTTTTGAATTCCCCACTTTGCATACACACAAAAACACAGAACATAAGTCATAACAAAATATAATAAGTTTCAGAATTTAGACCACACGTTAAGGGATATGAAATGGAAACCCTTAATAAGGGAAGAGGTTGAAATGAACCTAAAATGAATTGGCTTTCCTTGGAGAAAGCCTGTTGAAAACAGGTGTCACAGACTCACAGTAGACAGTGCCAATCACAAAAGCTAAAGTAAGAAGCTTATTGTTCTCATAACTAGTAGCCTCTGAAAGACTACTACCAAATGTTAGACTCAAGCATAATTTCAAGGAACCAAGACATTCTTGAGGTTTGAGTTTACTAGTGAAGGCAAACTTGTGTTTTGCTTCCAAATAAAATAAACGAGGGTTTATATAATATATGAAACATAGAAGATGGGGAACTTCATTCAGCTATTTAGTAGAGCTTATCATGTATCCACCTTTAAAAGTCATGCCCTTCTCTTTATAATGGGAAAGTGTACAGACATATATAGTGCTTTGGAAATGTTCATAAATTTGGGGTACTGCTTTGGAAATGTTCATAAATTTGGGGTGTGCTAATTTTGTGATTATATAAGTGAGTCAAGAGTAAACAAGGAATATAATCATTTTCAATATGGGGCTGCTGCTACTACATTCTGAGTAGTTAGCTTATTTAATGTATAAGCTGATTGAGAACCAATGACTTTTTGTTACATAAGTAGGTCTGGAGGATGGACCCTCACTCGAGTTTTTATTTTTAAAGGTGACGTAGTTTTAGCAATTTGCACTTTTTGGAATACTCTTGCTTATTATTTCATTTAGCAGGTTTAAAAGTAACAGGGCAACTTTACACACACATCTTTGCAAGGAGCTACTCCACCAAGTCAGTTTGACGCGTGGCGTGATATAATTGGAGTAAATAAAGGAACGATGTATGACTATGGACTATATTCTATCATAGTGAGCAAATTAACGATGAAGTCTCAACAATCTCCATTTAATGAAGAGCTGGATGACAAAGATGATGAAGAGTCTGATTCAGAGGGACAAAGTGATGAAGAGAGTTAAACATTTGATGTTGTTTGTTATGATTTAAAAACTAATTACAAACTCAAATTACTGTTATGTTTTTTATTAAGTACATTATGTTTTTAATGCAATGAAGTGTTGTTATTGTGCAAATAATTTGGCATGAATCAAAGTATAAAAATATATATTAACAATCTATATGTTAGAAATTAAATTAGTAAGTAAAAAAAGTTACAATATAATCATTTTGTTCATTAAGTTGAATTTGATATGTTGGAGATCGAATTAGTGAGTAAAAAAAATAAAAAATCCGATGAATTTGGTCATACAATATGGTCTTTAGACAACTTTCAATCTCTAAATTGGACACTAATTATGTTACTATATTCGGTCACTAAATTGGTTGCTAAAGCAGTTGTTGCATTCAGTCACAAAATTGGTCATCAGTCACTAAATCGGTCACTAAATCGATCGCCAAAATCGGTCTCTAAATCGGTCACAACAATCGGTCACTAAATCGGTCGCTATAAATCGGTCACTAAATCGGTCGCCAAAATCGGCCACTAAATCGGTCGCTATAAATCGGTCGCTACAATTAGCGACCAGTGATATAGCGACCGATTTTTTTGGGTAACAAATTCAGTCACTAAATTGTGTAGTGACCGATTTTTCCCATATAGTGACCGAAAAATCGGTCACTAAATGACGTTTTTTTTTGTAGTGGAAATTTTTAGCAACAAATTGCTATTCAATCAGGTTAGCCTGCGAGGCAGAGCTTGACCTGTTCCTATACTTACGTGTCATATGACCCGGTGGTAGTTGAAGCTTAGAATATGGGAAATTTGGGGGTCCCATTCCAGTTGCTGTTCTTTTGAGCCTGATTACAGTTTTAATTTTGAAAGGTTTTCTAGAAAATTATATTGCAATTTTCAATATTATATATTGCAATATATCGTTAAACACATAACTTCTCAAAAAAAATAATATTGCTATTGAGAACAAAAGCAATTCTATGATATAAAATCATTAACGTTAAGTGTTAACCACTAACAGCAACAAAAGATGTGAGTAAAAAATAATTTCAAAAAATATGAATTAAAAAAAATTCATTCTTATAGAGATCATTATTCTCTTTCCGTAGAATTAAAAATTATAGAGATAATCATTCTATTTCTATTATTAGACCGTATAGAGAAAACAATTCTCTTTCTATTGATAAATAGTATAGAGAAAATTATTTTCTTTCTATAGGAATAATTCTTTTTCAGAGCATCACAGACATCCTTGGTGGACTTACAGACACTATAATAATCATAAAGATCATCAATTAGTCCGTTCAGAATAAAATTCTTACAGAGATAGTCATGCTCCTTCCATAGGAGTATTTCTTTTGCTGTTTTAGTCTGTTCGATTGTTTCAGCGGAACCAGCACCAGTAATTTCTTCGGTTGTCATGGCTGAATTAGAAACGTCTTAAAAATGTTAATCCGAGTAGGTTCCCAGGAAAAAGAGGTGGGTCACAATGGACACTCTTAAGTACCAAGTCTTTCCTAGCCAGAACTTTCCCCAAACAACACTGGTTTCGAAAACAAGCCGAAGAGATTACTGGGATGAGTCGCGGACTAGGTTGCTCTCTTTAAGACGTTTCGTGGCACTGCTCCAAGGTGCAAGCAGGCTATCAACCACGACGTCCCCAAGATAAAACAGCCCAGTCGAAACTGTTACGAAAGTTCACTGCACCGTGAAAATTCGCTCTAAGATATACACCCTCAATATGGTTATGAAAAACCACTCTTTAGAGACTAAGCATGGAAATGCTTCAAGCTTTCTAGAGAAGAAAGAAATTTTGGTTATGAAAAATCACTCTTTAGAAACTAAACTTGGAAATGCTTCAAGCTTTCTAGAGAAGAAAGAAATATAGGGAGAAGAGAGAAAACTTGAGGAGTGATTTATCGTCAAGTGGTGTGAGTAAAGAGTGAGGAGGGGTCTTCCTTTTATAGGCATAAGAAGAGATAGCCGTTGGAAGGAATTTAATAGCCAACAGCTCTTTTGACCAAAACCATTATGGTTTGACTTTGACCCGGTCAACATAACCGTTGGAGACTTTGACTCGGTCAATATGACTGTTGGGAGACGCGAAAAATTAAAAAAATATTTTTCGGAAATATACACCACAAGGCCCAAGCTCGGCCCGACCAACCCCGGCCCGCCGGTCGGACAGTGGCGGTGTGCGCGTGTGGTGGTCATTTTGTGTGCGTCCTCTCCCATTCACAAAAATTGGGTGCCCCTTGGGGTCCAAACCAATGTGTGAGTTTCCCACTTATAAACACTCTCAAAGTGTCCATTCTATCCAATGTGAGACTTTTTCAATTCACAAATAATATCGAAGTTTCAACGGTTTATACACATAAGAAAATCCCGTTTAGAAAAAATATTTAGAGTAAAAAAATGAAACTCTAAATATGTAGTTTGGTGCTATGAACGATATATAGCATAAAAATAAAACATTATATTAAAAATTACATTAATACAAAATTCTATAAAATATATAGTAAGTTAAATAGTAATATTTTTATAAAAGAATTAAGTAATATTGTTATGGTACATAAAGTTGATTTGTTGTTTATTTTTTGACACAAAAGTTGATTTGTTGTTGGAAGTTGTGATTTGTGAGGGAGGGGTGATAATTTGCGTAGAGGAGCATGAAAAAAACAATGAAGGAGTTAGTGAGGTTGAAATAATACAAACAATCGACAAAGAGGTTAGTAATTAGTGTGTTAGTTGTTGGAGGAGAGGGGGTTGGAACATTGTACACCTACGCTTTCTATGCCTATGTTTTTGTTAGTCTTTTCAAAAATAGGTGCAACATTAAAATCTTTTTTGAAATTTGGAAGGTGAAACAATATAAATGTGTGTGGAAAATTTTGATAGCTTTGCACCAAGCTAGAGGATTAAGACAAGGGAATCCTATGTCACCTTATCTCTTTCTTCTTTGCATGGATAAACTTGCTCTTATCATCCCAACGAAGATCAATGAGAATCGGTGGAAACCGATCCAAATCTCTCCCAATGGCCCCACCATATCTCATGTTTTCTTTGCCGATGATTGCTAATTCTGCACGAGAGCAAACTCCTAAATGAGACTTGTTAATAAGGTCTGCAAGATTTTTGTTCAAAAATTTAGATTCCTCCCCACAAAGAATTTACCTAGATCTAAAGTGGCAAAGTTTGAGAGAATCCTCAGTTTTGGTCTCACTTATAACATTGGCAGATTCCTTGGCTTCCCCTTACTACAAGGTAGGGTGACAAATGCTGATTTCTCCTTTATTCTTGAGAAGGTAAATAAACGTTTAGCTAATTAGAAGTGTAACTTGTTGAGTAGAGCTAGAAGGATCACTTTGGCCAAATTTGTCCTTAGGTCTATGCCCATATATACTATGAATAACCCGTGGATACCTCAAGGAGTCTATGATAAGCTTGATTCGTGCATTAATCAGCTTATTGGGGGAGGTTCCCATTGTCATTGGATTTAATGGAGCACAGTTAGCACTCCTACTAAGGAAGGGGTCTCGGTTTGAGAAGAAGTATGCAAGCCTGTTATTTTTTTTTTATATTTTATCTTTATAAATAAATGTTTTTATTTTTTATAAATAATTATTTTTGTCTTAAGTCATGAAAGGAAAATATTATTTATGATTTTTTATATGGCTAGTTTTCCCAGTCAAATAGTAATATTGGACTCTTCTATTTATATATATATATATATATATATATATATATATATATATATATATATATATATATATTTACATTGTTTTAAATGCCAAATCTAGATTTTTAAGTTAAAAGTTAAATTTTATAGGTCAAAATCAATTTTGAAAGGCATAAAACCGGTTTAGAAACTAAAATTGCATAAAGCCGGTTTTGAAAAATGTAAAGTCGATTTTGAAAACCAAAATTTCTTATTTAAAACTGAAAATAAATCAAAAACAGGTTATTGAACTTGGTTATGATTACAACAGGTTTTATAATCGATATACCAATTGTGTAGGTTGGTTTTAAATTTTGGTTATCATAAATTATTTTTGTGTGGTTTTGAATTGGTTATTGGTTATGGATATATAACCAAAAGGTGAGCACCCTAAATAATGTGATGAAGATGAAAACTCTAACAAGATTTAATTTATATACACGTTACACTATCTCTTAATTAAAAGTTGACACGTTATTAAAATAAATTGACCAATTGGTAACTACCAATTAGTTGAATGGTAACCAACCATTCCATGAATTGTGATTGGTGGAGGTATATGTATAGAAATTAAACTCAATTTATTAAGCATTGCGGATAGATTATAATTGGAAAAGTGCCCCATGTTTAACCGTTGGGTTGAGTTTGCAAACGCGCATGTTTAGGCCCAATTTCGTTACCGTGATGAATGATATGGGCCGGGTTCTGAATCCATTCGTTCTATGCGCTAGGGTTTCATTTATAATAAAGCAGTTAGGGTTTTAACGCAGAAGTAGTCGACACATACACAAACCGAGGGAGAGAGAGCGAGGGAGGGAGAGAGAGAGAGAGAGAGGGTTCAAAGCTTCTCGCAAACATGGGTATGATTCGTCTTCCATCGTTCTTCTTAGATCTGTCACTGTAATCAGCTCCCAGTAACAGCTATGATTGTTCAGTCGTTCGTGCTCTCATGGTTTTTGTTATTGTTCTTCTACAGGTATTTCTAGGGATTCCATGCACAAGAGACGTGCCACTGGTGGCAAGAAGAAGGCATGGAGAAAGAAGAGAAAGTAATGTCTTCTTCATCATTTTATAAATTCGATTTTGATATTGTTATCTATTTTTTATTTATTTAATCGCTGCTCAAATTTGTTTATACTATTATGTGAATCAGATGCTTTATTGTATTTTGATTTGATTTGATTTGTTTGTGTATTTGCGTAATATTTTGCTACTTGTTAGTCCGAATGAGAGTGGTTTCATTTCAACTGTAAAGACTGGCTCTTGTATTTTTCAGTGTTTGGTGTTTTGATGGATGGCTACATTTCTGCAAGTTCATATGTTAGAAATTCAGATCTAGAGTTGGGCATTTTTGAATTTTACACTGCACTTTGGTTATCTTTTTTGTTAGAAAAAAATTGCTTACCAATATCTGATTTAAAATCAGTTTAAATGTTTCATTTCTGTTTATAGTTGTCTCACTCATTCGGCATTATGCTCTCCGGATGACTAGTTGAATTGATCTTTCTTATTCACTACTCTAACATTTCTAAGTTTCATTGTGAGATTATAGAAATTTGTGTGCGGTGCCATAATTTTCAATAATGTTAGTTTGCTTTGTTCATTTAAGAAGGGAATCTATATAACACAGGGAGAAGAAAATACACCTAGGTTGAACTTAATATGTCTTATCATCTTATTTAGTAAACAAACCATCATGTAAACATTGCTTGCCAGCGTCAATATTGACATAGCAATCCTGTATCTGCAGTCCCTGATGATAAATTAGTAGGCTGATAATGGCGTGTCATTCTTTTCAGTTAGTTGTGGTTAGGTTTGTCCTGCTTTTACTTTGGTCAGATCATAATTCTATTGGTGAATGTCATCTAACATTGACTTTCTGTTTGGATGCCGAGCTGAGCTGATCCCCGCTAATTATTTTTTAAACTTAGACTAACATGTTCTGCTCGGTTTATATAGGTACGAGCTCGGTCGCCAGCCAGCAAACACCAAGTTGTCCAGCAACAAAACGGTCAGGAGAATCCGTGTTAGAGGTGGCAATGTTAAGTGGAGAGCTTTGCGTTTGGATACTGGAAATTTCTCATGGGGAAGTGAATCCGTAACCCGCAAGACTCGGCTTCTGGATGTGGTCTACAATGCCTCTAACAACGAGCTTGTGCGAACTCAGACTCTGGTCAAGAGTGCTATTGTTCAGGTTGATGCTGCACCATTCAAGCAGTGGTACCTTCAGCACTATGGTGTTGAAATTGGTAGAAAGAAGAAAGGAGCAGCCAAGAAGGATGCTGCAGAGGTTGGTTTTTTTGAAATTTTCCTGTTATAGAATTATAGAATTTATTTTCCTAGGATATATCTATGCCTTTATCTATATTTGAAAAATGGCTATATTGCATGTGTTTCTTGACAATATGTTCTAGAAAGTATTTGGTTTGATTTAATCTTTCTATGAATGAACCGTATTTGCCTTTAAAGTGTACTCCCAAGTGATGATTTGTTGGATATACCCTGCAGTATCTTTCAGATATGATGTATTTTCTAATCTTTGGATGTCAAATATGCAGGAGGGTGAAGTTGCTGCTGAAGAAACAAAGAAAAGTAATCACGTGCAGAGAAAACTTGAAAAGCGCCAGACTGAGCGTAAGCTTGATGCCCATATTGAGGAGCAGTTTGGTGGTGGTCGATTGCTAGCCTGTATTTCTTCTCGCCCCGGTCAATGTGGCAGGGCTGATGGGTATGCATAACTCCCGTTTCTGAATAATTTGGAACCAACTTCATACATTATTTCGGTATTGATTTCTGTTTATTTTTTCTGTAGGTACATTCTCGAAGGTAAGGAGTTGGAATTTTACATGAAGAAATTACAGAGGAAGAAGGGAAAGGGTGCTGCTTAATTGTAGTATCTTTCAAACTTCTATGTCATTTGTGTTTTTTTGGATAATGGTTTTTCTGTTGATGATGACACTGTTGATTCACCTTTAGGCGGACTAGGACATCATTGGTGTCAACTCTTAGTTTTGTTCCAATTTCATCTAAATTTTGGATTTTAATTATTTATGTTACTGATAATCTACTTGTCACTGCAATTTAAATTTTTGCAATCGTTCTTGCTAGATCAGTTTCGAGGGAGGGGTTGCGGGTGGATTCCACTATTAAATAAGCATTTTATTTTCTTATATAATCCTATTGGAACAATTGCTCTGAAAAATGACTTATCAGTCTTGTTAGCTGTCCGTTACAACCAGAATATTAGAAGTTGTAGTTGCCCAAATTGGCTATAGTTGATTGAAATTTTTGTTTTTTTTTTAATTCTTGTGAGATCTAATTCTTAGTACGACCGAAGAATAAACAGATTAATGAGTTCCTCAATAAGGATATAAATTATCAACAATAATTTCTCAAGAAAAAGGTTTGTTTTACAATTTCAAGTGAAGAGGGAGCTATTTTTCCTAAGTTTGACAACATTGTTTGTAAAGACAAATTCAATTTGGCCTTCAAGTCCCAATAAAGAACACAAGTGAATTTAGATCGATTACTTTTTCAATCTGATATTCAGTTACGAAACGAAAACTATTGCCAGTTTCGAAACGAAAACTATTGCCCTCTTATTGCTTTTGCACTTTTCATGCTACGGGGAAATAAGTCAAATGTGATAATGGTTATGTTGGATTCAAGCTAAAATATGTTTAAATGTTCCGACCTCTATGGATTTTCCTGATAATTCAGTTGATCTTAGTATGAAACGTGTCATTTTTGTTTCATTTTCGATTTTTATAAATGAGATTTCTTGTCTGAAGTTTTTTCTCCATAAATGGGAGTTCTTGTTTCATTTGTATGTTGTGTGTCTAGGCTTTTTAGTAAGTAAAACTCAAGAAAAGAAGGCTACCAAAGAAATTAGAATGCCTAGGGGTGCCCCAAGATTTGTCCACAAAGGTCTTAAATTAAATGACATTCTCCATTTCTACCAAAACAACTGTGTTCGGCTTATCAAATTGCACAAATTAGAACTCCCATTTAGTAGAAATATTCTAGTCAAAAAACATTTAGTAGAAATATGCGTACAGATCGAAGGTATGATTTATAAGGATGGATGGATAGTAAGGTAGTGGGAGGTCAATCTTAATATTTGAGAGTGCATTCCTTTGTGGGAAAAGTGTATTTGAATTCATACTAGAGTGTGTGTGGAAGAAGCTCAACAGCATCCTCAATGGAGAAACCCAAATTAAGTATTTAAATAGGTCTCATGTGTACACACCAGTCTCATTTATAATTTTTTAATAATAGTACTTATATAAGAACTTTTTCTCTCTAACTCAGAATCCCAACAAAATTTACTAAATGGGTCTCACTAACTTTATCAATTTACATTTTAACAATTTATGAAAAGGAAACGTGTGGGTCCCTATTTAGAGGAGAAAGAGAGTTTATTATTCAAGAGTTCAATCTTAATAGATACCCACTTTTCAATCTCCACAATGGGGATACCTATAAGATTTTAATTCTTAAGAGATAAGAATCTCCCATCGTAGATGCTCTAGTGTTCGGTTGTGCCTCAAACAAGATTATTTCCAGGAAATATTATTAATCAGGAAAAGAAGTAATATCACGGCTCCTATATTTTTTTGGCAACAAAAAAAAGGTCATTAGCTAAAAAAAAGAGCGATGATAATGAGTACAATATTTTTTTTGCAAAATGTAAGAAACAAAAGTATTTAACCAATGTTTTAAAAACCGGACTGGACCGGCCGGTTCAACCGGGAACCGGACCCCCGGCCGGTTGGTTCAACCCCATTTGAACCGCAGTCCTATTGAACCGCCCAGAACCGGATCGAACAGGGGAAGAACCGGGTTGAACCGCGGTTCAACCGCTTTGAACTGGAAACCGAACCGGATTGAACAGCCCGAAATACATTTTTTTTATTTTTAAATTTACTTTTTTATCCAAAATTTAATATTTTTTATTTTTTATTTAATAAATTACTCATCCAGTTCAATCATGGTTGAACCGGTTGAACCGATTGAACCATGAACCGGAGGCCTCGCAGGTTCGATCTCCGGTCCGGTTTTAAAAACATTGTATTTAACAATACATGTGGGTTCTGGTGTTAAAAGTAGAGGTGCAAACCTATTATGACGTTTCATATCATACTTTTTACCTTTTCTGATAAAAAAATAAGTTACAAATACACCGTAAACGACCTAAACAATCAGAGCTGTCCTAAACAATTTGGAGGGTCTGTTCAATTTTTAAATATTGGGCTCCTAATTATACTTTTCTCAAATGAATTACCAAAAATACTCATACTTTTGGTTTTTATTAAATTTACAAATTTTACAATATAATTAGTATATATTTCATTCCTAAAAAAATTAGTATGTATTATAGATTTATTATTACAATTTTATCGTGTTAAAAATCTAAGCAAGTGGTAATTTTTTTTACACTTTTAGGACCCATATTCTAATCGAAGAAGAGACTTTTTTTAAGCAAGATCTAGCAAGAGACTTACTTGCTGCAATCTACGTGAGTTTAGTGAAATCTTATTACTGTTTTTTTTAAATATAAGGCCCATTCATAATGGTAAGATACTTACTTGCTGCAATCTACGTGGGTTTAGTAAGAGGCTTACTTGCAAAATATATATATTGGGAAAGTTACAATCAGTAATATGAAAATGATGATACAAAGTGACATTTTAATTTGTTTGGTTCAGTGGTTGTGTTATCTTTTGCGCCCCAATGGAACTAGCTATATGTAGGACTCGAACCAACAACTTGTATAGAGACGAAAGTGTTAACCGCTAGGCACACCAACATAACAAGTTAATTACGCACGTGCATGTATATTTTATAAAATTTCACTCTTTTGTCATTAAGTATATTCGCATGTATATTATAATAGACCAACCATCCTCTTTGTGTTATGGATTTGTCACTCATAGGACTATCTATCATTTCCACATGGTATTTTTATCGTCTTCCACAAGGATTCAAACTCGTGACCTTAGAGTGGGGCTCAATCTCTTATCTTTATATATACATTCAAATGGTGTATGACATCATCAATGAGTACTTTATGCGCCCCAATGGAACTAGCTATATGTAGGACTCGAACCAACAACTTGTATAGAGACGAAAGTGTTAACCGCTAGGCACACCAACATAACAAGTTAATTACGCACGTGCATGTATATTTTATAAATGTCTTCAACATTTCTTGGGCCCTAAAAAAATAGCATTGGGCTGGGGCTCTGTGCGATAGCACAACCCGTACAGGCCTATGGCCGGCCCTGTGTTGCTTTTGTACTCTGATTTATCTTCGAGATATTTATCTTTGCTTTGTATTGCTTTTGCAAGTTATTCTACTCCGATTTCAGTTCCATTTTTTTTTCATCGTTGAAATTATTTATCTTTAGTGCATTTTAATTTGAATCTATATTTGAGGTTTTTTTAGCTACCTCACAAACCTGCACTGATGGGCCCAATCTTATTGGGGCAATAGTGGAAATATAAAATTTCACTCTTTTGTCATTAAGTATATTCGCATGTATATTATAATAGACCAACCATCCTCTTTGTGTTATGGATTTGTCACTCATAGGACTATCTATCATTTCCACATGGTATTTTTATCGTCTTCCACAAGGATTCAAACTCGTGACCTTAGAGTGGGGCTCAATCTCTTATCTTTATATATACATCCAAATGGTGTATGACATCATCAATAAGGTGGGCACTCCACTCCATTTTGGCGCCAACATTCCCCCTCACTACCCACTTTGGCGCCAAACCCCCCCTCCCCTCCCCTCCCCTTCCCCCTCCCCCACCCACCCCCCCTCTTTTTTTTCTTCTCATTTTTTATATTTTCATTCTTTAAGAATAATTTAAATTTAAGAAAAAAAATTAGATCTATAAATAGATGAAGTTTGTTCCTTAATAATCGGATTAGTGAAAAATGAAAAATAATTTCCCGATAAATTATGTAAAGTGTGATGCTAGCCACTGTGTTTTAAGGTAATTTAGAGTCTAAAAAAAATTAGTTGTTCAAAGGAAATAGTAATGCAAAACAGTGTGTTTTGGGGTTCTTAAGCGGTCGGAAAAAAAGTAACTGTTCAAATATACAGAGTTTGTTCCTTAGTAACCTGTTTGTTGAAAAAAAGAACTTTTATGTAATGTGATAATGACTTACTTGATTATCATTTGTTGTCTATATTTTAATGGACCAATTTCATTTGTCACTAACTACTTTTTTTTCATTCTATACAACATTCGTAATTTTATATTTTAAGGGTACTTTATGGTTCACTAGAAATTTTAACTGTTCAAATAGCGGAAATTGATTCCTCCATAATCAGATTAGTGAAAATGAAAATTAATTTCGCAACAAATATGTTCTACCTTATAGTTTTCTCTTATTGGCTAAACATAACTTAGTTGTTAAAATTTGACTTCAATTACTATTAATCTAATTTTGGTCTTATAATACTTCAGTAGACCCTAAAGCTTTGGCCCCGTACATCGCACGGGTCACGGCGCTAGTATATACCAAACATGTTGTGGGAATGAGAAGTTCTATCATACGAGATGCATGTTTTTTAGAGTATGGACCCATGGTGAGCATGTTTCGCCCTACTGGGTCAAGCTTCCTCTAGTGGTTGAATGATATTTTGTCTTTGTTGGTGATTAACCAAGATCCTGAGATGGTAGTAGAAAATCCATATGTGTGCTATAACCTATGGGCAGCGATGCTCACAAAAATTGAGAATTCATAAAGGGTGTGTGGGTTATGTAGTTTTATTTTTTGGAGAAATTGAAATATTTTAACTTAAAATTTAAGGTAAAATATTCCGAACCCAAAAATTACATTACTCCAAAAAATACTTCATCCAAACACATCTAAAGATTTTTTTATCGAAGAATTCTTAAAGGGTTAGACTTTAAAGAAGAATGAGCTTGAAAATGGTTATCGTGTTACTCACAGGTCTCTTCGTGATGGAAATTACCTCGGATTAGTTAGGGTGGTGATTAAGTAAAATAAAAATTCTTTCCAAAATGTTGACTTTTTCACGAATTTGTTTTTTGAAAAGTAAGCAATTATTTTATAAAAATAATAAGTTTTAGAAGTTTTCCAACCATTTGTCACATATTTTCAAAAAAAACAAGAATATAAAAATAATGTAAAAAAATATTTCAAATGAGAAGCTGTTTTGAGTAGCTTATCACAAAAATCATTTTTCATAGAATGAGTTTTTTTTATTTACAAAAATGCTATTTTCAACGTGTCACACAAATACAACATTTCTTAAAAATATCTAAAAATTAATCTCTAGATTATTTAATATTGAAATCACTTATTTTTTAAATCTGTAAAAAATTAGCCCTTAAATCACTAATTTTGTTGGAATCACAATCAGTTGCAACTAACAATTGAAAAAGTGCTAGTTAAAAGAAAAAAATTGACCAAGTGATTACGCAACGCTATGAATGAGAAAATGCAATGAACTGACCTTATTTGGGCAAGCCGGAAATTCATCAACCACTCCTTATTATAAAACACATGCTTGCACAGTAATCAACTTATAAATTATTCAATTATTGTGACTGGATTTATTCAATTATTCAATCAACATATTTAGGCTTAGCCCACGACTTATAAATTATTCAATTATAAATTATTCAATTATTCAATTATTTCTACTTATAAAACCGGATTTATCCATCACAATGATAAATCAGTTTTGTATTAAAAAATAAAATTTATTTTATTTAAATTTTTAAAAAAAGTTATAAAAACACCACTAAAAATCCATTAAACAATTAAAACTAATTTAAAAATTATAAAAACACCACTAAAAATCTAACAAAATCAAAAGAAGGTTATGCAATTTTTTTTAGATTTTTTTGGAGATTATGAAAGATAAAAAAATTAATAAAAAATAGTAAATGATAGAATTTGGGATTTTGAGCCCCGCAGTCCCGATAGGAGTCCCTTCTTTAAGAGTTATGGTCTCTGATTTTTTTCGAACTTAATGGCTGAGGTTTAGGGACAATCGAAGTAGATTGCCCAAAAACCGATTTTTTAGCCTAGAGTATCTTGCCGGCGTACAACATCGTCACGTGTAACAAATATCTACACACTAAACAGAACCAAAAGATCACCGATATCTATATATATTTTATTTTTTTTAAAATTAATTTTAATTTTTTAACAAATTTATCTATTTTATTTTGCAAAACGGATTTATCTATTTAATAGATAAACCCGGTTTTGAAAATTGAAAAATGAATTTATCTATTAACCCGGTTTTGAAAAATTGCAAATCGAATTTATCTATAAATCTGTTTCCAATTTTTTTGCAAAACGGATTTATCTTAAAAATAGATAAATCCGTTTTATATTTTTTAAGAGGTAAAATAGGGATAAATGATTTTTGTGGAGGTATGATATCTAATGGTGGGGTATAAAAAACGCAACCCATTAATATTTTTTTTTTGGTCCAAACAACCCATTAATATTTTGATGGTTGTTCTTATTTTTTTGGTAAGAACTAGTTACTAGTTCCTATAACTAGTAGCCTACACGAAAATTTAGGCCCAGTTTCTATTTGGAGTTCTGATTCTAATCAATGACTTACTTGGGTCAAATGCTCTACCTCGACAACTTTGCATTATATTTAGGCTAAATTGCTTCCGGGGTCCTTTATCTTTATTTAAAGTAACGATTTAGTCCTTTATTTTTTTTTGTCCCAAATCATTCCTTTATGTTTTAATTTTTTGACACATAAATCCTTTTCTGTCCCAAATTAGTCATTTATGTTTCAAATTTTTAACACATAAATCCTTTTTTTTGACACATAAATCAGCCCTGTTAACGGAAAAGGATCTATGTGTCAAAAATATGAAAGATAAAGGACTTATTTGGGACAAAAAAAACATAAAGGACTAATTCGTTACTTTAAATAAAGATAAGGGACCCCGGGAGCACTTTAGCCTTATATTTAAATAAAGGGTTTTTTTTATACCCCCGTCGGCTTCCATGTACCCCCACCCAAAATCGTAATCCCAAAAATACCCCTGACATAAATTACAAAAATTGACTTTCGGAAGATTCTCTGGTGGGGGACCACTTAATCTGGAAATTGGATTTACCTAAATGGAAGGTAAATCCGATTAGCTTTAAATACTTAAAATTCCACGCATAAGTCAAATCGGATCTATCAAACTGACAGATAAATCTGATTTGACAATTTAATTCAGAACAGAAAGCGAAATATTAATAAATCGGATTTAGCTAAATCCGCTTTTATCGTTTAATAAATCAGATATACCAGGATGAGGGTATATCCGATTTGTAAAAAACACAAAGCGGATTTACGTTTGAAGGCACGTAAATCCGTTTTGTTTTTTTTTTTTAAATTATTTTCTTTATAACTGTTCTTCTATTTTGAAACAGATATTGTGCATACAGAGTCGCAGGTCGTTCCTTTCGTGGTAGACACTACAGAGGCATTCTGGACGGAGAGGGTATATTTTTCAAACCAATTTTCTTGATCAAAGTTTGGTAGATATTTAATTAATAAAGTAGGCAACATTTATCTATTTTTTCTATTTTGTAGATTTTTTCTACACGCCAGGATGTTGAAGAGTGGGCTAACGCGGTTGGGAGGCGTATTGGAGTTGTGGTTATCATCGTAAGATCTGACAAAGCTGGAGGTAAAAAGGGTTCTAGAGATAAGATTATATTTGGTTGCGAGAAGCAAGGGAAGTGGTCTAATGATTCTAGAGTTTTCGGGTCTAAGAGAAGAAGCTGTCCGTTTACATTGAGAGCTACTTGTACAATACGTCATGAGGGTTGGCGTGTGAATGTTAGGTGTGGTCTTCACACACATGAGTTGCTTACTACCCCGGTTGGGTCGACAGCTTTTGGTCATTTAACTAAGCCGCAAAAAGCTATTGTTAATGAGCACACTGATCTGAATGTTGCCCCGAAAAATTGTCTTACTGCTTTGAAGAACCATTATCCGGACAACGTCACTTCTCTTCCTCAAATATATAGTCAACGTTACGCCTATAGGTCTTCTAAGAGGGGTCCTAGAACGGACATTCAGGAGCTTTTGAGATTGATTGAGTCGCAAAATTATTTATGTTGGAGCAGAAAAGTTGAGGGTTCCGATGTGGTCAGTGACATCATGTGGGCGCATCCCACTTCTATTAAGTTATTCCGGTTGTTTCCAAATGGATTTGGCCTAGTGGTGAGCGGGCTATGGTCCGTAAGGGTCGACTCGGTTTGCTCCCGGGTTCGATTCTCACGAAAAGTATTTCCTTGGGGAGGTGAGATGACCAATTGCCGCGATTACTCGCCGGGGATGTGAAGATCCCCCTCCACAGTTTTTAATCTAAAAAAAAAAACTCTTAATTTAGTACTTAAAATACCATTTTCTGTCCTATTTAGTTTCTAATTTATGAAAATATATTAAACAGTACCTAAAGTTTATCTATGATCATCAATTTAATTCTTATGCAGCAAATTTTAGAGTTTAAATTGATAGACGAAAATAAACTTTATGGACTATTTTATACTCTATCCATTATAGAATATAAGCAAAAACGGGTCAACAAAAGTTGAAGTATCTGGTCCAAATTTTGGACCAAATGTTGACCAATTTTTGCTTATATTTTGTAACAGAGGAATTAAGTTTTTATATATATTTTTATAAGCAAAATATTATGTTAATGAGAGTACTAGGTCTTGGATTCTGCCATAGCAGAGAAGAAGAAAGCTGAAAAATGCATTCTGTATATTGAATAAATCTGTTACTGTACAATTACAATTGAAGCTTATATACATTGGTTTATATCCAACCGTAAACTAACCTATATGGTTAAATAATCAACTAACAGCTAACCATAGTTTAACCATTTACAACTAACAAAGCTAATTGGTATTTACAATAACTATTTACACTATATATTGACATCCCTCCTTAAGTTGGACTGTGTATGTTTCACATGCCCAACTTGGAGACAAAGGACTGAAAAGATGTAGCATGAAGAGGTTTTGTAAACACATCTGCAAGTTGACCTGCTGAAGCCACTGGAAAGATCTAGGTGCACAGTCTTGCTTTGAATCTTTTCCCTCACCACATGGCAGTCAATTTCAATATGCTTTGTTCTCTCATGAAATGTAGGATTATGAGCAAGATAAATTGCTGATTTATTGTCCCAATATACTACAGAGGGACTGGTTTGGGGAAGCTGTAAGTCTCCGAGGAGGTAATGTAACCACTGAATCTCACAAACAAGGCTTGCGAGAGCCCTATACTCAGCCTCTGATGCAGATCTAGAGACTGTATTTTATTTCTTTGATTTCCAGGATATGAGAGCAGACCCAATGAACACACAATAGCCTGTAATAGAACGTCTAGTATCAACACAGCAGGCCCAATCTGAGTCTAAGAAACCAGAAATATTTAATTGATTAGATGCAGGAAACCAATGTCCTTTTGCTGGTGCTGCTTTGAGGTATTTCAGAACTCGTGTTGCTGCTTGAAAATGTGCTTCTGATGGGTTTGAAGCAAATTGACTCAGCTGCTGCACAGAAAATGTAATGTCTGTCTAGTATTTGTTAGATAAAGTAAACATCCAATGAGACGCCTATATGCAAACTGATCAGAGTAAGGTGTCCCCCCTTCACTGCTAAGCTTCACAGATGGATCGGCAGGTGTGGAAGATGGCTTAGCAGCGAGAGTACCACTATCTTCAAGAAGTTCCAGAGTGTACTTTCTCTGATTACGAATAACACCCTTCTTGGAACGTGCCAATTCAAATCCAAGGAAAAACCTTAAGGCACCAAGGTCTTTGATTTGAAATTGAGAATCTAAGTACCTCTTAACATCATTGATTTCAAGCATGTTGTTACCAACTAGAACAAGATCATCTACATAAACAAGCAACACAGTAATAGAATGAAGAGTAGATTTAACAAACAATGAGTGGTCATCTTCTGCTGAGTGTAGCCCAAGGAAATGAGGGTTGTAGTGAGCTTGTGATTCCATTGACGACTAGCTTGTTTCAAGCCATAAAGGGACTTATGCAATCTGCATACCTTGGCAGATTTGTCTGTGGTAGAAATATGTGAGCCTGGTGTCATATAGACCTCCTCACTTAAGTCGCCATGCAAAAAGGCATTGTTGAATTCCAACTGCTCAAGGAACCAGTTCTTGGCTGCAGCAATGGCTAAAAGAGTCCTAACAGTAGTGATTTTGACCACAGGGCTAAATGTTTCAAAGTAATCAACCCCTTCTAATTGATTATACCCTTTGGACACAAGTGTAACACCCCGATAATTTCTAACTTGTAGAAACTACCGAAATGCACTACTGGCATACATCAGAGTGACTTTCCTTTCAAAATATTGAACACATACTAAACTTCGATGAATTACTCATCAAACATACTTACATAACTGAACAGAATATAAATAAAGTCGGCCCTTACACCCTCAACTAGTGTTCAATACTCAAAAACCGAAAGTCTGCGGAAGCGATTTACAACTTGAAAGACATAAGTCGTACAATCGAATAGTCTTAAGATACTGAATAGAAATACAGAAATACAAAGGAAACTGAAATACAAGACATAATGAAATAAAGATAGCGGCCGCTCCTCAAGCGTCTCCATAGCCGTGCCTCACGGTCTTCAACTTTCCCTGCTTAACTGAAAAACAACAACAATGGATTGGGTGAGACAACTTGTCTCAGTGAGTTCTATCGCGACCCCTTACTAATTCTCTCGGTTCAATTATGCTTGATTCATTATACTTAACTCATAAATCATAGTCCTCAAAATTGACTATGTGGGTAACTAACTAAACGTTGTCCTCATAACCCTCAAGTCGGTTACAAGACACAACACTAACTAAAGTTATAGCGTGTCACCGGTCACTCGGCATAATAAGCTTCCGGTGAACCCGTCTCCACTAATCGGCTGGGTCCCTAACGGGACCTAGGTTCATAAGGCTCATGACTGCCTCTCCCCTAGCACACTAAACTAAATAGGGTCGTCACCCCGACTAAAAGATATATATGAAGATATACCTGAACTGAACTCAACAATGAACTTAAACATAACAATAACATAACAATAAACTGAACTGAACATAATCTTATTATTAACATTAGGCGATCTAATTACTAACTTAATCTTATAATTAAGTGATCTCACATGGCTTACTAAGGCTTACTAACCTAACTTATCATGATGCTAATCCAGTCAGTCCAGCATAAATACATCAATCACACTTAGCATAACCACAACAAGATAATCGGTCTCATAACATGAACTTAGCTTAGGCATAACAATCTCATAATTAGGGTCATATCCTCAAGAGCGAGTTAGAATCAATCAAACAATGGTATTAATAGGGTCACATCATCACAGTTGGTTGAGAAGGAGATCGGAAGAGGTTTGGAACCGAAAGGAGCGACGAAACGGAATTTAGGAGTACGGTACCCGAAGGGGGCGCACGATCCGTGCCCAGGGGCGCACGATCCGTGTGTCCTGTTACTTTTCTCTAATTGCCAACCAGAAGGGGACGCACGATCCGTGCCCAGGGGCGCACGGTCCGTGCATCCTGTGAACTCAGAATAATGTCCTCTTTCGTTCCGTTTCGATTTTCGATCGTTTCTAATCCGTAACCCGATCGACATCCAACCTTCAGACAGAATTTATACACATAATTCCAGACACAATCCAATCAATCATCATACAGCAATCAACAATCATAACCACAATTCATAAGTACTTAATCAATCACATAATTCGGTCGCCCTAACGATATTTTCATAAAACGGTTTGTACCGGTTTTCGTAAAACGCGACACCTAATACTCATAACACAAAATACTTGACCGTAAAAATCCCTAGTGAGTATAGAACTCACCTTTTGGCGATGACAATCGCTCCCAACGCCGAAGCTTCGCGAACTCGGACGAACGGCGATCCCACGAATCTTCCCGAATTCGCTCCAGCTACTTCCACCAACAAACCGTCAATTTGCAACGAGCATAGCTAGGTCAATACGTGACCAAAATCCTTAAAATCAGTGCCCATTGTGAAGAGAATTTTGTCTACTCTCTGATGGAGAAAGATTCACTTGCATGCAACCAGTAGTTTGGGAGATATCAACAAAACAAGAGGACTACTTCGGAACAGTGGCTGATTCTTAATCCAAAAGTTGTGAGCATGATATCTCTCTCATTTCTCAATGAAATCAGGCGGTTCTTGTGCCCAAAATGAAGATCTTTGTGTCTAGTTTCTAGAGGGATAGGAATCACGATCATCGGAGTCCTGCACAGGGAGATACGATGAAAATACCAAAGGGTGCTAAAACTGTTTTGTTGCAGAATTTGTGACTTGAAGAAACTGATTTCCAAGGCTTTGAACCTCCATCAACTCGACTTCTCCAGATTCTAGACTCCACCCAAAGGCTTACCAATGACAATGTAGTGATTGAAACCCTCTAATCTTGCTCTAATGATTCGAAATGTGGTTTGTTGATGACTTTAAAACCCTTCTTCAAGCTCAAGATGAACAACAATATGTGAATGAAGCTAAAAGTTCCTTCTTTCTCTCTCAAACGAGAGGATTTGAACTGAATCTTTGAATAAAAGTGGTATCAATGGAAAGAGGAGAAGAAATGAACAAGAATGGTGCAAAGAGTGGCAACATGCATCAAAGGTTTGGCCATGATCTCACCCTCTCTTCCTTCTCTCAAACTCGTTACTTCTCTCCCTCTCTTTCTCAGCCTTTCTTTGTTTCTGAAATATTGATTGTGTGGAAAGTGAGAAGTTTGGTTCAGCTGGAAATGTCTTAATGAGCTGAAGGGAAATAATTGATGTGGAAAGACCAAACTGTCCTTTAGTTATTAACTTCCTCCTAATTCCATTTTTAATCACATAATCAAACAATGATTTACTCAATAATTAAATAATCATTATGTGTGTGTTTGTAGGAGGATGGGTCAGCTGAACTCACTTTAGGGTGGAAAGGACGAAAATACCCCTATCCTAATATTCTCACTTAAAATTCCAATTAGCTCACCAATAAATCAACAATTCAAGTTCCTCATATATTTTAGCACACAAGCAAAATATACTTCACTTAATCAATTATGCTAATTAATTATCTAGATCTCTTGCTAATTTCTATTAATCCACTTAGCTAAAAAAAATGGGGATGTTACAACAAGTCTAGCTTTGTGTCTCTCAAGGGAACCATGAGCCCTATATTTAGTTTTATACACCCACTTACAACCTATGGGGGTCTTACCAGGGGGTAGATCAACTATGGAACAAGTTTTATTCAATGCAAGGGCATCAAGTTTAGCTTGCATTGATTTTTGCCAACATGGCTGCAATGAGGCTTGGGAATAGGTGGTTGGATCAATGGTGGAAGAAATAGAACAGCAAAATTTTTTGTAAGGTAAAGAACATTTATTATAGGAAAGAACTAAGGACAAAGAATAAAGGGGAAGAGTACCTTGTGAGTGATTGGCCCAGGTGGAGAAACAACAATGATAATCCTGCAAGTAACTGAGTTGGTGAGTAATTCTAGTTGAATGTCTAAGTGGTGGTGGTGGTGAATTATTTGGCTCAGTATTGGTAGATGTTCCTGTGGTAGGGTTGGTTTCTGTGGTTGAACTAATGTTTGGTGAATTATTTGGCTCAATATTGGTAGATGTTTCTGGTTCATGAATTGATTGATCAATTGGTGGTTAAGGTGGTGAATCAAAGATGTAGGTGGGTAGATGTGTTTGTTCAGTTGAGAGTTGTTGTGAAGGTGTTGAAGTTGATTTGTGAAATGGGAAATGATCTTCATAGAAGATCACATTTCTGGATTCCAATAATTGGTGTGAGTTAAGGTCATATAGGATATATCCCTTGAGGCAATCTTTGAACCCTAAGAAGACTGTTTTTCTAGCTCGTGTGTCAAATTTTGTTCTATTTGCAGTTAAGGTGGTTGCATAGGCAAGACAACCAAAAATTTTTAAGTGAGTGAGTGAGGGTGGCTGATTGTGAAGTATCTCAAAGGGTGATTAGTTGTGGAGAATTGGTGTAGGGATTCTATTGATCAAGTGCTGTGAAATTCCACAATTTGTGAGGTAGTTGGGCTTGAAAGAAGAGGGCTCTAGCAACATTAAGGATATGTTGGGGTTTCCTCTCAACAAGCCCATTTTGTTAAGGGGTTTCAACACATGATCTTTGGTGGATGATGCCTTTACTATAGTAAAGACCATTCATAAGAAATTCAACACCATTATCACTTCTAAGGCATTTAAGTTTTGTTTTAAACTAAGTTTCTATGTAAGCTATGAAATTGGTGAGGTGTGTACGGGTTTCTGACTTGGCTTTCATGAGGATAGGCCAAGTATACCTACTAAAGTCATCTACTAGGGTTAGGAAACATTTGTGCCCAAGCATAGAAATATGAGAATAGGGTCCCCAAATATCACCATGAAGTAATTCAAAACTATGTGAAGTAGTGGAAGTGCTAAGGGGAAAAGAGAGTTTTCTTTGTTTAGCAAAATGACAAACATCACATGGACCTTTATTATTATCAAAATGAATGAAAGGAAATTGATTGGATATACAATGATGCCTATCATGAGATAAATGTCCTAATCTCATGTTCCATAGTCTCCTATTATCAGAGTTTGTGGTGGACTTACAATGTGAACTAGATGGGAGAACAACATTACAAGCAGAATTTCTGTCACTAACATGCTCAGTTACTTGTGTGGAAAAATTGTAAATCTTCTTATGCAGCATAGCTGATCCAATCATCCGCTTGGTATGGGCCTGAAACAAATAACAACCATCATCGTCAAAATACACATTAATCTTGCTGGAAAGGGCAAGTTCTGGCACAGACATTAGGTTGGAACCAAAATTCTCAATATACAACACATTGTAGAGTACTATATCCTTGGTGATATGTACAGTGCCTATATGAGTAGCAACAACTGAGGTATAGTTAGGACAGGTAATTGTGGTGTGTGTAATTGGCTTATAGCTAGAAAAGAGACTAAAATCAGAAATGATGTGGTCTGTGGCCCCTGTGTCTACTATCCAAAATATAAATTTCTCACCAGAAATATGATCAGCATAAGTATGAGAGCTGGAAGCTGAATTGGAAGCAGGAATGTAAGTCATCACTGTGTTGGTTTGCTGCATAGATTGTTGTAGTATCTCAAGAAGACCTTTGTACTGATCTGGTGTAAAGGATAGAGTGCCGTTTCCGTCCTCTGTGCTCTTGGACTGTCCTTCTTGTTTCAGCACTACACTGTCACTGCTAACAGAATTAGTGGAATTCTTTTGATTATTTGTTTGGTACCCTGGAGGAAACCCGTGTAGGAAATAACACGTATCAATTGTGTGATTCATTTTGTTGCAATGAGTGCAGAGTCTTGATTGACCTCTTCCTTGTCCACGACCAAATCTTCCTCTGCCACGAGTATTGTTTCCTCCTCTATTGAAGCTTTGCACATGATTTGCCATTGGCACAGGTTTGCTTTCAGTATCAGTTTCAGTAGCTACAATAGATGTATTAACATTCATGTTTCGTTCTTGTTGAATGACAAGAGAAAAAACTTTAGTAATTTGTGGAAATGGCTCCATCATCATTATTTGGCCCCTTACATGTGAGTATTCCTCATTGAGGCCTTTCAGAAATCTAATTGTTTGATCTTGATCCCTAAATTTCTTTACATTTTGCGAAGTATCACAGGTACAGGGAGTGGTACACACACAAGAAGAGAGAGGACGAAAACTTTCTAATTCATCCCAAAAAGATTTGAGTTCAGTATAGTAATCAGAAACGGCTCGCGTACCTTGCGATAATTTGTAGATTTCTTCTTGAATATCTCCGATCCGGAACATGTCTCCTTGATCGAAACGATCGCGAAGATCCTTCCACCCATCATATGCCTTGTCAAAGAAGACGACTGACTTCGCCACACTCGCCGTAACCGATTTCTGTAGCCATGCCAAAGCGAGATTATTGCACCTAAACCACTGATTGTAGATCGAATGCGTCTTCGGTGGTGCGGTAATGGTTCCATCAACAAAAATCAATTTGTTCTTCGAAATCAGTGAAACATGCATGGATCGTATCCATGGTTGAAAATTTTTGCTACCTTCCAACGCCGGTTGAACAAGAACGACAGCCGGAGACTCGTTTGGATGAATGTAGAAAGGATTTGAAGTCACTACAAGAAAAATTGGACTTTTCGGCGGGCAAAATCCGCCGGAAAAGCCAAAACTCCGCCGAAAATGTGGACTTTTCGACAGATTTTTGGCGCCGGTAGCCAGCTCGCAGCAAACGGTTTCCGGCGGATTTCGTGGCACCGAAAAATCCGCCGGAAATTTCCGGGGAAAGTTCACAAATTCGCCGGAAAAACCGTTTTTTTTGAAAAGTTAATTATTATTTTTTTAAAAATCGTTTTATTTAAAAAATTAATATTATTTTATTAAAAACTTTAATTAATTATTTTATTAAAAACTTTAATTATTGATAAAAAAATAAAATTTAATAATTAATTAATTTACTATTTAAAAAAATAAAAATTAGAAATGAAAATTAATAATTAATTTAAATAAATATCCATACAACAAAAAAAATATCCATACAATAAAAAATATTCATACAAGAAAATAAAATAATCCAAAGCTACTGGGGGTGGCTGCTGGTCTGTGTCATCACCATGATAATAAGAATCATCAGATGCAAGAAAAGCACTAATCGCATTAATATTAAGATCGATGTGGGGCTGCTGGGGGACCGCCGCTGGGGGTGCTGGTTTGGCTAGTGGGGTGACTGCTGCTGGGGCTGCTGGTATGGCTGAAGTGCATACTGCTGGGAATACTGGGGTGTATACTACTGCTGATGCCACTGCTGAAATGCACCGCCATAATGCTGCTGCGGCTGCCGCGGCAGGTAGGATGGCATATGTGATGAGGATGGCCTCGAGTGTTGAGACATCAGCTGATCCTGCAAAAACTTAAAGCGCTCCTCATTTAGCCTAGCCTGCTCCGTAGCTACCCTAGCCCGCTCCTCCATGCACTCCTCAGCTATCCTGGCTTTCTCCCGAAGCGCATGCACTTTCCGTTCATTTTGCTCCTGCCGCTCGGCAAACTGACGCTGGGCCTCCCTCAGTTGCTGCGTCAATTGCGTAACAGCATTCAACTCACCAGCATTGGGAGCATAAGAGCGACCAGTACTCAAGGATCCAAAATGTGAAGCTGATAGACTCGGAATAATGCTTGTTCGGAAAGCAGCTGGTCCAATACCACCTGATCCTACCATATGATTACTCTTTTGGGGACCAACTGCTCTCTCCCAAATATCACGAGCTACTCTAGCCTCCTCCACTGGATCGATATCAGCTGCCCCACTGCTTTGTTGTGACTCATGGTACTCAGCCAGCCCACTCTGGAAGCTCTCCTGAAAAAAATAACCCAACAAATAAATAACTATAGCAAAAGTAGTTTTAATATAATATTCATCGCCCGATATATAAATAATAAACATTAATATATAATTGTAAAAGCAGTTTTACCTGAATATTTCTCGCCCGATCTGTAGCAAACTCACTAGTGTCCTCCCGCATATGAAGGTAGCGATTCAACTCAGGCAAAGTGATTGTCCGTTGTTCCCTCACCTCCTATATATATATATATATATATATATATATATATATATATATACACATGAAAATGACTAGTTAACTATAAATAAATAATTAATCAAGTAATAAAGTAATAAATTTACCAAACGCATGTGATGCGTTGCAGTATTAACACTCCCCCCTGTGTGTGTGCAACCACCTTTTTCAGAAGCATGGTTCTTCTTGGCTTTCTCACAATAATTCCTAAATTCTGGTGTCTTCCAGTACTCCTTTAACCCAGCCCAAGTTGAGTCTCCCATATAAGATGGCTTCGCATTCTTACCGTGCGCCTCCCGCAGTAATTCAAAATAGCGATGGGAACATCTCTTATGGAACACTCTCTCAACTCTCTTTGCTGCTCTGGTAACCATGTACATTTTTTCTATTTAAGAAATTTACAATAATGTTGTTAATTATAAGACAAATTAATTAATCAAGTCAATAAGATAATACACCAAATTAATTATTTCGTAGAACAACTTACCAAAAGTGATTTTAACATCCTCTCAATTGCCTCTTTATCTTTTCTAACGGCCGTCCAATTCTTCCAGCTGCTGGTGAAATTCTCCTTGATTGTTTTTGTGATGGCGGTAGCTGTAGCCTTCGAAGGAAGAAACCTGCATTAGAAAAAGATGATTTTTCTTACACCAAATTATATAGGTTATATAAAAGGCAACAAAAATAAATTAATAAATAATAATATATATACTTACGAATCGCCAGCAGTCTCCAATATAA
This sequence comes from Astragalus membranaceus, assembly GCA_039519185.1. Taxonomy (NCBI): domain Eukaryota; kingdom Viridiplantae; phylum Streptophyta; class Magnoliopsida; order Fabales; family Fabaceae; genus Astragalus; species Astragalus membranaceus. Next base: position 81,152,112 of record CM076854.1, on the reverse strand, counting down.
TACGCCCATCAGTTGTATACCTCACCACCTCACGGTCAACAGTGAATGTGCGTACCCCATCTGCATCAACATCTGTCGGGGCTAAGCCCTTAGTACCAGCAAGAATCATTGGGTCCCCTACAGTACTAGTACTAGCACCCTCAGACCCAGGTGGTGGCAAATATCTGCCACCAGAAACAACAACATGAGCAGGCTGGACACGACGCCCTAGGCGAGTAGAAGTCTTCCCCCTGCTAGTGCTGGCGGCACCCGTGATAGGTGGAGGAACATATGTCTCGTCACCGGATCCTGAGTGAGATGCGATGACTGTATCTAGACATATACATTTAAACAAACAAACATATACTAAACCGGTTAACATAAATATACTAAAAACAACTTAAAATATATAAACATATATACTAAACAATTTAAAATATATAAACATACTAATTAAACAAACATAAATTACATCCTTGATTAAAAATAGGTTAACATATATTGTTGAAACATAAATACACCAATGTGGTCTGTTGCATCTTCATCAGCATCTTATTCGTCATCAACTTCATCGCCGGTGTTTGGCTCATCACATAAACGACTAATGGGTTCAACTTGAATCACTTCATTTACATTAGACATCTCTTCCATTTGATAGGGCACATCTTCCACCGTGTCATCATTTGTCTCAATGCGACCTCTTGGTTTTGTTTTAATTGCGGCACACCAACCACGCCTATCAGTCTGCGTTGATGGATAAGGGACATAATAGACTTGTCTCACATTTGGTGCAATAACGAACTGATCATACAGTCGATATCTACCATTCATTTTAATGTCCACTGTATTTGACTTTGGATTCACCTTTGTTCCTCGAGCAGACAGATCAAACCAATTACAATAAAAAACCACTACCTTCTGACTAAAATCTAGATGGGGGTACGAAAGTTCATATATGTGTTGAACCACACCATAAAAATCATCTTCACCTCCTCCAGTGACACCCTTCATGCACACTCCACTATTGACTGTCTCTCTGCCCTGTGTGCATTCATTGGTGTGAAATTTGTATCCATTGACAAAGTGTGTGTGCCATTCTTTAACACATCTTCGAGGACCGTCTGATATGTTCCTCAAGTGTTGGTTGGTAGGAGTTGGTGGGAGGGCATAAACATGTTGCCTAAACCACGTTGGAAAATGTGCATTAATATGAGCAGAAGATTGTTGCTCACTTACGTCCTCTGATGACAAGAATTCCCTAAAAAGAAATAATTAATTGTTACACATTTGTCTACTTTATATTAACTAATTAAGATCGATAGTTAATGTTGAGGAACATACTCAATAAATGGTTGCACCTCAGTACTGTTTATCAACACATGAACATGTGCTGAACTTAACTCTTCATCTGTTAGCCAGTGAATTGACTCCTTCCCAGATGGACGATCGGGTAGACAAAAGACAGACAAAGCTAAATGATGTTTAGGCCATTCAGTATCCATTTCATTTCGACTGCTTCCAGGAGCAAACTCATTCTTGAAATAATAAGAACAAAAATGTGTTGTTTCACGGTGTAAGTAAGAAGAACATATCGATCCTTCAACTCTAGCTTTGTTTTTCACCGATCTTTTTGAATCACCCATGAACCTATAGAAAATGATATTAATTAACATAATAATCATATATTTTAAACTTGTTTCTTATATTATAAAAATTAACTGACCTTTCAAACGGATACATCCACCTGTATTGGACAGGTCCGGCAAGTTTAGCTTCATAGGCGAGATGCACCGGTAGATGCTCCATAGAATCAAAGAAACCAGGCGGAAATACTCTCTCCAACTTGAATAAGATAAGTGGGATGTCTTGTTCCATTTTTGAAAGATCATCAGCTTTTAGCGTTGCTGAACACAAATTCTTAAAGTATTGACTTATTTCAATGAGCGGATAACATTCTATAGGCAGGGAAGTCATTAATGGTCCACATCAAAGCCGCCCTCATCACAAAATTTTGTTTGCGTGCTGCATCATAAGTTAAAACACCATTCCACAACCTTTTTAGGTCATCAATCAAAGGTTGCAAATATATGTCAATACCAGCTGTTGGATTACTTAGCCCTAGAATAATAGAATTTAAAAACATGTATGTTTTAGACATACACATCTCTGGAGGAAGGTTGTATGGGGTAACAATAACTGGCCAACATGAATACGGTGTTGCCGAGGCTTGAATATATGGTGTGAAACCATCAGAGCATAAACCAAGCCGACCATTGCGTGGATCACTGGAAATTCTGGATGAACACGATCAAAATGCTTCCAAGCTTCACCATCAGATGGGTGACGTAATTCACCAGAATTATTTCTATTTTGATGGTGTCACGTCATTTTACCCGCGGTCTCCTTTGAAGTAAACATCCTCTGTAGCCTTGATATAAGCGGCAGATAGAATATTGCTTTTTGTGGAACCGGTTTGCCTCTGCTCACCCTTTCCCATTGACACGATAGTGTGGCTCTCCACACAACTTGCATTCCGACAACTCTCCATCATTTATGCCAAACTCATTGTTATAATAGAGCATGCAACCAAACACACAACAATCAATTCTTTTAGATTTTAAGCCAAGCTTCGATACCAGTCTTTTAGCTTTATAATAACTTTGCGGCAAAAGCCCTCTAATGGGGGTTGCATCCAACATCATTTTGGTCATATATTCCATGCACAACTCAGCAACATTAAATTGAGACTTAAGACCCAACAACCGAACACACATTAATAATTTTGAGTCTTTAGATCCTTCAAATAATGGTTTATTTGTCTCACTCAAATACATGTAAAACCTTTGAGCTTCCTCATTTGGAACTTCTTCAGCATCATATTCTGGTTCTTTAAAATCCAAATTTACTCCAACAGCGTCAGATATCATTCCCTGATAAACATCTAACGGTTGTATAATTTGGCCTTCAGATGTCGTAGTCGCTGGATAACTACTTGATGTGGGAGCTACTACTTCAACCGGAACATTAACCGCAGGAACTGCAGCTACCCCTGGTCCTACTTCCCCGTGACGACTCCATATCCAATAATTTGGCCTAAACCCATTATTGTACAAATCAAGTCTAACTTTTTCTTCATTTTTAATAAATAGAAAGGAACATTTCAAGCACAGACATCGAATACCGCCTTGTCGCGCAAATTCTTCATGACACTTAGCACAAAAAAGAAACTCTTCTACTCCTTCTACAAAACGTCACTTTAAACCGGATCTTCCAGGAAACAATCGATCATACATTCAACTACGATCCATAATTTCAAGATCTATGTACTACACTACAACGTAAATGAAATAAACTATCAAATAAACTATCAATTACTTTATATTTTGATATATATTGATATATTAATTACTTTATTTTGATATATCAATAAACTATCAATTACCAGCAACATAATGAATTTTTAGATAATGTTATATATTAATAATTTAAACATTATAAATAATAATTGTAAATTTAATTTTAAATTTCAATTTTTATAAGACAATGTCTGTTAATAAAATTTATAAGTGAACTTAATAAATAAGTTTTTTCAATATAAATTATTTTGTATTATTATTGCAAACAAAATTTGTAACAAAATTTTACTATAAATAGTGAAGTAATTAATATTTTATTAATTTTAATATTGTACCAAAAATGTGATTTGAGAAAACCAACTTCTAAGACACGACAATGAGACACAGGAACATGTATTCAAATCATCGACAATAAGCGTTATTAAAAGTCACCAAGGACTAAAAGAAAAAATCCAAATTTTACAGTGACCAAAAGTTGGTAAAATTTTTTTAGACACTAGAAACAAAAAATCCATATATATGTTGATATATTAATTACTTTACTTTGATAACTAACCGTAGTGAAGAGAATGCTCTGACTTGAAGCGTATCCCCAACTCAAACAAAGAGGAAAAAAGAGGAACGCAAACTCAAACAATACCTAAACAAACAACACCACAATTAGTAACAAACTCATATTATAAAATAATTCAAAAACTAAAACTATTAACTCATGTTACAAACATACCTTAGATCGAAGAAATTTGTCAAAGAGAGGAAGAGATTTAGTAGAGAGAAGAAGAGAATTCGTAGGGAGGAAGAGAGGAATTTCAAGAAGAGATTTAGTAGAGAGAAGGAGAGTATTGGTAGAGGTGTGAAGAAGAAGTGGAGAATGGAGAAGGGATTTATATAGAAGAAACGAAGTCAAACGGTCAAAAGGCAGAATCCGCCGGAAATGTCATTTACCGATGGATTTAGGTGATTTCCGGCGGATTTTAGTCGGGTCGTCATTTCCGGCGGATTTTTACGCGTTTTTGGCGGATTTTCGAAATTCAAAATTGGCGGTTCTTTTAACCATCCGTCGGAAATACCTAAAAATCCGCTGGAAATGTTGCGCAGGAAAAAAATCAGCCGGAAAATCCAACAAATCCGCCGGTTACGGGTTTTTTTTTAAAAAATTGAACGACTCAGATTCCACCGACACTTTTAGCCAACAGCTCACAACCAGTCAAACGTGTCAGGAAAAGGAGTGGATGGCATTTCCTTTGGAAATTGTGACCCAACGGATAGAAAATAAACGGCTCAAATTTGTGATCTTAAATTTTGATCAACGGCTCATGTTTCCCCACGTCTATTATAAATTGGGCTTCAGCTTTCCCTTCTACTTCACAAAAACCCTAACCCCTTCTCTGCTTCTTCTCCACCAAATCGTATAAACACAAAAAAAATGCCCCTAACACAATACTCAGAGGATTCTTCCCTCACTATCATTCATCATCAGGGCATCATCACCAACAAAGTTGATGGTGTCTGTTTCGAGGGGGGAGACACAATGCAGTGTAGGCTTAACCACAACATAACATTCGCTGCCCTAAAAGATAAACTACTGGGTAAGGTGCAAGTGGAGGGCGACGAGCGAGAGATAACTCGTATAGTTTATCGGAAACCCGATTGGTCTGATGGACGTGTGCACTGGTCTACAATGGATGTCAAGAACGACGATGACGTCCAAGCAATGATGTCCATTTATGTCCTGTTTAAATGGATGGGTTATCTGCATTTGTACGTGGAAACCACACGGACCGTCGCTGAGATCCTTAGTCGTTTAACTCCACCACCAGCTCAGTAGTTTCTGTCATTTTATCGTTTTCGTGTATTTCGAGTTTTATGTACGGTGACGCTTTTTAATAATAATAAAATTGTTGTGTAATTTAAACGGCACTGTAAACCAAAAAATAATCAACCCAATATTTATTCATTACTAAATCAGTGACGTTCAATTACAATTATTGATAAACAAAATAACAGTAAAAAACTACAACTGGGTAACAACAGAGCCGGATCCAGCATCATTCACAGTATCACTGTCACTCCCACTCCCATCAAAGGCAACCGTCGGCATAATCCTGGCGACCTTGAAGCTCCCGGTCTGAAAGTATGTTAACGAGGCTTCCACACTCTCAACACCCCCATACGCTTGGCAGATGGCATGCGTATTAGTAGGGATGTTGCCATAGCGCATGTTGTTGACACCACGAATACAAGGGCCTTCCAAAACAAAATAAAAGGAAGAAGGCAACTCTAGTCTCCAAATCTCATTTGGAATGGAAATCCTCCCAGCATTTCGTTCAATGAGGGAAACAAATTGGATCATACCTACAACCGAACATATCAAACACAATCAGTATCAGTATGATTCGATTGAACTCAACCGAACGTATTCGGTTGACCTCAACCGAATGGGTCCATTTTGCTTCGTCCCCAGGAGCATTCAGTTGTCGTCAACCGAATGCTTCGCGAAAATGCAGAAGTGAAAAAATGATAAAACAAAGCAAATCAAGCAAAATGCAAGTAAATGAGGGTTAGAAATCGTGTACCTTATATTCCGAAAAGGAGTTTGAAGGTTAAAATCGAAGATTGAGTGGATTTGGGAGAGGGAGAAGTCGAAGAGGGTAAGGGAGAGGGAGAGGGTTTCAGTTGGGTGTGTTTTTGGTGGGTGTGAGGGGGTGTGAGGGGTTTGAGAGGGAGAAAGAGTGTTTTTGAGTAGGGAGAGGTGTGGGAAATCAAATCCGACGGATTTTAGGGGGCAGGGGATTTCCGGCGGATTTTCAAAAATCAAATCCCCCATTTTTTTCAAAACAATCTGCCGGAAATGTCGTTTCCGTCGGATTTTAGTCTGGTTGTCATTTCCGGCGGATTTTCGAATTTCAAAATTGGCGGTTGTTTTAACTATCCGCCGGAAATGACCTTACTGGCGGATTTTTTTTTTAAAATTTTTTTCGTAGACCCAAATCCGCCGGAAATACCTATAAATCCGCCGAAAATGTTACGGAGGAAAAAAATCCGCCGCAAAATGCAACAAATTTGCCGGTAATATTTCGGCGGATAAAATCGGCCGGAAATTTTTCGGCGGATAAAAATCCGCCGGAAAGTCCTGGCTGAAAAAGTCAGTTTTTCTTGTAGTGAGTATTGGTTACGAAATCAGAGTATTGAGTCAAATTCTGGTTCGCCATTTGATGAATATTTGAAGAAGAATCGAATTGAATCAAGAAATCAAAAGGAATTGAGAAAAGAAACCCTAACGAATGCACAAGCAAAGGGCAAGATTGCCAAAAAGGGAAAAGTGATCAAGTGCAAGGGAAAACTCAATTCACAAGAAGCAATATACACAAAAGCAACAAAAATGGCGAAACCAGAGCTCGAGAATTGAGCTCTGATACCATCTTGGATTCTGCCATAGCAGAGAAGAAGAAAACTGAAAAATGCATTCAATCAGTTACTGTATAGTTACAATTGAAGCTTATATACATTGGTTTATATCCAACCGTAAACTAACCTATATGGTTAAATAATCAACTAACAACTAACCATAGTTTAACCATTTATAACTAACAAAGCTAATTGGTATTTACAATAACTATTTACACTATTGACACTAGGGGTACCCCTAACCCTTACAAATACAAGGGGCCTCACTAAAACCTCTCTGGGGAAAAATCCAAGGGAAAAAGACCCAATGAGGAAAAAGAGTACCTCAGGAAGAGCAAGGCAAAAAACCAACTACACCGAGTTCAAACATACAAAAGGATTTCCCCACCAATCAGAAATCTTAGAATATCAAGCCAAATTAGCGACACCGTCCGTAATATCAGAAGCTGCAATGCCTAGCCAATTTTGAATATCAAGCCAAATTAACTGCGGACACCTACCCAAGAAAAATAAATGGGAAATAGACTCATCTGCTCAAAACAAAGGGAACAACATGCCCCATGGGGATCCTTGATAATACCCTTAGAAATAAGAGCATCGCGAGTTGGAAGCTTCCCCAAAAATAATCTCCAGCCAAAAACCCCTCACCTTAGTGGGAATTGAAAGCTGCCACATATCATCTAAAACATTTTGGGTATCTTTATCTAACTTATCTTACTGCAGCAAACTCGACAAAAGCCCATAACAAGATTTAACAGAAAAAGAGTGGAACTTTAGGGATTAATTAAAGAGGAGAGTGAGTAATACTTTAGGGATTATATTGAGAATTTACTATATAAGCCATAAACAAGCTAGTCAATACTAATAAAAAAAAGAGCTAGTCAATGGTTTAAATAGCCAAGTTAAATCCTCTCAAAATTTACAACTTGAGACATACATCCCCCCTACTATAGAATTGTCACATAAATGCACCGATTTTCGTTTAGCTAGAATCATTATAATATACATTAGGGTAAGCCACATTTTTTTTTGGTCAAAGTAAGCCACATTTGACAAAGTTGTACACAACTTCCAATTTAATCATAACCACGAGTTTGCATGTTTTTCCTTTTACCAATTGTGGAAAAGTAGTTTTCATTTCATATTTAAATCTTGTCAACGTTGAAACGAAGACATTTTGCGGTGAACACGTATCTCTATGAGGGAATATACCAATGATGCAAACAACAACTAGATCTTAGTGGTTGGTTTGATTTAAAATAAAAATTCTAAGTCAGGTGAAAAAAATAAGTAATATACTTCAATACTTATATATACAAAGCTCATGTATAACTCAATCAAAAACTTCTTTTGAGCATAATGAAAACTCAAACCAAGATAAGATATATTAGGGTTTTAATGAAATAAGTTGAAAAAATTATGAAGATATCATACGTTAATTTTATAAATTTTTGTAAAAACTTAATTCTTTCACATCATAGAATAAGTCTGCATAAATTCTAAATAAATCTGCCAATATCATTTTTTTTCTAACTTTTATGTCGAATGTATCACTAATATGGTGTTCATATTTTAGATGTCACAAAACTGTTACAATTTGAAGAAAAGAAATCTCAATGGAAATTCTGTTACGGTTATCACCACTAATATCACTATAATATCTAACTTTTTAGTACAGGTTTTACATGTAACCGATACCTAAACTTCATGCATAACATTGGGTGGCAAGTCTCTACATTAGCTGCTAGCTTTGTTCTTCTATCAATGTGGATTCTTAAGAGAGCATATTCTTTTCACACTTTTGGCCGATGAGCAGAGCCACTACTAGATGGCTTGTAAGTTTTCTGCAGAGCAAACGAAGGCGTCATTAGAATCAGCCAAGAAAACAGTTAAGTAAAAGATAACGAGTTTTAGGGGAAAGAACGTAGCCTCAATCTTTTGAATGACTGAGTCAGTTCGTTCTAATTGGCCGAGGCAGATTTTAACCTGATAGTAAGAGAAGGAGTGTGCACTGCTCCAGTTGTACCCCCGATCCTTATTATGTGGGTAGGGGGTGCCTCGTCGTCTTCTTCCTCTTCCTCACCAAGATTAATCAAAGGAATTGATTGCGTTGCATTAAGAGAAGATATCAGTTAGCTGAGTGTATTAGAAGAAAGAGTTTGTTCACTAAAACTTATTAGGAGGTGGCACTGGTGTTGCTGTCATCTTTAATGGAGTTGATGTTCTTTGGCTTTTGGGTTTGCCAGCCGAGGATACTTTCTTTTTGCATGCTTTTTGGGTCGAGGGCTTCGCAGCTGCAATAGATTGAGATTTGGAACTCGTAGCTGCGCTTGACACCTTTGGTTGAGCAGGAATACCTTCCCTTTGCTCTAGGCCCATGTATTGAGTAACATAGACCTCAAAGGGCCGAGGGAAGCTGTATTCTCTTATGGCAAGCCACCAATTGGTATAGGCACTAGCTAGTTTGTCCAACAGTTATCTTATAACTCCCCCAAATGAAAGCAGAGTGCTTCTTGTCGTTGGCTTTCGTTGCTTGCTAATGTCAACGACGGTCATTCCTTCCCGTTTTAAAGACCCTACCAAGGATTCATATGGCAAAAGAATGTGTTGCCCTAACTCGAGTTTCCTGACGAAAAAATTGGGGTGATAAATTTCTACCGTTAGCGGTTGTACCTGGAGGAATACCTAATCCCAGCAATATAATGTCCCTAGCAACGAGCACTCGGCCCAGTTGGAGATCATGTACTGGCAATCTTCTTCGACCAGATTTGATTCTAATGGACAGAAAATACAACATGGGTCGATTCCTCTTTCCAAGATAGGGCACCAGTCAACAATTTTAGGTTGCAAGTTGTAGAGCATTCTGAGGACTTCCAGTCGTTCCAGGGGTTCAATGGGCGTTGCTATCAGTTGAGGGGGCAATACTCTAGCATTGGAAAGCAAGGAGTCGACAAGGAAATCGGTAGAGGAGAAATCCTTGAAGTATAGTTGAGCCCACAACTGCAAAATCCAGGCGGGCCATTGAATTTTCTTGTCACATCCTTGTTGGTGAACCCAGTGGAGGAGATTGTGCATGCCTCTGTAGAGGGTCGTTAGGAAGAAGGCGCCCCAAGAGTGGGTCCGGTTGGACAAGAGCATGCAGATAAAGGGTTGCAGCTCCTGAATTACAACAATGGAGCTAGTACCATAAAAGTACTTGCTGAAGAAATACATGAGAAATGTTGGGTGTTCAACATTAGAAACATCACGTGATATCTTGGCATTCTGCTCAAGGAGGGTAGAGTAGGCACCATTGAAAACATAGCCGAGGTCGGCAGTTGGGTAGTTGACATAAGAATGGACTTCCTTGCCAACAAATGGGAGGCCAGGAATGACTGCCACGTCGAGGAGAGTGGGGGTCATCATTCTCAGGGAAAGATGAAGTCATTAAGAGAAACTAACCAAAATCCCATAAGGGGGAAAATGATGTTGAAATGAGGAGTGATATCAGTGGTGGATAGAGTGATCATATCGTGTAATCCCCAGATTTTCCATGTTTCGAACTTAGCCGAGGATATCCACTCGGCCCATTCCTTATAGTCGGGGCCATCCTCTCGGCCAATGTTAGGAGGCATAACAAAGGTTTACCTAGGCGAGTTTTCAAGATAGTCAATAGATAAAGAAGTTGATCACCTAGGGGAATTTACGAGGCTTTCCTTGCCACCATAGTTGTGGTATTGGTTTTGGGAATACGAGTGAGAAGACATGACTGAAACAAAATTCAAAAACTCAGGAAAAGAAAGAAACAGAAGCTAAGGCACGACAATGAATTGAGAACGAGAATTGACTAGGAAATTTGGCAGAGTTTCAGTAAGTTTGTAGAGGGTAATAGTAATGTTGCAACAGTTCATGAAGAGCTATTTATAGCTAACAGAATTAACATTAAAACGCAAGATAATCGTTGCCTAATACATTGGGCGAAGGCAAGATGGTCATTTAACGTCTAATCAATGATGCGATGACTAGTTTAGCAATCATAATTACGCCGTCTTTACAATTAATTTTTCACATCACTATAGCTATCTGTTACCTCGGCTAGATAACAACACAAAAATGGAGGAATTTGTTAACACTCTAAATTGCTGAGTTGTTGGCCGAGGAAGAGCCAAGCCGAGGCGAAGGCTCAACCGAGTCTACATGGGCCGATATGTCAAAATTACTGGAAAGAGGCCAGGAGGCTATATAATTGCCTATATTTCCTGTACTCTTTCTATACTATTTCTGAGAGAGCAATCACAAAAGAGGTGTTGGTAGCTTCAGCTAGGTATGGTTGAGGGGATAAGTGTTGTGTAAAAGCGTGTGCAAGTATACACAATCAAACAAGTAATAAAGTGATAAGAAAAGATATTTCCCACGAGGATTATGTAGTTTAAATTCTAGATCTATTTACTAGTACTCGAATTATTAAGGAAAAAATAAAAAGTAAAGCAAGGTAAAATTTCATGGTGTTGAACGGTAATTAAATTGCAAATAGTAATAAAATCAGGAACACGAAGTGTTAGATCAGAGAGATGGTATTAGTCAAGACCAGGATCCGTAATTACTTCACCATGTAACAGTGTCGTGGTCAGTGCTGTGATATCATTCAGTGAGCATAATTGAAATTAAACTTTCTAGTTTTATAATAAGAATATCGCAAAGGTTCCCTTATTCCTAAGTTCCCATTTGGTCTATTCTGAAGTGTGTAAAACATGTTTCAGATCACACTATGGCCCTAGCTTCATATTCCTATTCTTCACTAGGAAAATCAATATTCCTATTAACTTTTTAACCATATTAACTTACGAAATCAGCACTTTAATTCCTCCCGGATATCAAAACACGTTACCCTAATTAAAGTGATCAAGTTCAAAAAGAGTATATAGCATTACATCGCATGAGTTATTGAAGCATCAAGCACTAATCACAACATTTAACATAGATCCATAATTACATCACCAAGATCTTGACTAAAAAGGAAATTAGCTCATGACGAGCTTAGACATGATAAAAGCGTACGAAAACATCATAAATGAAGTCATGAAAATAACAATTACAACTGAAATCAAAGATACATAAAGGAATACAGAAATTACAAACAATGAGAAGCTTAAAGTAAGCTTTCAGTGCTGCAGATTTGCTACAAAGCCTTTGTGCTGCTGAGATGAAGGACTGTGCTGCAGAATTGCGATATCCAACTTTAGAAATGAGCTTCACCACTAAAAATGGTGGAAAGATGGTTGGGGAAGATGATGGAATAATGTATGGAAGGTAGGTGTACTTTCTGACATAGGGATTCGTGGAGGCTGAATTGTGTGTGCACTTCTAGGGTAAAGTACCTATTTATAGTGCATTCTCTCTCCAAGTACAAATTGGGCTCTTTTTGCTCTGCTGCCAGGTGGTGACAACCCTAAAATCAAGGACGTTTTGTCCTTTTGCGGCCCATTAAATGCGCAGATTAAAATATGCCACTAAAGACAAAACACCTCTTTCCTTATTATACCACATGCAAAGACTTTATGTCTTTTTCTCACACCAGCCAGCCGCCAAGATGCTACCACGATGCTTCCACAGCACCGAACGCAGCATTAAGTTAACAGATTCCTGCACAACTAGCACACAGATGAAATCCCTAAAAATGGCACCTAAAGTGCCCATAACACAATTGATATCACACAACCTGACTATCCTTAATTATGTACTAATTTCATACTTATTTACATTAATTACTCTCAAACAAGATTAATTCTCATTTAGTTTTGGCGTAGATAAATCTCATTTCTTAGGGTGTGTTTGGGAGTTTGGAGGGGAGGGGAAGGGAGGGGTTGAGACTAATAGTGTAAATTCTTTAGTAACTGGGAGAAAAATTATCCCCCTAAACCCCCTAAACCCCCTCTCCTAGTTTATTTTTGGAGCCCCTCCAAACTCCCCCAAATATGGAGGGTTTTGGAGGGACTCCAAAAATAAACTAGGAGAGGGGTTTGGGGGGTTTAGGGGGATAATTTTTCTTCTCATCACTAAAAAATTTACACTATTAGTCCCAACCCCTCCCCTCCCCTCCCCTCCCCTCCAAACTCACAAACAGACCCTAAGAGTTATCACACCCCCAAACTTGAACCATTGCTTGTCCTCAAGTAATGACAACTAAACAGCACAAAACAAAGCATAGGGTATAGCACAACAGTGATTCACAGCATTAAAACAGATTACAACCCAGCTCTATATTTCTCAAGGTTTTCCCCTCAGACTTAACACTTTTAGACCCCTTAGCAATTTCTGAAATCATAACTTTCACCCCTAGCTTAGATGTGTGTGTGCTCTCTTGCACTCCTTCCATATGCTTCAAAATTACTAGGTTTGGCTTTGGATCCTACTTAGAATTTCCTACATTTCCCTTCCCTCTCAATAGTTACAAGGAAAGTTTACAATGATTCACACAAGGGTAGCCCACCTAAATTTATACATTGAATACAATAGGCCATACAACTTGAATGCAATTGATAACTAGAGTAGTGCGCACTTCTTCTTTTTTTTTTCTTCCGAATAGGCTGACCACGTTTTGACTGAAACCTCAATGGTGTGGCCACAAAGAGGTCTCCCTACTAAGCAGCCAGCCTTGTTGCAAAATTGCAACTTATTTGATTTTACTTATACATTTGTTTTTGCAAGTCTGCACCCTCTTTTTACATGTTAAACTATTTAATTTTGGCTTTACTAAACTCGGGCTACCCCCAAACTTGATTTCTACTCTACTTGCAGTTTCTATCAAGTTCCAGGCAATTTCAGTCCTAACTAAACTTTCACCTAACTTCCACCTAGCAATGTCTTACACCTATTTCCAAAATGCAAGAGTTAAGTGTATACTAAAAGGGATAGGCTATTTCATTCAGAATTCTAAGTCTACACCAATTCTGGCTATCCTCATTGGATTCTACCTTGGTACTTAGAGCTTTTTAGCTATTTTTTTACATGCTATCAACACTGCTATGCTAGCACTACACCACACAAAATACTAAAAACATAATATTGATATGATAAACACAAACAACAGTAACACTACAGTTGCTCCACCCCAAACTTAATCAATGACAGTGTCCTCACTGTCAAAAGATTAAACCAAGGATGGGCAATTAAACAAAACCTAAAAGAGACGAACAGAAATAACGAAAACATAAAAACAAAAGAGACAGGGTGGGATCACTTCCTCTTCTTGGCAGAACCAGGAGTGGGCAGCTTTGATGTTGTCTTCACCACAGGCAACACATCATTAGACTCACTCTCCTCTTGGTTTTCTTCCTTTGTTAGCTTTCTCTTCAGGTGACGTGTCCTTGGCCGGACTGTACAGACTTTCCTCCTTGTCCAAGTTTCCTTAGGGGGCAACAGGCCAGGAGTAGGCGCTAGAACCTTGGGTGGAACTTCTTCTGGCTTCTTCAACTTCTCAGGGGTAGATGCAAAACCAACATCACCCGCAACATTCACAGGCTTTTTCCTTTCTGCATCCATTTTTGACTTTTGCTCCCTCTCTTCTGTAGCACTCCTCACAACACTACCTTCTCCCTTCTTACCAGCACTGCCCTGATCTTCATGGGATCCTTCCTCCATGATTCCTTCAGCATCTATTCCGCCTTGAGAACTGACTGAGAATGAGCTACTGGAGCTACCCTGCTGTTCATTATCCATAGGCACAGTTTCATCTTCTTCATCATCGTCTACCAGAAGAGGCTTTCCCCGAGGTGCTGCCGTACACTTGGCAGCACTAGCAGTAACATTCTTCTTTTCAGCAGTTTCAGGGATTGGAACATCAGGCCTATCTTGAGCGTGACAACTGTTGCGCCCCGAAAAATCCGGTTAAGGATTCCTCAGTTTGACAACGTGAAAAAATTTGAAGCCGCCACCAATATTTATTTTTAAAGACTAAAACATTGGAAAAAGTCTTTTGAAAAAGGCGGATGGTCTTTCGAAAACATTGAGATGTAGGTTCGGGGGTCGGTTAGGTACGGGGAAGGTATTAGCACCCCGCACCTCCTTTCTACCGAAAGGGAACCATTAACTTTGATGTGTGGCTTAGAAAAAGTTGACTTGATATGATTTTTGTTCTACTTCCTTTCTTTTTATTTTCGTTTGAGAAACGGTTTTATTGAGAAGAAAAGTATTTTTGGTATCTTTGAAAAGCGGAACAAAACAAAGATTTTTAAAAGGGGTGCTTGACGGGTTACAACCCGCTCCTACGTACCCTCTCTGGAAGAGGGATCAAAGCTACGTAGTTCTAGTCTTTTTTGAAAAGTGTGCTTGACGGGTTACGACCCGCTCCTACGTACCCTCTCTGGAAGAGGGATCAAAGCTACGTAGTTCTCGCTTGTCCTGAAAAGGTTTTTTGTTTTTTAATCTTTTTGGAGTTTTTCGCAAAGGGGTTGAGCGTTCGCAGTGACCAAACAACAATGGTTTAGAGTGGTCGCACTACTAACTCTTATGAAAATGAATTATCATCAACGACCAAACGGCAACGGCGCGAGTGATGATTAATGATAATCGGTTTTTATTTGGAGCATTGAAAAGGTTTTCGCAATTGAAGGAGAGCGTTTGTGAGGACCAAACAACAACGGTTTAGAGTGGCCACACTACTAGCTCCCACAGGAATGAAATCATCACCCACAATCAAACGGCAACGGCGCGAGTGATCATTAGTGATGATTAGTTTTGATTTCGACGTTTGAAAAGATTTGTTTTTGAAAAGTGTCTTCGTTGGTTTTAATTGGAGAGAACATCGTGATGAAAGGAATTTGCAATTGGATTGATTTTTGTTCGGGGAAACATTTATCCATTATTTCAAAAAAAAGGTTTGAGAAAAAATAAGTTCGTTTAGGGAAGAGAAAATTTATTATTTGGGAAAGAAGGGTTTGTAAAAAAAAACGCTCGCTTAGGGAAAAGAAACGAAATTTAAAAAAAGAAATAGGGGGTGTAGTAGTAAAATAAAGGTGTAAATAAAAGGAGGGCTGTATTATTAAAATCTGGGGTGTAAACAGTGAGCAGCAGCCCAGTTCGACCTTAGCAAGCTGGCCCAAAGCAGAAAACGTGGGCTTCAAGGGGGGGAGTGCGCGAAGTAAAACGAGGGGTGTACGAAGTAGGTGTAAAAAAACACTATAAAAGCCTAATTAAAATTGAAACCCTAATTTCCAATCCCTAATCTCTCTTCTCTCTCGCGGCGCTGCCTCACCCTCACATAGCCAAACCTAAATTTTTTCTCTCTTCACGCGGCGCATGCCCTCTCCCCTAGCTCCGATCTTCTTCTCTCCACCGTCCCTTCCCCCTTTCTCTCGTCCCCTACTTCGCCGTCCTCCGCCTCCCTCTCTCACCCTACCCTAATCGCCTCTCCTCTCTATCTCTTCACAGCCACCAACGACGAAAATAGGGGGAACGGTCGTGGTGGCGGCGATGGCTGCGATGGCTGCGATGGACGTGTTCGGTTCGACGCGGTGGTGATTATAGCGCTGTTGGTGGTGCGTACGGTGGTTGGGTGGCTGAGAGGGTTTCGAGGTGGGGTTTTGGTGCGGCTGGGAGATGGATCGGTCGTAGGGGGTGTTTCGGTTGGGAGATGGGTCGATTGTGGGGATGGTTGCTGTGGTGCGGTGGTTGTACGGCGGTGATGTGCCTAACGGTGGTTGAGGGTGGCTGAGAGGGTTCGGTTTGGTGGTGAGGGGGGTTCGGCCGTGAAGGATTTGGCAGTAAAAAGGGGTTGCGGTGTTCGGCCGTTTGGGGATGATCGACGGAGATGGGAGACAATGACCACCGTGGGTGGTGGCCGGAGTTCGCCTTTGACGGCGGCTCAGGTTAGAATTTTATTACATTTCATCTTTTTTCTATTTTTCTCTCTACTGGTTCTGATTTCTATTTTTATTCCTAGTTTGATTTTAAGTTCTGTTCTACTGATTCTCTATGATTGACCTTTTTTATCTAAATAAACTTATATCTGAAAATAAACCATGTTTTTTGTTTAACAACAACAACAGGAAGTGGCCCTGCACAGCGATATGAACTCACCCTTATTTTTTACCTATTACTTGTTTGATATCAAAATGAAATTCTTTTTCCTGTTTTATCTCTCCTTAATTCTATGCACAGAGTTACTGATAAATCAAATTCCTTAAGTCTAGGACTATCTAATAAGGCTTATATGAACCATTAATAGATAAAAAGAAAGAAGGTTCAACTGAAATCAATGAAGCCTGATGCAATTTGTTACGGGAACTTACCTAAATTCCAGCTTCTGATAAAGCTCCTTTTGTTTGCTCTGCTACTGAACCTTGCCTTGCCTTTTTCACTGCCACTGATATTTCTCTTCTTATTTTGCTCAAGTGTATTAGAATTCAGTGATGAATTCTAATTTTATGGTATCTCAGTTTTTGTGTTTCTATTGTTGTGAGTATTGCTCTTTGTGTTACTGTTTGTTCTCCTCCTTCTCTTTGAACTCTGAATTTTGATACTCAGTGTTGTGTATGTTGCTGTTTTTTGTGTTCTGAGTGTATTTTCGTGTCCTGTTCACTGTGTATCACTGTTTATTTATAGTCCAATATGTGTGGTGTAGGTGTGGGTGCTGAGCAGGGAATCAAAGCTCATAGGAGACCAAGCTGTTGGCAGCAGGGGTGGAGCAGTGGAGCAGCAAGGGAGCAGCATGGATGGGGCTGGCATGTTCTTGCCTAAAGTGTGAAAGACCAAGGAGCAAGGAGAAAGGGATTTGGGCTTCATCCTCAAAATGCCTCCTGCCACAACAGCAAAGGCAGCAGGCGCTGCTGTTCTTTTTTTTTACTTTTGTTTTAATAATTTTTGTTTTTATTTTTGGATCCATGTATAAAAAGAGTTGACTCTTTTTGTACTATTCTAGCTTTTTTAATTTTTTTGTTTATATGTGTAACACAAGGACAGCTAATAATAAAAAAAAACTGATTTCATTTTATTACTATTATTTATTATTATTATTTTTTTTATGACAATAAAAGCGGTAAAAACAACGCGTACCGACACGATGACTCGAAATGAAACGCGCGTTCACCCTAAGACTAGGAACGCATACACGACCAGAATACGCACGCGCGTAAAACGGTAAAACTAAAAGCGCACCGACGCATTTGCTCACACGACTCAAAACGAAACGCGCATTCGCCTTAAGACTAGGGACACGTACGCGATTTGAATACGCACGCGCGCACGTTTTTTTTAAAACCGATTTCATTCTATTCTCACTTTTCTAAAAACGGTAAAAATAAACGCGCACCGACGCAATTACTCACGACTCGAGACGAAATGCGCGCTCGCGTTATTCATTATTTCAGTATTTATTTTTGGATTCTTTTTTCTTGAAAACAACGAGCGCCAAACAAAACCGTTGTACGAGAGTGCCAAATACACCCGCATTTAGAACAATATGCGAAGCGATAAAATTTTGGGATTTTTCAATTAGTCGGACAAAATTGGGGTATGACAACCACTAGGACCAACATCTGGCAGCACCCAATCAGGGAACACTGGGGGTGGCAGAATAGTTTCTCCAAACCCCTAAGTGTACCAATCGTGGGCAGCCTTAACAAATACCCACACAGCTTCCTGCTTCAGAATATGTTGCTGCAGCAGCAACAACATTTCATTAAATTTCTGAGGGTCTCCCTCAGCAGCATTTTCTTGCTGAGCTTCTTCCATTTTCTCTTCTTTCTTCTTCTCCTCTTCCACAACCTCATCTTCTCTCCTCTCCCTACTATACCTTAAGTCTATTTCAGGGGCCAGAGGGTACTCTTCTTCTTCCTCATCTAATCTTTCTACATCCTCTGCTTCACACAGTAACGTTATCAAATTTGGGTAGAATAGACTCCTCACACTCCTTCTAACACAGAGTAAGATTTCCCTTTCCATCAGCTTCCCAACATTGATCTTTTCAGTCAGCAAAATTCCTTCTAACAACAACATTCTCTCCCTGTGACAATAAAGATTGTGTGTTGTGGGCAGCAAGGAGTTCATGACCCACAGAGATAGATCCTTCATGGGATCCTTCAAGGCAGTTCTATGCACCTTAAACACATTGGGTTTTTCTTGCTCCCCTACAGTACCAGGCACACACAAAACTCGTTTTGCCTTTTCCAACACACTCTGAGACGCAATTGACACCATCGCTTCAAATCGTTCCTCAACATTGGGCAACTTTAGTACATCATTAATCCTTTCCGCAGCAAACGATGCCATTCTTTCCCTAACAATGGAAAAATTAGGTTCAGTAGCGTGATAGGCCGCAAGTGCACGGTTCTAAAAGAGTATCGATCCACAGAGACTTTGTAATTACCGATTTCAGTTTCGGTGGTTGTTAGCTAAAAGGAATGATTTTTGTAAAAGGAATATTTGTTGGTTTTAAATTCAAAATTATAAAGGCGTCCTAGGGTTGTGGTTTTATCTCAATGATAGAACATTCACAATCCCTCATCCATCCTCTATTTTATGTTAAGTTCTTTTCTGAGGACAAGGTATTCAACGGTAACTCATGTTTCCTCTCGGAGTACAAGAGTGTGTCTCGAAACAATAATCAAAACCTATTCTCACGGTTGATTATTGCCAAGACCCCTTAAGTACAAACCTTATTGTCCCAAGACTCTCAAAACTATTCTCATGTTTTGATCATCTTGTTTAACCTCATAGTTCTAATATCAAACTTCACCTCCGGTACTTCGTTTGATATTTGAATTATAGCTTTAAAATCGATGAGGTTAAATTAGAAATAAAACTTTAATAAAATAGAGTCTAGAGTTGGAATTGTTTAGGGATCTATTATTGGATTATTCCCACAATCCCAAGACTAGAATGGTCTACTCACTCATGATCATTGTAGACAAAGCCTTAGAAGAAGAAGAAGAC
Organism: Astragalus membranaceus; assembly: GCA_039519185.1. Lineage (NCBI taxonomy): Eukaryota > Viridiplantae > Streptophyta > Magnoliopsida > Fabales > Fabaceae > Astragalus > Astragalus membranaceus. The sequence continues at coordinate 81,132,460 of CM076854.1, read as the reverse complement.
GAAAATGGCATAAAGGATAAATGACAAGAATTGTAAATGACCGCATAATGTAAATGATGGAAAGTAAAAGAAAGCTATAAAGGACTGAAAGTAAAGTGCTGGAAAGTAAGAACAGAAATTAAAGGTGCAAGAAAATAAAGAGCATAAAAATAAGAACAAGAACTTAAGAGAAATGCAAAAGAACTTAGATTAACTTTGAGAGTAATTTGCAATGGTACTGAATGCCTTTGCACTCTGAAATGGGTGCTATTTATAGGCAAGGAATGATAGACAAGGTGATAAATTCGCATTACAAGCCATAAAGAAAAGAATTGGAAAGGATTGTAACAGCTTTTAGCTATTGAACTGAGCGCACGGATCGGGCTTGAAAGCGCACAGATCGGGCTCCCAGTTAAATCGTTTTTGTCTTCTGCCAGTTTTTGGAGGAGCCCGGGTCGGGCTTGATGGCGCACGGGTCGGGCCCATCTCTCTGCTGCTTCGCTCATTTTCTTCATTTTTGTTCCTTTTTGTGCTCTACTTATGGTGCACGGATCAAGCCTTTTTGTGCACGGACCGGGCTCTTTAAAATTTGCTTGAGACTTCATTTTCTTTGCTCATTTTCCTATGCACCTTTGATCCTTGAACTTTAAAAACCAAAAATTCTTTATTTACTCCAAAGTTAGACCTGAAAATAATAACAAACAATTGTAGTAAAATAGTTCAAAAATAGAACTAAAGTTCCCCCATAAGTTATTTAATTTAAAGACTAAAAAGACACTAAAATTGGACTTATCAAACTCCCCCATGCTTGAATCTTTGCTTGTTCTCAAGCAAGAACAACTAAAATCAGCAGCACAAATTAGTAGAAGCATTTTATTAAAGCTCAATCAGATTTATTTTTCAAGGGCTTTGTTCTCAGGATACACTTCTCACACTTCTTTATGCTCTTCATGAATTTTTCAGCCCACAAACTATTCAAAGTGAGTGTGTGCACTCATAGGTCCGGTTTAGTCACCAAAATAGACACAAAAATTCGCTTTTCCTTGCTTAGAAATAGCCTTCCTAGATTGTGCTTCACTTGATTACAAAGATATTTAAAAAAGATTTGACATTTGATCCCTGGGGTTTTGTTAATGTCAACATTTGGCAGTCAGGGCATACTTGAGATTTTTCAGCTGCTCCGCTTTTTGTGAGTCCAAATTTGGATTTTCTACTAAGCAAAAGCAGCCTAGTATATATATATATATATATATATATATATATAACCCTGACCAAATGAACAATTCACTTCATTAACCCCCAACTTGCTTATTTTCTATTCCTCTTTGTTATATCAAGTTTGGCACAATTTTTGGTTGACTAAAACAAACTCAGCTTTAACTAGCTTTTGAGCTATTTGGTTCCCTTTCAAGACCTAGAGCTTAAAATGTAAAAATAGATGTGGGTTTAGAAAACAATTCAAGTAAAATGTTATGCTTACATGCACAGATTCATCATAGAACTCAGCCCTTATTTGATTTTTTTCTTTCAATACAACTACTAATAAGTGCTGCACTATTACATTCAACTCACAAAGAAAACAACAGCAATACAAAACAAGGGAGAGAAATCCAGTCTCAACACAACTTCAAACAACATGAAAAGTAAACAGCAGAAATTTAAACAACAAAATTAAAAGGGTAAAGTACCCCCCATGCTTGGACCAAACATTGTCCTCAATGTATCCAAATAAAAGCATGGAAAAGGGGTAAAGAAAGCTCACAATGCTCATGGCTGGCCAGGCGGTGGCGCCTGGTGGAGATTAAAATGATGCATCAGGGACTGCAACATATCAGTGATCTGTCCCATCTACTGGCTCTGGCCCAACTGCTCCCTAGACTGCTTGGCTAGCTCCTCTCTCAGAATCTGCAATTCAGCTCCTAGTCTCAGCTGCGCACCCTCAACTCTCTGACACTATTCTTGCAAGTTAAAATCAGGATCATCTTGCACTTCCTGCTCAGCCATCTCTTTCAACTCTTTCCTGAACCTGTTCTTCCTCTTGGTTTACCCCAACAACAAGTGGATAATGCCAATTTCCTTCATTTCTTGTGTCCGTCCTGGCCCTATTTGGCAATAGGATTGACTTTTTCCTAGCAATCAGCAGGTAATACCGTTCTCTGTTCCGCACTGTCATTTGCTTTATCATTTGGATGCTGATGCACAACTCCAAGTCAATTTTCATATTAACTTCCACTCCCTCAATATCATTTAACTTGTCCTCGAGCCCCAACTTCTCAGCAATATATGTTACCAACCCACCAACCACAGTCAACCCCTTACCATGCTCTGCTATACTAGTCAAATGGCTAATGAGATAGTAACAAGTATTCATAGCATGACCATATACCATTGTCCACAAAATAAATAATTCAGCAACTCTCACTCCACCAGCTTCTCCTCTACCAAAAAGAGTACACGCCATCACCCTATGAATATACTGTCATACCCTAATTTTGTCCGCCTAGGGTCAAAACCCTAATTTTCCACAAAAATAGTAAACTGTGAAGTGTGAAATCATTTTGTAGAGTGTAAGGAGCATTTTGCATGCATTTTTAAGGTTTTAAAGTCATCCTAGGGTTTTTAGAATCATTTTTAGAGTGGAAATGCATTTTTCGGGCAAGAAACAAGTTTTTAGGTCAAAGGGTATTTTGGTCATTTTGCAACGTAGGATAATTTCTCATCAAGAATCATTGTGCACTTTTAAGGGAATTTATTTGGGGCAAATGTTTTGAGTTATATGTATGCATTGTTGATTTTGTACAAAAAGTCAAATTTAAAAAGTCAACAAAAAAGGAATATTCTTCAAAAATGCAAGGAGAGGTTTTATATCATTTTTGGGCATAGTGATCTCATGAAAATGGCCCATTCATTTATATTCCTAGTATTTGGCCCAATATGGTTAGATTTTATGGATTTATCTTGTGAAAGAATAATAAAAAAAAGAGGATATTTGGAAGGGTCTCACAATAGTACAATAGTACAAGATGACAACTTGCAAAACTTGGGCACCACTCTCCCTCTCATTTTCGCATACCCCTTCTCATTCTCCTCCAAGTTTTCATTTTTTTTGCCCTTTGCAAAGTGTGATTCAATCCTCACCCTCCATTCAAATTTTAAATGAAATCCTAGAACAATAGGTGATGCACAATGACCATTATGCCCTTAAACCTAATTGCACTCTATATATACCTTGTTAAGCCCATCTCTCATAACCTTTGGCCTCATTTTCCACTCTCAAATTTCAGCACAACTTTCCTCTCCTCCAAATACCCTCTTGGCCGAAGCCACCATCACCACTCCTCCTCCATATTTTTTTGATTTCCTTCCTCTTTTTCATCTCAAATTCATTTCCACTCCATACATCTCCATCCTCTCCTACTCTAGTTCATATTTTCATCATCAAAGGCTTGTGGCTTGAAGATTTGCGTGGGGTTCTTGTGGTGTTCTATTGAAGATCATTGTTGATTTGTGTTCTTGCTCTTCATTTCTTTCATAATCTAGCTTGGGTCCAAGGTATACTCTAAAAACCATAACATTATCTTCAACATTTTTGCATCAAAACTCATGCTCTTCCTTTCCTTCATTTCGCATACTCTCATAAATATATAAAATGTGATTTGTTGGTTGTTGTTGGTGAGAGGAGCCTTAAACACTATTGACAAGCACTTAGGGAGGTTTGGGTGTTTAAGGTGCCTCTCACCCTTGAATAAATTGATTCATGTTGTTTTTGTGTTGATTTTGTATTTATTGTGAAATAAAATTGTTGTTTCATGTGTTATTTAGTTCGCATATCATGTTAAAGTTGGTTTTAATTTGAATTTGTTGTTCCTCCTTGCTTGATGATGCTTAATCTTGTTGCGGATACTTGATTTTGGCGTTTTCATGCTTATATCCTTTGTTTAAGTTTGCAAATCTCCTTTTCTTACTCATATATGTTTCGCAAAAATTAAAGAAATGAAGAATAAATGTTGATTTGAAGTTTTAGTGCTTAAATCATGTGATTAATTGTTCCTAAGTCTTGCTAGTATCTTGTGCTTGCTTGATTTTGTGAGTTTGATGAATAAATTTGTTGTTTTTCTATGTGTTGGCTTCGCAAATCATGAGGAATAATTAGGGTTTTGTTGTTTCTTGGCTATTTGGCTTGCAATTGTGCTTAAAAAATGTTTTCTCAAGTTGTTTTGATGGAATCTTGCTTGCAAGTAATTGTTATGTTGATTATTGGCAAGATGACCCTCACTTGTGCCTTGAGCACTATTCTCTAAGTGATGAGGATTGTTCAATAGGATTCAATCCCTTTTGAATTGTAATCTTACTTGTTCTTGTGAATTTGGTTTGTCAATTGTTTTCAATATTGATGATGAGTAACATGACTCTCACTTGTGCCTTGGGTGCCATTTTTTAAGTGATGAGGATTACTTCAAGTGATTCAACTCTCTTTAAATTTTCAATGAACAAAATGTGAGTTTATGATTCCTTGCTTGCCAATTGTTTGTGATAGCTTGTGAATACTTTCTTTTGGTCACTTTGAGTCTTGCAAATGTGGTGCTTGTTTTAAGTCATTAATTTGTTTAAATGTTGATGATTGGTAAGAGGATTCAACATGTGCTTTCAAGCATAATTTTAAATGTTGAGGATTACTTTAAAATGATTCAACTCTTGTATACATTTTGGTGTTGAACATTTGGTAAAATGACTAGACGCTTATGCACTTGTGCATTGTTAATAAGTGTCAAGGATTACCAAAAGGAATTTAACTCTTGTGTTTTTATTGATTGATTCTTAAATTGATTCAATGAGCTACCCTTTTGTAGTTGATCAATGTCTCATTTTTGTGTGACCATTCTTATTGCAACTTGTAACTAGTTTGACAATTACATGTTCATGCCTATGCTTGCCTCTTGGATTTGTAATGCTTGCATGAATTGTAATTGAATGATTTGTATATTGGTTATGAATTTGGAGTTGATTGAAGTGTTCTACTTGTTTTCCAAAATCTTTTTCCAAATCAAACTCTTTTCTAAACTAGTTTTCAAATCAAAATCAAATGCTTTTCCAATGAAAACCCTAAGGCATTTTCTTAAATAAATCATTAGTCATCACTCGAAGCCTTTGCTTGTTTGATCGCTAATGAGGAGTTATTAGTGGTAGCCACTCGAAGCCTTTGCTTGTTTGATCGCTAATGAGGAGTTATTAGTGGTAGCCACTCGAAATCTTTGCTTGTTTGACTATTATGAAAGCTCCCACACCTTAACCAAACACAAACTAATTCAAATTTCAAAAACAACATGAGCTATTAGTGATAATTGTCACCGATGCTCGCCCTTTTTCAAAGCAATTTCAAAAAAGATAATAAAACGTTGTTAGTTGTAATCGCTCGAAGCCTTTGCTTGACTGGTTACCGGTTTCAACTCTTTTCTTTCAAGTTAGTAATGAACGCCACTCGAAGCCATTGCTTGTTTGGTATTCGTGAACACTTGAGTCTTATTTCAAAAGCTCCAAAAAATTAAATAAGATAAAACACAAAAACATTTTCAAAACCAAAAGACGAGAACTACATAGCTTTGATCCCTCATCCCAGTGAGGGTACGTAGGAGCGGGTCACAGCCCGTCAAGCAGCCTTTTAAAAAATCTTTGTTTTGTTCCGCTTTTCAAAGATAGCAAAAATATTCTTCTTCCCCCCGTTTTCAATAAAACAATTTCTCAAATGAAATAAAAAGAAAAGGAAAGCAAAGAAAAGAAGTAGAACAAAAATCATTTCAAATCAACCACACATCAAGTTAATGGTTCCCTTTCAGTAGAAAGGAGGTGCGGGATGCTAATACCTTCCCCGCACCTAACCGACCCCCGAACCTACATCTCTGAGTTTTCAAAAGACCATCCGCTTTTCCAAAAAAAGGTTTTTTCAATGTTTTCCTAAATAAATATTGGTGGCGGCTCTACTATTTTTCACGTTGTCAAACGAGAAGTCCAAACCCGATTTTTCGGGGTGCAACATATACCAGAGGACCGGATTGTGGATTAAGCTAGTTTTGGCGTGTCTCGCCTCATAGTGCCCTCCACCTGTTATCTGGGCCCAAAAATATTGAGTACTAAATCCCTCCGGCTTAGTTGCGGGGTTTTTGGAATCATGAGCAGCCCCCGCATTCTCAGAGCCCATTAACTCACAGTCAATGTTAATTCGAAGTCCACACTGAAAAGTCTAAAAGACAGCTTATGATTCGGATTGAGAACATTAGTTTTATCCTCAGAAAAACACTGAACTCAGAAAATCCATGAAATCCAGCCAGCCAAGATTATTGAGCAACATACGTACATTAGCATCCAACCCAAGTGTTTCAAGAGAATCAAAATGAGGATAGCTGGTGGGGACTATTTTTCTGTTGTCAAGCAGTTCATACCTCTCACACTGAGTGTTGTTCTTGAAGACAATTCCGTGTCAATTGTTTGAACTAGAACTTGGACTACTCCTCTTTCTTCCTCAGCCAGTGGAGGTACCAGCAACATCAGCAATTTTTGCTTTTTTAGGACCCATTTTCGCACTCCTCAAAATTTGGGGTTTAGGGGTTTGGAAAAATTTGGGATTTTTGTGAAATTTTTGGTGAAATTGGTGTTTTTGGCGGTGAGTTTCGTGTTTTGGGTAGTATTTTAGTGAATGGATGAAGTTTTGAGGTTGGTTAGGGAGGTTTTGGGTTATGGGTATGGTGGAATCCGAACTTGGGGGTTGGTGAATAGTGGGTAAATGTTGATTTTGAGGGTTGGGTTTTGTAGAGGAAGTGATGGGTATTTGATTTGGGTAGGTTTGATGGAGGTTGTTAGACTATAGTATAACCTTAGAGGGGGGGTGAATAAGGTTATGTGCAAAATATGAATTCTTTTCGGTTTTCAAAAACTTATGAAATGCTTTGTTTAAATCAAATGCGGAATCTGAGATTTAAACTTATATGATGTATACAAGCAGGCAGATCAAGCACAGTATGATATTACTCTATATTCAATATACAGAATAACTAGATTATTTATAGGCAGCGTAGTGATATTGAATATAGCAACAGACAGATCTACAGCAGAGATATGGATAATAACAGATCAGCACAATAATATAACAATAGACAGATCTGAGTAGTGATATTCAAATCAGATATAAACAGTAAATAAAGTAAAGAGAGAGGGATAGAGATACACCAGGAATTTTACGAGGTTCGGGATAAAAGCCCTACGTCCTCGCCCTCCGGCTTTGCAACCTTTGGACTTTGCTGATAACCACTATATGAAGAACCAATGTTTTACAAACAATCAACTTCAAATAGCAAATCTCAAATCCCCTGAATTGAGAACCCGAGCTCCCCGCTAAGGATTTCAACCGCTTCAATCTCCTGATTGAACGACCCAAGAGCACCTCCCAGGATTTCACTACCGCCTCAATCTTCCCTGATTGAACGACCCAAGAACACCTCCCAGGATTTCAAAATAACCGCTTCAATCTCCTGATTGAACGACCCAAGAACACCTCCCAGGATTTCAAAATAACCACTTAGAAAACGAATACAATATGAGATCTACGAACCAATCACTTCAGCAGTATAGTAACAATATAGTAGAGTGAGAGATGATTGGTTTTTGAAAATGAAGAACTTTGAAATATAGATCTGAAAATGAAAGCTCTTATTTTTTTTCTCTTTGCTTTTTGATCTGAAAGTACGTAGCAGAGAAGTGGAAAGTGGTGTATGGATTTGTGAATCCAAGCTTCCTATTTATAGGGAATGTAAAAAATTGACCGTTGAAATAAAAACCACAATGTTGAAATCGATTATGTGCTTTGATGCACTAGATGGCATAATCGATTGTTTGCTCTAAATACAAGGAAAGGTATAATCGATTCCTTGCTTGTGTCAATCGATTTTGTGCTTCAAGGAAGCATGTAATCGATTGTATTTCTTTCAAAAGGGAGCCAAGAATCGATTATGATCTTTTAAATAAGGAAGGCAATGTGTATGAAATCGATTTCATGCTTAAGGCATTGTATATTAAATTCGATTTCATGCTTGAGAAAGGGAAGTTGGAAATCGATTCATTGCTCTAAATACATAAGGAGAAATCGATTTCATGCTTTGAAACATTGTGAGTCAAAATCGATTTCATGCTTTGCTCATTGTGTATTGAAGTCGATTCATTGCTTCAACAATAGTTTATCAAATCGATTTCAAGCTTTATGAGAATTAGGAAATCGATTTCAAGCTGCATAATAACTTAGGAAATCGATTTCAAGCTTTTCACAAAAATTGTTTTTAGATTTAGGTGCCACCTTATGCATGCATGCAATTTTATAAAATATTTTTCAAAGGCTTTTAACACAACAATTTTATTTTTAAAAACATTTTTAAAACATCATCTCTCTTCTACTAAATGTCATAAAGCTGAAGGGATAGGATCTTACATTTGAGTCCTATCAAAAACAGATAAACAATTAGGTCTTCAACTTCATTGTTGCTTCTTCTGCAAGCCATTGCACTTTAGTCCCTGCTCTTTGATTTAATCCCCGTTCTTTGATTTTGTCCCTGTACTTTCATTCAACTGCAACCATTAGTAGACAAGATGTAATTTGTTATCATTCAAAACAAAGAGTGTTTGTCCTTGGTTCAACAAACTCCCCCTTTTTGATGATAACAAATTACATTATGCATAGGGGGTTTGATAGTAATGGAACTTTTTCAAAAAGCTCCCCCTAAGCATATGCATAATAAAATACATAGTACATCAGCAGGATAGCAACAATTATTTTCTCCCCCCACATATAACATGCATAATATTCTCTCCCACATATAACATGCATAATATTCTCTCCCCCTTTGTTTTCATCAAAAAGGAGGGGGGGTGAGCACATAGAAACATATCCACATTATAAATTTGCAGAACCAATAGACAGTAGTACATAGCATATGATATATTAAAAGCAGTAGTTCATGCTATGCTCCCCCTTACTTGGTGATCCCCCTTATTAATATTAGAATGCAAAGCTTAGCAAAAAGAGGGTGGATCATCATGGTTTTAAAAATATGATACCCAATATAATCATCCTTGGTTCAACAATATAGGTATCATTTTTAACATCAAAAATATGTTGCATCAAAGATCCAGCACAATAGAGAGAAGAGAAAAAAAAAACTTTGATGCACACAAAAAAATTGCTTTCAAATATGTCTCTAATACTTGTTGAGTTATATTTAATTTCTACTTTATAACACATTTTCAACAGAGGTGAATTAAATTTTACCAATCTAACCTTCACCAGTGATTCTTCCTCTATTGTTGTTATCACGAGTCACATGACTGCTGTTTCTGAGTATTACGAATCTTTTTGTGTCTCTGTCATACCCCAATTTTGTCCAGCTTAGATCAAAACCCTAATTTTCCACAAAAATAAATAAGTTGAGGAGTGAGAAGCATCATGCATTGCATTTTGAGTCCTAAAAGTCATTCCAAAGTTTCTAAAATCATTTTTAGAGTTGAAATGCACTTTTTGGGTAAATCAGGTTTTTTTTTTGAGTCCAAAAGGGTATTTTGGTCATTTCACAATAAAAATGATAATTCCTCATGAAGGTCATTGAGCATGCATTCTAAGATTATAGAGGTAATTTCTAGGGTTATAGATTCATTTTTGAAATGGAAACGCATTTTTCGGGCAAATTAGGGTTTTAGAGTCAAAAGGGTATTTTGGTCAATTGTAACGGTTGTTTTTCAAAAAGGCTCAAAAAATATGTATAATTAAAATAAGAAATCTGAAATCAAAATAAAAAATGAATAATAAAATAATATTGGATGTTTATTGTATTTTTAGAATTAGGGTTAATTCCTCTTAGGTGCTTTTTGCTTTTATCCATTTTTGGCCAAAGTAAGCACCAATTTTACAAGCAAACCATCTCCCTCACTCCACCCTCAAGCTCCACGCCTCCCCTCACTTCAGCCCACATCAAGTCCACATCAAGCCTTTCATCAAGCACACCTTTGAATACACAACATGTTTTTACCTTCCTTCTCTCTACACCACTAAATACACACTAATTTCTTTACTTCCCTCTCACAACCTTTAACCCATTAGATCTTTGGCCTCCCAAGGAAATCCAATAAGAAGAACTCACCCCTCTTCACCCCAAGAAGGAGACAAGGCCGTAGCCCCCCTTCCTCTCCCTCACTTGATCTTGTTTTCTTTCATCTCAAAGGAACCTTCCCATTCTCTCCTACACCAAAAACCCTAACAAACCACTCACCTCATTTTGCATCCCTCTTTCACATACTCCCTCCATTTCTCATTCAAAGTTCAAGCATCATCATCAAGTAGGTACTTCTTTGAAGGATATTGGAGTTTTGTTGATTGGTGACTAGCTTCATCTTCTCATCTTACTTTCTAGCTCAAAGCTAAGGTAATATTTAAAACTTTGCATCATCTTTGAGTATTTCCTCAAAATATAAAAAGCACTCATCCTATCATCTTCATATTCCCATATTGTTGATTGTCGTTGGTGAGGGGTGTCATAAGCACTTTGACAAGCACTTAGGGAGGCTTGGGTGCTTATGGTGCTTCTCACCCTTTAATAAATGTTGATTTGTGTTGATCTTAATCCTTGCCTTTCATGAAATAAAATGTTGTTTTATGGCATGTTGTATTTCGCATACTCTCATAAAAGTGTGATTTGCTAGTTGTTGTTGTGTTTTCTCACATTTCCTTGCATATTCACTCATGTTTGCATAACTTTCACAAAAATAAGAAACCCATTTCAAGTATGATGACATTCGGCCATGGGCCTAGGTTTAGGGTTCTTGAATGCTTTTGTTTATTTCATGATTTGGGGATGAATAATAGTTGATTTAGGGTATGTATGCTCCTAGGTTTTAACATAAAAATTAGGGTTTGGGTTTGCTTTAATAAACTTGTTTTTGTTGATGATTGGCAAGGTGATTCACACTTGTGCACTTAACCTTAAGTGTGAGGATTGACCAAAATGATTCAACATTCTTTGATACTTTGGTTGCTAAATAATTTTCTTGCTTATGCTTGCCTATGATCATGATGGAGGCGACTCTTTTCCTTAAGCTAACAATTTCATTGTCCACTCTCATATAAAAATATCATCAACACTTAGATAGGTCAACTCCATACATTGCATCTTCCACTAGATATGCATTTAGGTTCAATCTTGCCTATTCTTGTATTTTTGCTCAATGCCCAATTCAAGTTCCTTCTTTGCCTATTTATGTGTTGTGGTCTAACATGTGTAGTCTAGGCTAATATTTGCTCAAGAATTCAAATGAGATTGTTGTTCGCCTAAGGATTCGATTTGCATTCATTGCTTTCTTTTCTAAATGGCCTAGCATGAAAATGGTGACTAGCGACAATCACCCATAACCTTTGTTAGTTTGATTGTCCTAAGAGCCTAAGTTTCAAAAAGATGTTTTCATATGCATGAGCTACTAGTGATAATCACCCATAACCTTTGTTAGTTTGATTATCATGAATGCTTTCAATTTCCAAAAATATTTTCTTAAGCATCAAAAGTCATAGCAAGTGTTAATGATGACCACCCATAACCTTTGTTAGTTTGGTCATCATGAAGGCTTTCATTTTTCAAAAGAGATTTTTACATGCACTTAAAGGGGTTTTAATAATGATCACCCATAACCTTTGTTAGTTTGATCATTATGAACCCCCTTCACTTTCAAAATCAAAACAAAAAGACTTTCATTTTCAAGGATCTAGAACTACGTCGCTTTGATTCCCATTTGGGATACGTAGGAGCGAGCCACGTCCTCGTCAAGCACAACAAACCAAAATTAATTCGATTGCGAAAGCCCTTTTTGATCATCTAAAATAAAAACCGATTATCATTAATGATCACTCGCGCCGTTGCCGTTTGGTTGTTAATGATAATTTCATTTTCAAAAGAGTTAGTAGCGCGGCCACTCTAAACCGTTGTTGTTTGGTCGTCGCGAACACTCGAATCAAAAGCAAAACCGATTATCGTTAATGATCACTTGCGCCGTTGCCGTTTGGTTGTTAATGATAATTTCATTTTCAAAAGAGTTAGTAGCGCGGCCACTCTAAACCGTTGTTGTTTGGTCATCGCAAATCCTCACTCCTACTGCGAAAATTCATCGAAACAGACTAAAAAACAAAAACCTTTTTAGGACAACCAAGAACTACGTAGCTTTGAATTCTCCATCGCACCAGGAGATACGTAGGAGCGAGAGGCCAACTCTCGTCAAGCGCCAAAAATAAAAATTTTCATTAAGTCTTCTCACTCCCTTTTCAATAAAGAGGCAAAATAAAAGCATTTTCAAATCAACACTTCAAACCACACATTTAATTAAAGGTTCCCTTTCGGTAGAAAGGAGGTACGGGGTGCTAATACCTTCCCCATGCCTAACCGACCCCCGAACCCATATCTCTAGTTTTCGAAAGACCATCCGCCTTGTCTAAAAGACCTTTTTTCAATGTTTTGGTCTTAAAATTAAAATATTGGTGGCGGCTCCATACCTTTTCCACGTTGTACAATGAGAAGTCCGAACCGGATTTTTTGGGGTGCAACAGCTGGCGACTCCGCTGGGGAGTTTTCTTTTTTTAAGTGGGTCAAGCCTAACTAATTAAGATGTGTGGTTTAATGTATTGTTGATTTGACTGATACCTTGTTTGCCTTCATTCTTTTTCCTTTCTTTCTTATCATTAATTGTAGGCATACGCATTTGTCTTCTTCTATGTTTGTTCCCTATCTCCTTTTCTTTTATTGCTTATGCTCATGCATTTCTCCCCAATTCTATCCGGATCCCCCCTTCTTGGCTCCCTTTCTTGAGGTAAGCAATGTACCTGATTGTTGTTGAAACCCCAGGCTAGCTTATTTGATATTGAACCCTAGTGTAGACGACATGTTGTTACCTTGCTTTTTCTGGACTGTTCTGGCGTCTCACTTGCAGGTGGGGTAATATGTGTCGGGTAGTTTTAAGTGGTACGCCCTTACCACACACACTCACACCCTTATGATTATGTGCTTTGAGAGAGGCCTAAAACCCAAGGTCTGACAAGACTTAGGGGAGTGGAAACGAGTAGTGACTGGCAATTGGACTGTTGTCCTTCTGACTCTCACGAAAGTTTCAGCCAGAGTATGCTCTTTCATGATGCCTCACACCAGATGGCGTTCCATCGTTGTGGGTGCTACTGTGAAAGAGAATTAGCTTTGGTAACCTGGTGAGGAAGTGACTAGAACCCACATGGGAGGAACATTTGAGTTGTCCTAGAACCTAGGTCCCCACCTTCATAGGACACAAGGGGCATACCAAATTGTGTGTTGCATCGTAATATAGACATGTTTTCAAAAAAGAGCAGGAGGTTTTTCAAATAAAAAAGTAGAGAAAGAGCTGCCGTTGTAGCCTTTCTTCTGCCGGTCCGTACGAAGTGACATATGGCCCACTCTTTTCAAAAAAAGAGAGAACGAGCTGCCGTTGTAGCCTTTCTCTTACTAGGGCCATATGAAACCACGTATAGCCCGCATTTTCAAAAAAAAAAAAACAAAAAGAAGTATCTTGCATCCTGCATCATTGCATCATTACATCATTGCGTCATTTGCATTAAATAAAGTTCCCATTTTGAAAAGAATCATTCATCTTGCATTCCCTTTCATTACATAAAGATAAAACAAAAAAACAATTATCATCTGCATAGCATAAGCATTTCATTTATAATCATGCAAAAAATCTTCGTCAAGTTCATCCAAGACGAGGCATTCATACATAAGCATTATTTCAAAAAAGACACGGTAGAACTACGTACGCTTTGATTCCTCATCACAGTGAGGATACGTAGGAGCGGGTCCGCCCCGTCAAGCATAACAAATGAAAAAAGCCATTTTGAAAAAGCATCATTCTTGCATTCAAAAATGCATTGAAATTTTGTATTTCATCTTGCACAAAAAAAAAAACAATCTTTTTTTTTATTTTTTAGAATAAGTACACTTCTCAAGTGGTCATTTTTCCATGCATTTGCATATCATGATCTGTACAATAAAGGTTTTGATGAGAGACGAGACGGTTTTGCAAAATAGTCGTTCCCAAAAAAAAAAAAAAAAAAAACTCAAGGTGTTCCAAAGTACCCAGTTCTCGAGTCAGCAGCTCATTCACATAACTTCAAAATTTTTGCATCTCATCCATCCCATGATAAAAGATTAAAATTGTTCATAAATTTTTTCTATCATGTGAAGCATTCTTCTAGGCATGCATGCCATGTGCAGTCGCCCCTGTCCGTGTCCGTCAGTTTCCCTGCTTTATCATCATTCTCCGTCCTAGTCTAGCCCCGCCCGTAAAGCCTAAAGTGTCGCATGCATTTGTTCAGTCATTCGTTCTTGCGCTTATGTTGTGTGCCCTGTTATCTCTAGAAAGAGGCCAACTGGTTTGCCGATATCCGCTTCAAACTCAAGATTCATGGCGACCAATCAAGGAAACCTAGTGATTGAGAATCCCGGCAATTCAGGTCTAGATAATCCGATTATGGAAGTCCTCAAGCAGCTAGTCCAAGGGAATCAGGCACTAGTCCAAGAGAATCAGGCGTTAAATAATAAAGTCGGGGTGATAGAAATGCAGATGGATGCGATAAGAATGCAGATGACTGAAATGATGGGCACCCTGCAAGCTTTGAAAAACGGGACCACTACCGAAGATACTGCTGTTGTAAACCCAGGTGGGATCGCAACCATCCTTCCTACCTCGGGACCCGCTGAAGCTGTGACTGCTATTCCCCATCCGGGATCTGGGGTTAATTATCCTGCTCACGCCCTGGGAGGTGCTGATCCACATGAGGTTTCTCTTTTCAATATGGACGGTGATCCTCAAGGTCACCTATTTGAGAACTCTCAACCCAGAGATCAGTTGCATGAGTTGGAAAAGCGTTTAAAAGCCATAGAGGATTCAAAGACCAAAGCTAAAGACGCCCGTGATCTATGTCTTGTTCCAGACTTGGTTATTCCCCCAAAGATGAAGGTGCCAGTCTTTGACCAATATTGTGGTACCAGCTGCCCAAATAGACACGTAACCATGTACGCCCGAAGGATGACCGCATACAATCACGACGACAAACTGCTCATCCACTACTTCCAGTACAGCCTAACTGGGGCATCTCTGGATTGGTACATGCAGTTGCAGCCTTCCGACATCCACAGTTGGAAGGACCTTTCTGAAGCTTTCTTAAAGGAGTACGAATACAACAAAGACATGGCTCCAGATCGGATTCAGCTGCAGTATATGAGCAAGAAAGATCATGAGTCCTTTAAGGAATATGCTCAAAGATGGAGGAGCATAGCTGCTCAGGTGAAGTCACCATTGACTGAAAAGGAGATGGTGTACATGTTTATGGAGACTCTCCCAGCTGTTTTCTATGAACGTCTGGTTGGAAGTGGGTCCTCAAGCTTCTCAGATATGATCAAAGTAGGGCCAAGACTTGAAGTCGGGATGAAGAGAGGAAGAATCCCCTGCAATCCTACTGGCGCCGACAATGCTAGTGATTTGCCTGCAAGGAAAAATGGAGAAATCAATGCTATAGTGGGACAAGGAAAGTCACGTCAGTACGACCCCATTCCTGTGTCGTACACTGATTTGTGCAGCTATCTAATCAACCATAGGTTGATCTCTCCTCGTGGGATGAAGCCAGTCCAACCTCCATTCCCAAGAAGGTATAATGCAAAGGCTACCTGTGAATTCCATTCTGGGGCAATTGGTAACTCTACTGAGAACTGTCATCCTTTGAAGCAGTCGGTTCAGGATCTTATTGATACAAAGCAGTTGACCTTTGATGAGGGAGGTGAAGGACTAAACCCTTTGAGATCAGGGCTGTCAGGCCGGGATGGCAGTAGTTGAAGAGGATCGAGGTGTTGATCGTCAAGCATTTGTGTCTTCGTCATGCATTTTCGCGTAGTTTTCAGTTCAAAGCAAATTTTATGTAATGCAATCCTCTGGCTCCGCCCAAGGCCTTAGGATATTTCAATAAGGGCACATGTTTCCTTTTCAGCATCGTCATCTATAAAAGTTACCCTTTTCAGTCACTTTTGTTCAAGATCGTCATTGCCCTGTTTTATCATAAGTCCATCAGTGCATATTTGACTTTTAGTTCAGTCTAACGCTTTAAGTCCTCCATGCTGGGGCAAGACTGTGATCACTAATTTTCCTTGTTAATATCATATTCCTTCAGTGCAAGTCTTTCAAAAGATAATAATAAACAAGAAAATAAGCTCGCTAGGTGGAAAACCCGCAAAGGGCGGCCTAGGCAGAAAAAGCGCCCGATGGATCGAAAACCCGCAAAGGGCGGTCTAGGCAAAAGTTAGGGCATAAAAAAAGAGAAAAAATGCAAAGAAAGGAGCAAACACATATAGATAGATGAACCGTTATCTTGTTTTACAAAAATAAATAAGCCATCGGGATTTGAGATGAAGTGTGGCCACCTCCCTATACCCTCAAGAACCCAAAATCCCAGAAAGTCCCTTTCCTACCTACCTTAAGCCAAGAAAAACCAAACTCAAAAATATACCCTCTAATCACCCTAGACAAGGATCACTTCAAATATCAAAAACAAAAATAGTGCATCAGCTCACTCGACTCAAAAGCAAAGAAAGAAGAAAAGTCCGAAAAATGAAACAAATGAGTCAAAAAAAAAAAAATCAAAAAGACAAAAAATAATAAGTTGTGAGCTGATACATGTTGCCACAAAGCACAAGAGACCCTTGTCTCGATAAATCTTCCAACACCTGGTTCCATAAACCTTCAAACACTTCCTTTGGCCCCAACACCAAACCCCTCAGCCATTCTACCATGAGACACAAATTTGCCTTAACAAAGCCCAAATAAGCCCAATAACCATCTCCCTCATAGACCGTTAACCGTCAACCAACGCCGAACAAAACTCATCCTCCCATTAGCCTCAAACACTTCATTAAGCCTAACTATCCTTCCTCCACAAAACACCACAATCCTGAAAAGTCCATTCCGATCAATGACCGATTGCTTTTGTTCTCTCAGATTCTAATCTTAGGACGAACAAGCTTATCTATGTACAATGTGTTTGCTCAAAAGAAAAAAACAAACGATCAGAAAAAAGAAAGCTGATCAAGAAAGAATAAACCCTCAGAAAAAAAAGAGAACTGAGCAAACAAAAACGAACAGTCAGAAAAAAGAAAGCTGACAAAAAAAAAAAGAGGGACTTGCACTCCAAAACACACTCAAGTTGCATTAAAACAAGGTTTAGTGATCACCAAGTAAGGTTTCTTTCATGCCAAAAGTTGAGACATTCACAGAGAACCAAAGATTTGCACTGAGAACACCACTCAGATCTAAAAGTTGGTGTATTCTCTTCACCACCTGCCCACCCTAGTCCGGGGAGAGTCTGTTCAGTGTCCATCCATGGCCATTCATCCTTTCACCCGGTGTCAGCCATGGCACTAGTTCCTGTGGATACCTTGTGTTGCAGGTAACTTGATATTGCAGGATGTGTTTTGATGATGAAAAAGACAAAGGTAAGATTGACGGTCAAAGTCAATAAAAGTGACTAAACGTCAAAGTCACAATCCAAGACAATCAAGCCAAGAACTGAAGATTCAAGTTTAAGGGTAGTCCTTAAATATAAGGGTAGTCCTTAGGGTTTGGGTGTGTCTTAGGAAAAAGTGTAAGCTCTTTCAAAGGTCAGCTCGTATCTCGAAGTCTCACACACTCACAAAGTTTTTTAAAGCTGCATGCATATTTACGTAAACACTCTTATCACCTTTTAAATAACAAAATCGATTTTTCTCATGCATAAACAAATATCAAAATCGATTTTCAGGTAAATTAGAAAAGGTAGAAATCGATTGTCAGGCCATGTTTTATAATACACAAATCGATTTCTGAGCCAAATATTTTTAAGGGAAGAATCGATTCCCAACCTTTTGCACACAAACTAAGAATCGATTCCCACTTGTCTCAGGCAAGCTGAAAATCGATTCCTACATATTTTCACTAAGTATAGAATCGATTCCTAGCTTTCCATGGCACTCAAGAATCGATTTCCCATATTTTCCAAACAAAGATAAATCGATTCCTCACCTAAATAAATCGATTCCTAGATCAAATACATTTGAACAAAGAATCGATTCCTACACTATTTTCAACGTAAAAATGAATTCCTCATAGCCTATAAATAGGCAGTGCTTCACGATTCATTTTCATACAACACACAACTCAACCCACTTGCATGAAACAGAAAACTTTTGAGAAAACTCTTCACGCTTATACTTTTGCTCGTCACGCACCGTTGGTCTGTCTGAGCTGATCTGTTGCTAAGAGTTAGTTGGGGTTGTATTCTTCAAGTTGTAATATCTGCCTACACTAGAGGTATTTCTGCATTTACAATTGTTTATTATTTAATTGTTGTGTTTTGTTCTAGGGAGTGGGGTATCTCTCTAGGGTAGCTGCATGTACTAGGAAGTGGGGTATCTTTCTAGGGCAGTTGATTATAACAGGGGTGGGGTATCTCTTGTTATTGTTATATTAGATCTGAGGGCTCTCTATAGGTGGGGTATCCTAGGAGGAGAGTGCCTGAGTCTGTAAAGGTTTTCCAAGGCACCTGTAAGCCTTGTTGTGTTAGTGGAAAAATCTCACAAGGGTGTGAGGACTGGACGTAGGTCACTAGGAGGTGACCGAACCAGGATAAATCTCTGTGTGCTTTACTGCTTTCCTGCTTTACTGTTATTCTACTTTACTGCTTTATATTCTAATTCCTTCGCTTCCACTTAACCTGCGCGAAAATTGATCTAAGTCATTGAAAAGGGGAAAAACGTTTTCGAAAGATCTGAAAAGTTTTAAATCTCAATTCACCCCCCTCTTGAGACTGAAGCCACTTGGTAACAAGTGGTATCAAAGCTAGACTCTTGTATAAAGGGCCTAGCAGCTTCAAGAGAAATGGCTTCAGGTTGGTCTACGCAAGAGGGTGCATCTCTTTTCCATCCTCCGGGATTCAACGGAGAAGACTATGCATATTGGAAAGAAAGAATGAGAATTTTTATTGAAGGGGTAGACTTAGATGTTTGGGATGCTGTGGAAAAAGGACCTTTCGTCCCCACACACATAGTAGATGGTATTCTTACAATAAAAAGTAGAAATGAATGGTCTAATGATGAGAAAAGAAAAGTGCAACTGAATTTACGTGCTAAAAATATTATTACTTCTGCTTTGAGTGCTGATGAATTTTTTCGAGTTTCAAACTGTAAAACTTCCCGAGAAATGTGGGATAATCTTCAAGTTACTCATGAGGGTACAAGTGAAGTGAAAAGGGCAAGAATAAATACTCTTACCAGAGAGTACGAATTGTTTAGAATGAATACAGGTGAAACAATATCAGAGATGCAGAAAAGGTTCACTCACATAGTGAACAAACTGGGCTCATTAGGAAAATCATTTCCTCCCGAAGACTTGATCAACAAAGTACTAAGATGCCTAAGCAGAGAATGGCAACCAAAGGTGACTGCAATAACTGAGTCAAGAAACTTGACTAGCATGACTCTCGCCACCCTGTTTGGGAAATTACTAGAGCACGAGTTAGAGCTCACTCGTCTAGCAGAGAATGAAGGAAAAGTCAAGAAAAAGAAAAACCTAGCTTTCAAAGTTTCAAGTTCAAATTCATCCGACGACAGTGATGACTCGCAAAGTGAAAGTGATGAAGAGGATGAGAATATAGACCTAATGGTAAGAGAATTCAAAAGGTTCATAAGGAGGTCTCTAGAAAAGAATTCTCCAACCAAAGAAGTCTCATGCAAACAAAACTACTTAAGTCCTTTAACCTGCTACGAATGTGGGAAACCCGGACACATAAAATTGGAATGCCCAAAATTACAAAGAAAACGACCAAGAGATGAGAAAAAGGGATCCAAAGGAAAAAGGAGTAGAAAAGCCTACACAGCATGGGAAAACAGGAACTCATCAGATAGCTCAGAAAGTGAAAAAGATCAAGTTGCTCTCATGGCCGACCACGACAGCGAAAGTGAAACTGAGGTATATTCTAACTCTGAATCTTTACAAGATGCCTATGATGATTTATATGAAGCTTTTACTGAGTTGCATGATGATTCTATGAAATTAGTTAAAGCATTAGATAAATCAAAGAAAACCATTGCTAATCTTCAAGATGAAGTTAGTGAGTTAACTAAAGAAAAATTAGAACTTAGGAAAGAAAATGATAAACTTGTGTATGTTAAAGAAAATTATGCTTGTGATAAATGTATAGAACATGAAAAGAAAATCAATGAGCTTGAATGTACAATAGACAAAATGCCCAAAGTACATCTTAGGATTCAGAGAAATAATTTTGTGAAAAGCAATATGCATCATAGACCTAAGTTTTCCACTAAACCTTATATTAGATGTTACTATTGTGATAAACCTGGACATACAGCTTCTGTTTGCAAGGCAAGAGGTAAGCAAACTATGAAAAAGGTATGGGTTCCCAAAAGGACCATACCAAACACTAACCCACAAGGACCCAAAGAGATTTGGGTACCTAAAACCTTGTTTTGAACCAATGCAGGTATGCTTCAAGGTACGGGGGTCAGATTGGTACCTTGACAGCGGATGCTCAAAGCACATGACTGGAGATATTACAAAGTTCCTAACTCTTACCCCCAGATCAAGCGGTCATGTGACTTATGGTGACAATAACAGAGGAAGAATCCTTGGTGAAGCTGTTACACATGGATCTATTTGGTCCCTCAAAGACAAAAAGTTATGGTGGAAATTACTATGCTCTAGTTATAGTAGATGATTATTCAAGGTATACCTGGACTCTCTTTCTGGCAAATAAGAGCGAAGCCTTTGGAGCATTCAAAAAGCTTGCTCGCAGTATTCAAAATGAGAAAGAATTGAAGATTGTTTCAATTCGATCTGATCACGGTGGAGAATTTGAAAATGAAAAATTCGAAATCCTATGTGAAGAACTTGGTATAAATCACAACTTCTCAGCACCGAGAACTCCTCAACAAAATGGAGTTGTTGAAAGGAAAAATCGATCATTGGAAGAACTTGCCAGAACAATGCTAAATGATCATGACATCCCAAAATACTTTTGGGCGGATGCTGTAAGTACTGCTTGTTATGTTATGAATAGAGTTCTAATTAGGCCTATTTTAAAGAAAACCCCCTATGAACTTTACAAGGGGAGAAAACCAAATATTTCACACCTTCACACCTTTGGTTGCAAATGTTTTGTATTGAATAATGGAAAAGACAACCTAGGTAAATTCGATGCTAAAGCAGATGAATGAATTTTTCTTGGTTACTCTTTATCTAGCAAGGCCTTTAGAATTTTTAATAAAAGAAATAAGGTAATTGAGGAATCTGTACATGTTACATTTGATGAAACTAACCCCAAAAGGCTGGGAAAGGTTATTGATATTGCAGATGAACCTGAAGAGTTAGAGATAGGTGAGAAGAAAAAAGAAGAAGAAACAAAAACCACCCCTCAAGAGAAGTTAGAAGAAGGATCAAGCAGTGAACTTCCCAAGGAATGGAGAATCCCAAGGGATCACTCGCTTGAAAATGTCATAGGTGATGTAACAAAAGGGTATTATGCAGAATGAATTTGAAATGTCAATGATGGGAGAACTCAACTTCTTCCTTGGGCTTCAAATAAAACAAACAAACAACGGCATCTTCATATCTCAATCAAAGTACTGCAAAGAACTACTCAAAAGATTCGAAATGGACAAAGCAAAAGAAATGTCCACACCAATGAGCACCTCATGCTACTTAGACAAAGATGAAGAAGGTAAACCGGTAGAACTAAGCAAATATCGAGGTATGATTGGCTCTCTTCTCTACTTAACTGCTAGTAGACCGGACATCATGTTTAGTGTTTGCATGTGTGCTAGGTATCAAGCAAATCCAAAAGAGTCACATTTAGTAGCTGTCAAAAGAATAATGAGATATCTGGTAGGCACTCAAAATGTTGGTCTATGGTACCCAAAAGGCGCCACATGTAGTCTTATTGGATATTCAGATTCTGACTTTGCAGGATGTAAGTTGGACAGAAAAAGCACTAGTGGAACATGTCACATACTAGGTAGTGCATTAGTCTCATGGCACAGTAAGAAACAAGTCAGTGTCGCACTGTCAACTGCTGAAGCAGAATATGTTGCAGCAGGGAGTTGTTGTGCACAAATCCTCTGGATGAAGCAACAACTTCTTGACTATGGTATAGATCTAGATCATATCCCTATAAAATGCGACAATACCAGCGCTATCAATCTTACAAAGAACCCCGTCCAACACTCTAGGACCAAGCATATAGAGATAAGACACCATTTTCTTAGAGATCATGTCCAAAAAGGGGATTGTGTAATCGAATTTGTGGAATCGGCAAAACAGCTGGCTGATATTTTTACAAAACCTTTACAAAAAGAAATTTTTTTCTTCATTAGAAGAGAACTTGGAATCATTGATTCCTCTTCATGCTGTTAGATTCGCATTTTATTACATGTTGCCCTCTTTGATCATGACAAAAAGGGGGAGAAGAATAGAGTTTTTAATATTTAGAATAAAGTTTTAATATTCAGCATGCATTTGCATTTACTTGCATACAGTCAATAAAACAGGGGGAGCATCATGATAGGGGGAGTATCATATACATTATCTGTTTAAACTAACCTCCCACCTTGAGATGAGTTAATGTTTTGTCATCATCAAAAAGGGGGAGAATGTGGATACCTTGTGTTGCAGGTAACCTGATATTGCAGGATGTGTTTTGATGATGAAAAAGACAAAGGTAAGATTGACGGTCAAAGTCAATAAAAGTGACTAAACGTCAAAGTCACAATCCAAGACAATCAAGCCAAGAACTGAAGATTCAAGTTTAAGGGTAGTCCTTAAATATAAGGGCAGTCCTTAGGGTTTGGGTGTGTCTTAGGAAAAAGTGTAAGCTCTTTCAAAGGTCAGCTCGTATCTCGAAGTCTCACACACTCACAAAGTTTTTTAAAGCTGCATGCATATTTACGTAAACACTCTTATCACCTTTTAAATAACAAAATCGATTTTTCTCATGCATAAACAAATATCAAAATCGATTTTCAGGTAAATTAGAAAAGGTAGAAATCGATTGTCAGGCCATGTTTTATAATACACAAATCGATTTCTGAGCCAAATATTTTTAAGGGAAGAATCGATTCCCAACCTTTTGCACACAAACTAAGAATCGATTCCCACTTGTCTCAGGCAAGCTGAAAATCGATTCCTACATATTTTCACTAAGTATAGAATCGATTCCTAGCTTTCCATGGCACTCAAGAATCGATTTCCCATATTTTCCAAACAAAGATAAATCGATTCCTCACCTAAATAAATCGATTCCTAGATCAAATACATTTGAACAAAGAATCGATTCCTACACTATTTTCAACGTAAAAATGAATTCCTCATAGCCTATAAATAGGCAGTGCTTCACGATTCATTTTCATACAACACACAACTCAACCCACTTGCATGAAACAGAAAACTTTTGAGAAAACTCTTCACGCTTATACTTTTGCTCGTCACGCACCGTTGGTCTGTCTGAGCTGATCTGTTGCTAAGAGTTAGTTGGGGTTGTATTCTTCAAGTTGTAATATCTGCCTACACTAGAGGTATTTCTGCATTTACAATTGTTTATTATTTAATTGTTGTGTTTTGTTCTAGGGAGTGGGGTATCTCTCTAGGGTAGCTGCATGTACTAGGAAGTGGGGTATCTTTCTAGGGCAGTTGATTATAACAGGGGTGGGGTATCTCTTGTTATTGTTATATTAGATCTGAGGGCTCTCTATAGGTGGGGTATCCTAGGAGGAGAGTGCCTGAGTCTGTAAAGGTTTTCCAAGGCACCTGTAAGCCTTGTTGTGTTAGTGGAAAAATCTCACAAGGGTGTGAGGACTGGACGTAGGTCACTAGGAGGTGACCGAACCAGGATAAATCTCTGTGTGCTTTACTGCTTTCCTGCTTTACTGTTATTCTACTTTACTGCTTTATATTCTAATTCCTTCGCTTCCACTTAACCTGCGCGAAAATTGATCTAAGTCATTGAAAAGGGGAAAAACGTTTTCGAAAGATCTGAAAAGTTTTAAATCTCAATTCACCCCCCCTCTTGAGACTGAAGCCACTTGGTAACAGTTCCTGCGTACTTGCTCTTTCACTCCGCTTCCTTTCACACTCCGGACAGGGGCAAGTCATTCATTCACAGTCGCCGAAGGCCTGAATTGGGGCAGTCTGGCATTCATCCTAAACACTCACCCGGCGTCTGCATGTTCATGTGTGTTCACTTGGCAATGTTTCATAGAGAAAGCACAAGATTGTTATTGAAGGATCAGTTATCATGGAATGGAGGAAAACATAAATGGGTTTGCTTGTAAATAATAACCTTGAGAACACCGCGGTTTAAATCAAAACTAGTTTTTCCAAAGAAAAAGGATGATCAAATTCACCCCCACTTTTGCATCCAAAGTCTCGCGTCTCATCATTATGAAAGTATTCACAAAAAAAGTATTTGAATACCCAAAAAATTTTGTCATATCATGCATCAAAATATTGCATCCTCACATAGCAAAAAGACAAATAGGAAAAATTCTTTAACCAGCTATCTCAACACATGAGGGGGTCGCCTAAAGTTGGCCGCTTGTAGGGCTTTAGTGCTCGCCTTAACCCTTAGGGATTAGGTTGTTATCTTGTAGGGCTTCGGTGCTCGCCCGGATCCTTAGGGATTAGGTTGTTATCTTGTAGGGCTTCAGTGCTCGCCTGGATCCTTAGGGATTAGGTTGTTATCTTGTAGGGCTTCGGTGCTCGCCTGGACCCTTAGGGATTAGGTTGTTATCTTGTAGAGTTTTAGTGCTCGCCTGGATCCTCAGGGATTAGGTTGTTATCTTGTAGGGCTTTGGTGCTCACCTTAATCCTTGGGGATTAGGATGTTACCTTGTAGGCACTTGAAGTGTTGATCCTTAACCAAAATAAAAAGGAAGAAAATCAAAAATAGCATCTCATAGTATCCATCATTCCATTGAAATCATCACATCACATACACTTTGCATAACATACATTCACACTCCATTTACATAGATATCTGCATTCCATAGAAAAAAAGAGCAAATAAGAAAGGAGAGAAGAAAATCACAGAAGACGGAACACAAAAGAACACAACATTTTCATATCATTCATCATTCTCATATCATCCATACCAGTCATCACTCCATGGCATCAAACAGTACATTACGCCTTCAAATTCGCATCTCAGAAGAGCGAAAGAATAACAAAAGGAAAAGAAGAGAAAAATCAAACAGAAAAGGCATCCCACCAAAGTCAATCATTGCATTCGTGTGCACCCCAAACATCCAAGTGCACGCATTTCATGCACCATCCAAGAGAAAAGTTACTTCGGACCAGAGAATCCCAAAAATCTCATTTTTAGAAAATCATCAACCCCGAGTTAGTAAACTCCATCAACCCTGAGTTAGTAAACTCCCTCAACACAGAGTTATTGAACTCCCACAGAGTTAGTGAACTCCCACCGAGTTAGTGAACTCCTTCCACAGATCACAACATTGTGTACGAGCACGCAATGGATCCATCAGACTTCGTCAAGTCCTTCGGATTAGTTGTGTCAGCCTAAGGCATAGCGTAAATCCATTGATCAAATCAGTTTCGGACCTGATGTTGATCGGTCGCTCGAAAAGGCCACCCCCCCAGAGCTCGGACTCGACAAGAGTCCGTTAAAAGGTTTTAGGCAGCCTCCGAATTCCCAATTTACCGCTTTCTGCACGCCAAGTGCCCGTTTTACTTTTCGGTCTGCACGCCAAGTGCCCGTTTTACTTTTCTGTATGCACGCAAGTGCCCATTTTACCTTTTCTGTCAGCACGTTAGTGTTCATTTACTGTTTTCGCATCGACACGAAAGTGTCTATCTTTCCAAAAAAAAGAGGGAGAAAATTCGGGTTTCTCCAAATAGACAAAATTGGTATAATTTCTGAATTTTTTATTTCTATTTTACCTTCGAAATATGTCTCGCGCAATTCATATTTCTTGGTAAAATCAAAATAAAGAGGGGCAGCTGTCATACCCCAATTTTGTCCAGCTTAGATCAAAACCCTAATTTTCCACAAAAATAAATAAGTTGAGGAGTGAGAAGCATCATGCATTGCATTTTGAGTCCTAAAAGTCATTCCAAAGTTTCTAAAATCATTTTTAGAGTTGAAATGCACTTTTTGGGTAAATCAGGTTTTTTTTTTTAGTCCAAAAGGGTATTTTGGTCATTTCACAATAAAAATGATAATTCCTCATGAAGGTCATTGAGCATGCATTCTAAGATTCTAGAGGTCATTTCTAGGGTTATAGATTCATTTTTGAAATGGAAACGCATTTTTCGGGCAAATTAGGGTTTTAGAGTCAAAAGGGTATTTTGGTCAATTGTAACGGTTGTTTTTCAAAAAGGCTCAAAAAATATGTATAATTAAAATAAGAAATCTGAAATCAAAATAAAAAATGAATAATAAAATAATATTGGATGTTTATTGTATTTTTAGAATTAGGTTTAATTCCTTTTAGGTGCTTTTTGCTTTTATCCATTTTTGGCCAAAGTAAGCACCAATTTTACAAGCAAACCATCTCCCTCACTCCACCCTCAAGCTCCACGCCTCCCCTCACTTCAGCCCACATCAAGTCCACATCAAGCCTTTCATCAAGCACACCTTTGAATACACAACATGTTTTTACCTTCCTTCTCTCTACACCACTAAATACACACTAATTTCTTTACTTCCCTCTCACAACCTTTAACCCATTAGATCTTTGGCCTCCCAAGGAAATCCAATAAGAAGAACTCACCCCTCTTCACCCCAAGAAGGAGACAAGGCCGTAGCCCCCCTTCCTCTCCCTCACTTGATCTTGTTTTCTTTCATCTCAAAGGAACCTTCCCATTCTCTCCTACACCAAAAACCCTAACAAACCACTCACCTCATTTTGCATCCCTCTTTCACATACTCCCTCCATTTCTCATTCAAAGTTCAAGCATCATCATCAAGTAGGTACTTCTTTGAAGGATATTGGAGTTTTGTTGATTGGTGACTAGCTTCATCTTCTCATCTTACTTTCTAGCTCAAAGCTAAGGTAATCTTTAAAACTTTGCATCATCTTTGAGTATTTCCTCAAAATATAAAAAGCACTCATCCTATCATCTTCATATTCCCATATTGTTGATTGTCGTTGGTGAGGGGTGTCATAAGCACTTTGACAAGCACTTAGGGAGGCTTGGGTGCTTATGGTGCTTCTCATCCTTTAATAAATGTTGATTTGTGTTGATCTTAATCCTTGCCTTTCATGAAATAAAATGTTGTTTTATGGCATGTTGTATTTCGCATACTCTCATAAAAGTGTGATTTGCTAGTTGTTGTTGTGTTTTCTCACATTTCCTTGCATATTCACTCATGTTTGCATAACTTTCACAAAAATAAGAAACCCATTTCAAGTATGATGACATTCGGCCATGGGCCTAGGTTTAGGGTTCTTGAATGCTTTTGTTTATTTTATGATTTGGGGATGAATAATAGTTGATTTAGGGTATGTATGCTCCTAGGTTTTAACATAAAAATTAGGGTTTGGGTTTGCTTTAATAAACTTGTTTTTGTTGATGATTGGCAAGGTGATTCACACTTGTGCACTTGTGCACTTAACCTTAAGTGTGAGGATTGACCAAAGTGATTCAACATTCTTTGATACTTTGGTTGCTAAATAATTTTCTTGCTTATGCTTGCCTATGATCATGATGGAGGCGACTCTTTTCCTTAAGCTAACAATTTCATTGTCCACTCTCATATAAAAATATCATCAACACTTAGATAGGTCAACTCCATACATTGCATCTTCCACTAGATATGCATTTAGGTTCAATCTTGCCTATTCTTGTATTTTTGCTCAATGCCCAATTCAAGTTCCTTCTTTGCCTATTTATGTGTTGTGGTCTAACATGTGTAGTCTAGGCTAATATTTGCTCAAGAATTCAAATGAGATTGTTGTTCGCCTAAGGATTCGATTTGCATTCATTGCTTTCTTTTCTAAATGGCCTAGCATGAAAATGGTGACTAGCGACAATCACCCATAACCTTTGTTAGTTTAATTGTCCTAAGAGCCTAAGTTTCAAAAAGATGTTTTCATATGCATGAGCTACTAGTGATAATCACCCATAAACTTTGTTAGTTTGATTATCATGAATGCTTTCAATTTCCAAAAATATTTTCTTAAGCATCAAAAGTCATAGCAAGTGTTAATGATGACCACCCATAACCTTTGTTAGTTTGGTCATCATGAAGGCTTTCATTTTTCAAAAGAGATTTTTACATGCACTTAAAGGGGTTTTAGTAATGATCACCCATAACCTTTGTTAGTTTGATCATTATGAACCCCCTTCACTTTTCAAAATCAAAACAAAAAGACTTTCATTTTCAAGGCTCTAGAACTACGTCGCTTTGATTCCCATTTGGGATACGTAGGAGCGAGCCACGTCCTCGTCAAGCACAACAAACCAAAATTAATTCGATTGCGAAAGCCCTTTTTGATCATCTAAAATAAAAACCGATTATCATTAATGATCACTCGCGCCGTTGCCGTTTGGTTGTTAATGATAATTTCATTTTCAAAAGAGTTAGTAGCGCGGCCACTCTAAACCGTTGTTGTTTGGTCGTCGCGAACACTCGAATCAAAAGCAAAACCGATTATCGTTAATGATCACTTGCGCCGTTGCCGTTTGGTTGTTAATGATAATTTCATTTTCAAAAGAGTTAGTAGCGCGGCCACTCTAAACCGTTGTTGTTTGGTCATCGCAAATCCTCACTCCTACTGCGAAAACTCATCGAAACAGACTAAAAAACAAAAACCTTTTTAGGACAACCAAGAACTACGTAGCTTTGAATTCTCCATCGCACCAGGAGATACGTAGGAGCGAGAGGCCAACTCTCGTCAAGCGCCAAAAATAAAAATTTTCATTAAGTCTTCTCACTCCCTTTTCAATAAAGAGGCAAAATAAAAGCATTTTCAAATCAACACTTCAAACCACACATTTAATTAAAGGTTCCCTTTCGGTAGAAAGGAGGTACGGGGTGCTAATACCTTCCCCATGCCTAACCGACCCCCGAACCCATATCTCTAGTTTTCGAAAGACCATCCGCCTTGTCTAAAAGACCTTTTTTCAATGTTTTGGTCTTAAAATTAAAATATTGGTGGCGGCTCCATACCTTTTCCACGTTGTACAATGAGAAGTTCGAACCGGATTTTTTGGGGTGCAACAGTCTCCAGTCATGAACTTCGAGTCTCTGCTATCAAGGTATTGATCTGACCCCCATACCCTGTAGCACACCTGCACTAAGATCAAGTAGAAAATTTTGGTACCCAATTCTCTTTGGGTCCTTTGGGGTTAGTCATCAAGGGGTTTGTTTTCACAATCCACCTTGGTTTCTCACAAGCAGGTATAACGGTACCAAGCTCACATAATTTACGGATAGGGCATCTAGGTGAGCTATGGTTCCCTTTTTGACAATAGGTGCATGAGAAAACAGTAGGTGTATAACTTGAAGTAGCAGCTACAAAA
The DNA here is from genome assembly GCA_039519185.1 of Astragalus membranaceus. Taxonomy (NCBI): domain Eukaryota; kingdom Viridiplantae; phylum Streptophyta; class Magnoliopsida; order Fabales; family Fabaceae; genus Astragalus; species Astragalus membranaceus. The sequence goes on along the minus strand of CM076854.1, from coordinate 81,102,805 downwards.
GTTATTTTCTTGTTCAAAACAGAGGAGGTGGAATTACCTTTGTACCCAATACCTCTCCTATCAACATATTCATGTTGGGAGTGAAGTAGCTTGGTCAAGGTCTTTTCACCAACCTCAAACTTTTTCAAAGATTCTTTCAAAAATTCATTTTCAACCTTGACTTTTTCAAAATTTTGTTTAAGCTCTAGAAACTCAAGGTTGAATGGTTTTATTTCATGTAGCTCATTCTTCAACTTAGCTACCTCATTTTCTAGAGTCTCAATTTCAGTGAGCATGCTTTTGTTACTCTTTGCCAATTTCTTAGATTTTAACAAAAGAGTTTCATGTTCAGAATAGAGAGCATCAAAAGCCTCACTCAAATCTTGACTACTACAACCATCATCAAGTAAATCATCATGTATAGAAGAATCAGAAAGACTAGAAGAGTTAAGGCTTACCTTAGATGAGTCATTTGCCATATGACAAACACCATTTGCAATTTGCTCTTCTTCGTCTGTGTCGCTATCAGTGCCAAGACAATCCCATATAGTAGCCTTAGGTGTTTCACATGCCGTGAGACAAATGGCATTTGCAACCTCCTCTTCTTCACTGTCAGTATAGTTGTTCCATGTAGCCTTCTTAGCTTTCTTGGATTTCTTTGAGTTATTTCTCTTTTCAAGTTTGTTGAATCTCATGAATTCTTCAAATAATTCAGCCATGTCTTCATCATCAGATTCTTCATCAGACTCAACCTCTTTCCTTGCTACCTTAGGTGTTTTAGCAGCAAGAGCAAGGGATTTTCTTTCTTTTACCATTTCTGCTTCTTGATCTTTGTTAGCAGCCAATACAACCTCAAAGGCTAGAAGTGACCCAATCAAGTCTTCTTGGGGCAGAGTGCCAATATCTTTGGCTTCAGTGATTGCACAAGTTTTTGGAAAGAACTCACCAGTCAGAGATGCAAGAATTTTCCCATTTATATCTTTTGTAGAATACCTCTTTCCCAGTGCCCTTAAGTTGTTTATAATCAGATTCAGTCTCTGGTGCATAGCTGCGACAGACTCACCTTCTTTCATTTTGAAGGCTTCATATTCAGAAGTGAGGATTCTGATTTTTGTATCCTTCACTTGGCTCATACCTACATGAGTAGCTTGCAAGCAGTCCCAGATTTCCTTTGCTGTTTGACATCCTTTGACTCTACCATATTCTTCTTCACATAAGGATAAGTGAAGAATATTCATAGCCTTGGCATTTTGAGATATTTTGTCAAGCTCAGATTTTCTCAGCTCGCTCAGATCGATGGTGTAGATGTCTTCAATTGGCACTTCTTCTTCTTTGCCGGTAGCTTTACTTTTGATTTTCATTGGGATCAGTGGTCCATCTGCAATGATCCTCCATAAGGTGAAATCTATAGCCTGCACATGACATTTCATTCGACTACTCCAGTAGTCATAGTTAGTCCCATCAAACAGGGGTGGCCTAAATAAAGACATCCCCTCTTTCAAAAAAGAACCCATAATCACAGATAGATAAATAAAATTTAAATTGCGAGATGTTAAGCTCTATATGCAATTTCTAGCTTTGATACCACTTGTTAGACTATAGTATAACCTTAGAGGGGGGGGGGGGGGGTGAATAAGGTTATGTGCAAAATATGAATTCTTTTCGGTTTTCAAAAACTTATGAAATGCTTTGTTTAAATCAAATGCGGAATCTGAGATTTAAACTTATATGATGTATACAAGCAGGCAGATCAAGCACAGTATGATATTACTCTATATTCAATATACAGAATAACTAGATTATTTATAGGCAGCGTAGTGATATTGAATATAGCAACAGACAGATCTACAGCAGAGATATGGATAATAACAGATCAGCACAATAATATAACAATAGACAGATCTGAGTAGTGATATTCAAATCAGATATAAACAGTAAATAAAGTAAAGAGAGAGGGATAGAGATACACCAGGAATTTTACGAGGTTCGGGATAAAAGCCCTACGTCCTCGGCCTCCGGCTTTGCAACCTTTGGACTTTGCTGATAACCACTATATGAAGAACCAATGTTTTACAAACAATCAACTTCAAATAGCAAATCTCAAATCCCCTAAATTGAGAACCCGAGCTCCCCGCTAAGGATTTCAACCGCTTCAATCTCCTGATTGAACGACCCAAGAGCACCTCCCAGGATTTCACTACCGCTTCAATCTTCTCTGATTGAACGACCCAAGAACACCTCCCAGGATTTCAAAATAACCACTTAGAAAACGAATACAATATGAGATCTACGAACCAATCACTTCAGCAGTATAGTAACAATATAGTAGAGTGAGAGATGATTGGTTTTTGAAAATGAAGAACTTTGAAATATAGATCTGAAAATGAAAGCTCTTATTTTTTTTCTCTTTGCTTTTTGATCTGAAAGTACGTAGCAGAGAAGTGGAAAGTGGTGTATGGATTTGTGAATCCAAGCTTCCTATTTATAGGGAATGTAAAAAATTGACCGTTGAAATAAAAACCACAATGTTGAAATCGATTATGTGCTTTGATGCACTAGATGGCATAATCGATTGTTTGCTCTAAATACAAGGAAAGGTATAATCGATTCCTTGCTTGTGTCAATCGATTTTGTGCTTCAAGGAAGCATGTAATCGATTGTATTTCTTTCAAAAGGGAGCCAAGAATCGATTATGATCTTTTAAATAAGGAAGGCAATGTGTATGAAATCGATTTCATGCTTAAGGCATTGTATATTAAAATCAATTTCATGCTTGAGAAAGGGAAGTTGGAAATCGATTCATTGCTCTAAATACATAAGGAGAAATCGATTTCATGCTTTGAAACATTGTGAATCAAAATCGATTTCATGCTTTGCTCATTGTGTATTGAAGTCGATTCATTGCTTCAACAATAGTTTATCAAATCGATTTCAAGCTTTATGAGAATTAGGAAATCGATTTCAAGCTGCATAATAACTTAGGAAATCGATTTCAAGCTTTTCACAAAAATTGTTTTTAGATTTAGGTGCCACCTTATGCATGCATGCAATTTTATAAAATATTTTTCAAAGGCTTTTAACACAACAATTTTATTTTTAAAAACATTTTTAAAACATCATCTCTCTTCTACTAAATGTCATAAAGCTAAAGGGATAGGATCTTACATTTGAGTCCTATCAAAAACAGATAAACAATTAGGTCTTCAACTTCATTGTTGCTTCTTCTGCAAGCCATTGCACTTTAGTCCCTGCTCTTTGATTTAATCCCCGTTCTTTGATTTTGTCCCTGTACTTTCATTCAACTGCAACCATTAGTAGACAAGATGTAATTTGTTATCATTCAAAACAAAGAGTGTTTGTCCTTGGTTCAACAGAAGTATGGGTGGTGTTTGTGTGGATTTAGAGCTTTGAGTATGGTTAGCTATGGAGGTTTTGAGGGTTTGGAGAAGAAGAGAAGATGGTATGTTCGAAAGTGATAGAGAAATCGTGGGACTTACACGGATAAGTGAAACACGGAGCAACATTGACGACACGCACGGGTCGGACTCTTCATGCGCACGGGTCATGCGAAAGCCACTGGAGTTGCTACCAATTTTTTTTTCACGCACGGGTCGGATGTCACAGCGCACGGGTCGTGCAAAAACTACTGGAGTTGCTGTTTGAAATTTCTGAGCACACCCAGGTCGGGCTCTTGCTGAACTCTGAAATTGCATTTTTTTCTGCTAAACACGCACGGACCAGGCCCTTTTTGGCACGGATCAGGCCTATACCACAGGAAAAAACTTCAAATTCTTGAGAGTTACACACGGAGAGGCTGAGATTTTCACCAACTGTAACATCCCCAATTTAGCTAATTTCATTTATTGAAATTAGCAAGAGGTTATGTTTAATTATTTAGCTAAATTAAATAATTAGTCATGATTGATGATATGTCATAGTTAATTAATTGTCAAGACATATATATATATATATATATATATATATATATATGTATATATGTGTGTGTGTGTGCCTTGGTGATAAATTGGTGATAGAAATGGATTAAAATGGGTTTAAGTGAGAAATTATAAGGCAAGGGCAGTTTGGTCTTTCCCCTTAAAAAACACCTTTAGCTCACTTAAACACACCAGCTGACCATCACTCCCTCCCATAACCAAAACACACAATCAGATTTCAGAAACAGAAATAGAGAGAGCTGGGAGAGAGAGAGAGAAACCGTAGAGAGAGAAAGGAAAGGAGAGAATGGTTTTTCTTCCATTCTCCATGCATGTTGCTCTTCTTTACACTATTCAACTCAGCTCATCACCCTCTTTCCACTGATACCAGTTTCATCCCCAACATCTTCCTCCTTCTCAAAAACACCATTTTCGTGTAGTAAGCTCAAGTGGAAGGAAATGAGGTTTTGAGTAGTCTTGACTCTTGCATGTTGCTGATTGAAGCTTGGGGTAAGTGGCTAGAACGTTTTCAGAACCCACATTGTGATTCTCACTGGGAGCCTTATTTTGGGTGTTGTGGTTCGAGTTTGAGGAGTGTTGGAAGATACGGAGCTGGTTCGTGAGATATCGGTTTTCGTTCGTCGAAGTCTAGTTATCGTCGTTGTTTTGTGCGATTTTCATCGCAAGACGTGAGTTCTATACTCGCTTAGGGATGTTTATTTGATACTGAGTTTGCATGTCTCGGAATCCATGTTTCTCGCGTTTTATTTCAAAAAGGAATCGAGTCCAAAACCGTTTTACGAAATTACATTTTTATGATAACTCATACGATTGATTGAATGATGCTGTGATTGTTTGAATTGATTGTTGTTTTGGACTGAAATTATGTGTCTTGATGTTTGGGAATTTATCGGAACGGGTATTGGAGCGATCGGAACGGCCAAGTTTTCGGGAAAAATCACAGTTTTGGGCTACTGATGAACACGCACGGGTCGTTCGCCCCAGTGGGGCGGACCGTGCGTCCTGTTCGCAGGATGCCTGTAAATATTTAAAGACATAGCACGGACCATGTGCCCCTAGGGCACAGACCGTGCGTACTCTTCGTATTCATGTTCAAAAATTTTTGAAAACACGCACGAATCGTACGCCTCTTAAGCACGGATCGTGCGTAGGCTTCTGTTACCCAACTTCAAAACACGTCTTAAGCCAATCCGAACGGTTCCAATTGCGTTCTAATCCTTTCCCCAACCCTATTATGTGATAAATAACCATAGTTCATTGGAATCGCCTATGTTTGGGTTGAATTGGGGAGAATTCCCTAAGTTATAAGTAAGGTAATATGAATTGGTTAAAACATTGTTTTAGCAACAACGTGAGAGGAAAACCCTAAGGCACGATAATGAGATGGACTATAAGTTCATCAAAGCTAAGTTTAAGGTTTTGTTAATGGAACATCATGTTCACACAAGTCAAGTTAATTCCTTAAAGAAAAGAAAGATGGCATACATATAATTATATATGTATATCAAGGGTGACGACCCCAAGGATTAGCATACTAGGGGAGGGGAAGTCATGAGCCCCAAAACCTAGGCCCCATGAGGTTTACTCGCTAATTAGTGGTTAGTGGATTGGGTTCACCAAAGGCCATAGAAAAATAAAGAAAGTGGCTTGAGGTGTTGTGCTAAGTTAAAGAAAAAGATTGTACGTAGTCATCCAGAATTGGGCTACGGACAATAGAGCATAATTTTATGCTAAGTAAAAGATGAAGCATGTAGCTATCCAGAATCGGGCTACGAAAGAATAAGATTCCTACGTAGTCGCTTATTAGGGCTACGAGTTCAAAGGTCAAGCATAATGAACCGTCAATGTTAGTAAGGGGTCTCAATAGGACTCACTGAGATAATGTTTATCTCACCCAAAGGCAAAGAAGCACGGCTAGACGGTGTGCTTTATGGAGCTATTAATGAAGATTCAGTTTTATGTTTATGCCTTTTTCCCTTTTGTTGTCTTTGTATTATCGATTGTATAACTATTACTCGCTAACAGTTGTAAATCGTTTCTGCTAGTTATGTTTTGGATATTGAACACCAGGTTGTAAAAGTTTAAGTCATGAGACTTAAGTACTTTATGTTAAGTTTAATGAGGTTCATGGAACCGTGTGATAATTATTTATCGAAGTTTTTAGTTGTGTTCAATATTCCAGGCATACAAGTTAACTCTGATATATGCCATGCTGTGCATTTTGGTATTTCTACAAGTTAGAAATACTGGGGTGTTACACCAGCCGTGTGTGCTTTGCTGATGAACTTCTTTGAGACATTGTGATGACTCTTTATTTTTTCTCTTTTCTCTTTTCTCATTTTTTTCTTATTTTCATTTTTCTAACAAAAACACAAACAAAACAAACAACATTAACCCGTGGGTTTCCTCCTACGCAGCGCTCTTTTAAGGTCACTAGCTTGACGTTGAAATTTTCATTGCTCAATTTGGATTGTGCAGAACCAAAGTTGTTCCCTTTTCTATCTCATCACCAATCAAATAAATTTTTAGCCTTTGGCCATTGACTTTGAATGGTTCGGTCTTTTCACTCCATATTTCCACTGCTCCGAAAGGATAAACCTGACGGACTTGAAATGGACCGAACCATCTTGACCTCAATTTTCCTGGAAAAAGTTTCAGCCTTGAGTTGAAGAGTAATACAAGATCACCTCGTTTAAATTCTATTCGGATGATACGCTTATCATGCCATTTTTTTGTTCTTTCTTTGTAAATCCGGGCATTTTATAAGCATCCATCCTCAGTTCTTCCAACTCATTTAGCTAAAGTTTTCTTTTATCACCTGCTAAACCCATGTCCAAGTTGAGAGTTTTTATTGCCCAATAAGCTTTGTACTCTAGGCCAACCGGAAGATGACAAGACTTCCCATAAATTAATTTGAAATGAGTCATACCAATGGGAGTCTTGTATGGTGTCCGGTAAGCCCAGAGAGCATCATCAAGCTTAATTGATCAATCTTTTCTAGAGGTAGAAACAATTTTTTCTAAAATATTCATGATTTCTCTATTGGAAACCTCAACTTGGCCACTAGTTTGGGGGTGGTAAGGTGTTGCAATTTTGTGCCTCACCCCAAACTTTTGTAAAAGCTTTTCAAATTGTATGGAGATAAAATGGGATCCTCCATCACTAATTACCACTCTTGGCACTCCAAACCTTTGGAAAAATTATTTTCTTGAAAAGTTTTATCACAACTTGTGCATCTTTTGTGGGAGAAGAGCAATTGCTTCAATCCATTTTGAAACATAGTCAACTTCAATTAGAATGTATTGATTTCCAAAAGAAGACATAAATGGACCCATGAAGTCAACTCCCCAGACGTCGAAAATTTCAACTTCTAGAATATTGTTCAGAGGCATTTCGTTTCTTTTGGAAATATTCCCAGTGCGTTGACATTGATCACATTTAGAAACAAAAAGATGCACATCTTTAAAGAGTGATGGCCAGAAAAAACCAGATTGAAGAATTTTGAAAGCAGTCTTTTGAGAATTGGCATGACCACCATAAGAAGAAGAGTGACAATGAATAAGAATATTACTTACCTCATCTTCTGGGATGCATCTTCTGAATATACCATCTGCTCCCCTCTTGAAAAGGTAAGGTTCATCCCAATGGTAGTGCTTAACATCAGAGAAAAATTTCTTCCTCTGCTGGTAGTTCAAGTCTGGAGGCAGCACACCGGCTGCGAGATAGTTCACAAAATTTGCATACCAAGGTGCTTCAGTTTGCACCAAAGAGAATAGCTGATCATCCGGAAAGGAATCATCAAGCGGCAGCTCATTCTCATTGTTCTCTAGCAACCTTGACAAGTGATCTACCATAACATTTTCTGTACCTTTTTTATCTCTTATCTTCAAGTTAAATTCCTGGAGGAGCAAAATCCATCGGATCAACCTCGGCTTAGCATCTTTTTTGTTCAACAAATATTTTATTGCCGAGTGATCCGTGTAGATGATGATTTTGGACCCCACCAGGTACGACCTGAATTTATCAACGGCAAAGACTACCGCTAAAAGCTCTTTTTCTGTTGTGGCATAATTCACTTGGGCTTCATCCAAAGTTCTACTAGCATAGTAGATTGCATGCATCTTCTTATCCTTTTTTTGACCCAGAACTGTCCCAACCGCATAGTCACTTGCATCACACATTATCTCGAATGGAAGATTCCAATCTGGTGGTTGCATGATTGGGGCAGTGGTCAAAGTTTCTATAAGCTGCAAAATGCTGCATGACACAAATCATCAGAAACAAAAGCTGCATCCTTAAGGAGCAAGCTTGTTAGTGGCTTAGTAATCTTGGAAAAATCCTTTATAAACTGGCGGTAAAAACCCGCATGACCTAAGAAACTTCTTACCTCTTTGACCGAGGTAGGAGGTGACATTTTTTCAATGATTTCAATTTTAGCCTTGTCAACCTCAATACCTCGTTCAGAAACCAAGTGCGCAAGTACAATACCTTCCCTCACCATAAAGTGGCACTTTTCCCAATTCAAAACAAGATTCACCTTTTCACACCTTTCAAGAACTTTTTCTAAGTTAGCCAAACAGTTATCAAAACTTGATCCGTGTACCGAAAAATCATCCATAAAAACTTCCATAATATTTTCAACAAAATCCGAAAAGATGGACATCATACAACGTTGAAAAGTAGCAGGAGCATTACACATACCAAAAGGCATCCTTCTATAGGCATAAGTGCCATAAGGACAAGTAAATGTTTTTTCTTGGTCGCTAGGATGAATGGGTATTTGAAAGAATCCAGAATATCAATCCAAATAGCAAATGTGTGAATGCTTTGCTAATCTTTCTAGCATTTGATCAACAAAAGGGATGGGAAAGTGATCTTTACGGGTCGCTTTATTTAGCTTCCTATAATCGATGCACATTCTCCATCCCGTGACAGTCCTAGTAGCAATGGATTCATTTTTCTCATTTTTGATAATTGTAAGGCCTCCCTTTTTAGGTACTACTTGAACAAGACTAACCCATTTACAGTCTGAAATTGGATATATAACTCCAACATCAAGGAGTTTAAGTACTTCTTTTTTCACAACTTCTTTCATGTTAGGATTTAATCTCCTTTGATGCTCAATGGAGGGTTTATAATCCTCTTCAAGTAATATCTTATGCATACATAATGAGGGATTTATTCCCTTAATATCCTCAATAGTATATCCTATAGCTTTAGGATATTTCTTGAAAATATTAAGTAATTCTTTGTTTCCACCTCATTTAAGTTTGCATTGACAATACCGGGAAAAGTAGAGTTTAAGCCCAGAAATTCATACCTTAGAGATGATGGGAGAGGCGTTAGTTCCACCTTTGGAGCTCCTTTTGGAAGAGGATCAGAATTCTCCTCAACCAAGTCTTCAATGCCCAAGTCTTTTATAGGAGGATTTTCATCCAGCAATTTGGCATAGGCATGGGCTTCTTCAGCCATTTCTTCATTTGTGCTGCCTATTAGGCATGTTTCTAAACCATTGTGCAAAGATGACGCTAAAGACCATTCTTACACACAATAGTCAATGATATCAACTCTGCAGCATGAGTCCTTAACCGAAGGACCTTTCATAAGATTTGCAAATTCAAACTCCACTTTTTCCTCACCAACATTAAATGCAAGATTACCATGTTTTACGTCAATGATAGCCCCAGCAGTGGCAAGGAAAGGTCTTCCCTCCAGAATTGGAACTTGGGAATCCTCTTCTATCTCCATCACAACAAAATCGGACGGTATAAAAATTTGTCCTACCTTAATAGGAACATCCTCTAAAATCCCGGTCGGATATCTAATGGAGCATTCTGCCAACTGTATGGTTATTTTTGTAGACTTAAACTCTCCTATGCCTAGCCTTTTAAAAAGGGATAATGACATTAAACTCATACTGGCTCCTAAATCACACATGGCTTTGTTTATAGTTTCACTCCCTATCACACATGGTATAGAAAAACTCCCAGGGTCTTTTAGCTTTGGTGGCAGTTTATTATGAATGATAGCACTACATTCTTCGGTTAGAGCCACTGTCTCATTGTCATCTAACTTTCTTTTCTTAGACAGAATTTCTTTCAAAATTTTTGCTTAGGATGGCATTTGAGACAGTGCATCTATGAAAGGAATGTTTATGTAGAATTTTTTCAAAAGATCAACAAATTTTTTAAACTGCTCATCAAGCTTTGTTTTCGCAAATCTTTGTGGGAAGGGAATGGTGGGCTTGTATGGTGGTGGTGAGACAGATTGTTCTTCTTTTTCTTTTTCTTTCTCTTCCTCTACCCCTCACTTTGTGGATTCTCTTTTTCACTCACATTTTTCTCATTACTACCCTTTTGTTCCTCTATTTGTTTCCCACTCCTTAAAATGATACCATTCATTTGGGCTTTTGGATTTGGTTCGGGTTGCACAGGAAATATTCCGGGGGATCTAGAGGATGAAGCGACCTACTAGGTCACTTGAGATATTTGGGTTTCCAGCATTTTGTTGTGAGTAGTGATAGAGTCCACTTTTGATGTTAACTTGATAAGAGTATCATTCAAAAATGAGTTTTGGTTTTTGAACTCTTCATTTTGTTTAGTTTGAGTTAACACAAAGTTCTCCAACAAAGTTTCCAAGTTGAATTTTTGAGGGCTTTTTTGATTTTGTAAATTTTGTAAACCGGGGGGGGGGGGGGAGGGAGTTGTTCTAGCTGCTAGTTGAAAGGAGGGATTGGATGGAGGATTTTTATAGGAGAAATGTGGATGATTCCTCCATCTGGGATTGTAAGTATTTGAAAAAGGATCCCCTTTTGAGCATAACTGGCTTGCTCAGAACCATTTGCAGATGCCCCCAGTTTGCACTCAGTAGCAATGTGGCCAACAACACCACATATTTCAAAAGGAGGAGAACTAGTAGAAGAAGAAGGTGAGACAGCACTAACATTTAATTTTTCAAACTTTTGAAAGAGTGCGTCCACCATAGAGGCAAGATGATCAATAGCAGAGACTTCGTACTTACCTGGTTCTTTGTTGGGTGCAGGTGATGCAGTTATAGCTCGCTCACTCGTCCATTGATAATGGTTTTGAGCCATATCTTCAATTAGAGCATAAGCTTCTTCTATATTTTTATTCATCAGAGCTCCACCCGCAGCAGCATCCACAGTCATCTTAGTGGCATATAGCGATCCATTGTAGAAAGTATGGATTATTAACCATCTCTCTAGTCCATGATGTGGGCATAGCCTTAGCATTTCTTTGAAACGCTCCCAAGCATCATAAAGAGATTCCCCGTCATTTTGAGTGAATCGTGTGATCTGACTCTTCATTTGTGAGTTTTGCTCGGGGGGGGGGGGGAATCTAGCGAGGAATGCTTGCCTCAGTTATGCCCATGTGGTGACAGATTCATTTGGTAATGAATGAAACCAAGCTCTAGCTCTATCCCTTAGTGAAAAAGGAAAAAGCTTAAGCCTTATGGCCTCTGCGGTTACTCCATTTAGTTTCAGAGTACCACGGTATTCAAGAAAAATAGAGAGATGAAGATTTGGGTCATCAGTAGCAGAACTATAAAATTGGTTCTACTGGACCATAAAAAGAAGGGATGGTTTGATCTCAAAATTGTTTGCATCAACATTTGGATGCACAATACTCTTCGAGAGCACGATTTGCGTTAGCAGCCATCTGTTGGTTATTGCGCAATTATCTTCTTCTTCTATATAAGAATTTTTCAATCTCCGAAATTGGTTCAACAATTTCTCCAAGACTTCAGACTCTTCGCATTCAAAGAAGAAGAGAAACAGAATTTGACAAAAAAAGTAAAAGATTTTTAGTATAAGCGATACCGAAAAAGAAATCAATATCACAAAGTCCCTGGCAACGGCGCCAAAAATTTGATAGGCCGCAAGTGCACGGTTCTATCTAGTAGTAAAAGAGTGTCGATCCACAGAGACTTGTAATTACGGATTTCAGTTTCAGTGGTTGTTAGCTAAAATGAATGATTTTTGTAAAAGGAATATTTGTTGGTTTTAAATTTAGAATTATAAAGGCATTCTAGGATTGTGGTTTAATCTCAATGATAGAACATTCACAATCCCTCATCCATCCTCTATTTTATATTAAGTTCTTTTCTAAGGACAAGGTATTCAACGGTAACTCATGTTTCCTCTCGGAATACAAGAGTGTGCCTCAAAACAATAATCAAAACCTATTCTCATGGTTGATTATTGCCAATACCCCATAAATACAAACCTTATTGTCGCAAGACTCTCAAAACTATTCTCATGTTTTGATCATCTTGTTTAACCTCATAGTTCTAATATCAAACTTCACCTCTCGGTACTTTGTTTGATATTTGAATTATAGCTTTAAAATCGATGATGTTAAATTAGAAATAAAACTTTAATAAAATAGAGCCTAGACTTGGAATTGTCTAGGGACCTATCATTGGATTACTCCCACAATCCCAAGACTAGAAGGGTCTACTCACTCATGATCATTGTAGACAAGGACTTAGAAGAAGAAGAAGAAAAAGACATAAAAGATAAATGACAAGAATTGTAAATGACAGAATTGTAAATTGTGTAATGTAAATGACGGAAAGTAAAAGAAAGCTATAAAGGACTGAAAATAAAGTGCTGGAAAGTAAGAACAAAAATAAAAGGTGCAAAAAAATAAAGAGCATACACTACAACAAAAATGGCAACCGGCGGCGGTTATTCTGCGGCGGTTATGGTAAAACCGCCGCCGGTGTAAATCTTGCGGCGGTTTACGCGGCGGTGAAGTTAACCGCTTCAATAAGTACGTAAACTGCAGCGGTTTGGAGGAATACTGCGGCGGTTTTGAAAATATAAATAATGGGATTCATGCTGCGGCGGTTATGGGCTTATACCGCGGCGGTTTCGAAATTTTCGTGTCAAAAAAAAACTCCCCCCATTTTTTTGACCAAAGCACTTATTTTAATGTTAGTAGTTGTTGTCGTCGTCGTCTTTGTGTGTTGTAGAGTTGAGGAAGTTTCCTTAAAGAATGGTGCTAATTTGTTTGTTGTTGTTGTTAGCTAGAGTTGATGCATTATTTCAAGTTTGTCCTAACCTGTGATACTCAATTTCTGGTGTTGCTTTTTAGCCATGGATAAGTTTGAAACATGAACATTGAGTATAGTTTAACCTGTCTGATACTCTATTTCTGGAATTAAACTATTATGCTGTCATAACTTTATTTTGTTGGTTTTAGTTTTCATTGTACTGGAGATTAAACTATTATGCTGTCATAACTTTATTCATTAAACTATTGGTTTTATTTTGCTTTCATAACTTCATTGGTTTTGGTAACTATATTGGTCACATCTAAGTTTTAACATCTAAGCTTCATTAACTGGAGATTTTCATTGAATCTTTTGTTTCGTTAACTAATATTTTAATAAATCTTTTAAGATTGATTTTTATAATTATTTTTGTTTAACTTCAGGCTGCAGATTTACGTTCACCTGCTGAAGCAATGCGCTCTTCATCTGCTAGTCATGCCCCAACACATCATGGACCAACATCTACTCTTTAGATTTAGGATTTGTTATTAACTAGTAATGTTGAAAAACATATTCTTGTATTGGGGAAATTTATTTATACTCCTAAACCCCGTATCTTTTGATATTTTGGGACAGTAGTACCTTTTGATATTATTGTTATTTTACTTAAAAAGTATGAATGAATGACTTTATAATTTTATGTCTTTAAATAATTTGAGAAGATATTGTTATAAATAACAAAACAATTTTTGAGCCTTTAAACTAAAAGTAGTTTTGTCCTCAGGTTTTGAACCACCGCAAACATCGCTCCAGATAAGTAACGAATATACCCTCACAGAAATGGTTTAGTGGCGGTTCTGAACCGCCACAAACACCCACAAAACAGGAGCAGCTGGCTAAGGATACTGGCATTAGGAATTGTTTAGTAGCGGTTCTAAACCGCCGCAAATACCAAACCGCCGCAAAATGCCTACCAACCGCCGCAGAAATATGGGGTGTTAACGAACTAGTTAGCGGAGGGTGAGAACCGCCGTAAAAGACAAACCGCCGCTTAAACCGTCGTTAATTACTGCTCCAGGCGGTTATTCCAGCGGTTGCTATAACCGCCGCAGAATTCCCTCGCGGCGGAGGTAACTACAGCGATTCTAAAACCCCCGCCAGTGGCATTTGGCCGCGGTTAAAACCGCCGCAGAATGCTTTTGCAACCGCCGCCGCTTGTCTATTTTGTTGTAGTGATAAAAATAAGAACAAGAACTTAAGAGAAATGCAAAAGAACTTAGATTAACTTTGAGAGTAATCTGCAATGGTACTGGATGCCTTTGCACTCTGAAATGGGTGCTATTTATAGGCAAGGAATGATAGACAAGGTGATAAATTCGCAGTACAAGCCATAAAGAAAATAATTGGAAAGGATTGTAACAACTTTTAGCTACTGAACTGGGCGCACAGATTGGGCTTGAAAGCGCACAAATCGGGCTCCCAGTTAAATCATTTTGTCTTCTGCCAGTTTTTGGAGGAGCCCGGGTCAGGCTTGATGGCGCACAGGTTGGGCCCATCTCTCTGTTACTTCGCTCCTTTTCTTCATTTTTGTTCTTTTTTGTGCTCTACTTAAGGTGCACAGATCAGACCTTTTTGTGCACAGACCGGGATCTTTAAAATTTACTTGAGACTTCATTTTCTTTCTCATTTTCCTATGTTCCTTTGATCCTTGAACTTTAAAAGCCAAAAATTCTTTATTTACTCCAAAGTTAGACCTGAAAATAAAAACAAACAATTGTAGTAAAATAGTCCAAAAATAGAACCAAAATTCCCCATAGGTTATTTTATTTAAAGACTAAAAAGACACTAAAATTGGACTTATCATAGCGCTCTTAGTCTTTGCAGGAATCCCAACATAGAACTCATGAGTGAGGTCTAGAAGAATGAAAGGGGGTTGGTGTAACAGAGTCTCCCATTGCAACTGTGTAAACCACTCAAGCACTACTGGATTCATAGATATCATGACGAACCCTTGCTCTGGAAGAGGAAACTGGTTCATCAAGGATTTTTGGTAGAGCTCTCTAGCATATTTTGATGGGAGACGCTTGGCAATGGCTTCTGGTACATGTTTGGGTTGTTTTTTCGGAGACTTAGATTTCGGTGCCATGGTTTGAACGAAGGGAATGAAGGGTTGATGTGATGGGGTGTGGTTACCTTGCTCAGAGGAAATCAAAATGGAATGGTGAAAGGTTTGCGAAATGGGTGTATTTGCTTTTAAAGACAGTGGTTAGTTTCTAGGGTTGAGAATGCGAAGAGGTTGAGGGTGGTTTTTAGGGATTTGAGTGGAGTGGTGTTGGGAAGGGAAATGGAGGTTATGGGTTAGCGTGAGAAAGTTAATGGAAAGGCGAGGCATTTTTAGGCGCTATTGAGTGCGGATTGGAGAGAGAAATGACGGTTGGAATGATGGCTAGAGGCACGATTCGACAGTACACTACTACACGACGTGCTGACGCACGCAAAAGTTCAGAGCAGCAACTGCTCTTTGCGCGCACTTTAGTACCTTTTCTGCCAGTGCAACACTTTTCACCTTTTTTCAAAATTTCAAAAATATCTTCTAACCCATAAAACAGTGACAAGGCATCTCAGTGCTATGGATGGTGTTACCCAATGCTCATTGCTAGCAGTACAGAACACCACACTTTCTTTGCATTTCCAAGTGATCAACCAACTTACTCCCAATGTCAATCACACATATTCATTCCTGAAACTCAAAATTAACACTAAAACAAGAAAATTAGAGCTTGGACTGCCTCCCAATAGCACTTGGTTTTAGAGTCCTCAGCCTGACTAAATGCATTTTCCAAGATAATCGCTCAAGGAGGTGGATGCCTCAGTGCTAGACATAGGTCCACCTAAATACAACTTAACTCTCTGGCCATTTATTTTAAATTCATTTTCATTTTCATTTTCTTCATTCTTTAAGTCAACAGCCCCATAGGGGTAAACTTTAAGAATTTTGAAAGGGCCAGACCATCTAGACTTCAACTTTCCAGGGAAAAACTTTAGTCTCGAATTGTATAACCACACTTTGTCACCCTCTTTGAGATCTCTTTTATGAATCTTGGCATCATGCCAAGCTTTTGTCTTTTTCTTATCCAATTCAACATTTTCATATGAAATATGTCTCATTTCTTCAAGTTCATTGAGCTACAACATTCTGGCTCTATCAACTTGTTGCAAATCAAAATTCAGCTTCTTGGTTGCCCAAAAAGCCTTGTGTTGCAGCTCAATAGGTAAATAACAGGCTTTTCCAAAAATTAACCTATAGGGAGACATGCCAAGTGGTGTTTTAAAGGCTGTCCTATATTCCCAAAGAGCATCATCCAAATGAAGGGACCAGTCCATTCTTGAAGGGTTAACCATTTTCTCTAAAATCCTCTTGACTTCCCTATTGGACAGTTCTGCTTGCCCACTTGTTTGTGGATGATAGGTTGTGGCAACCTTGTGTTTCACTCCATATTTGGCCAACAACCCATCCATCAATTTATTGCAAAAATGAGTGCCTTCATCACTAATGATAGCTCTAGGTGTGCCAAATCTTGTGAAAATATTCTTTTGAATGAATTTCAGCATCACCCTAGCATCATTAGTGGGGGAGAGAAACTACTTCAATCCACTTAGACACATAATCCACTGCTACTAGAATGTATAGATTGCCAAAGGAATGAGGAAATGGTCCCATGAAATCTATTCCCCAAACATCAAAAAGTTCAACTTCTAAAATATTCTTTAGGGGCATTTCATGTCTATTAGAAATGTTTCCAACTCTTTGGCATCTATCACAATTCTTAGAAAAGTCATGAACATCTTTAAAGAGAGAGGGCCAAAAATAACCTGTTTGAAGTATCTTGGCAGTACTCCTCATTCCTCCAAAGTGCCCTCCACATGGAGAAGGGTGACAGTGCTGCAGAATATCTTCAACCTCTTCGTTTGCAGCACACCTC
The DNA here is from genome assembly GCA_039519185.1 of Astragalus membranaceus. NCBI lineage: Eukaryota > Viridiplantae > Streptophyta > Magnoliopsida > Fabales > Fabaceae > Astragalus > Astragalus membranaceus. Next base: position 81,085,869 of record CM076854.1, on the reverse strand, counting down.
CTTAGCAGTTGATCTGGACATCTTTTGTACAGGATGGGTTCATCCCAAAAGTATTGCTTTGACTGGTGGAAAAACCTCTTCCTTTATTGTGCTGTGAACTCTTCTGGAACCACATTGCTCACCAAATAATTCACTATATCAGCATACCAGGGCACCGTTGTTGCAGAATCAGTAGCATCAGCAGATGCTATTACCACCAGCAATTGCTCATCAGGAAAACATTCCTTGATTTCTGGGACAGAAGAGAGTGAGTCACCATCAGGTATCCTAGACAAATGGTCTACCACTTTGTTTTCCACTCCCTTTTTGTCTATGATTTCAAGGTCAAATTCTTGCAACAGTAACACCAATCTTATCAATCTTGGCTTGGTATCTTTCTTGGCAATAAGGTATTTGATGGCTGAATGATCAGTGTATACTACCACCTTAGCTCCCACAAGATAGGACCTAAACTTGTCAAAGGCAAACATTACGGCTAGCAACTCTTCTTCAGTGGTAGTGTAATTTAATTGTGCATCCACAAGAGTTTTACTAGCATAGTGTATAGAATGAAATACTTTGCCTTGCCTTTGACCAAGCACATCCCCTATAGCATAGTCACTAGCATCACACATCAGTTCAAAAGGCTTACTCCAATCAGGGGCAATTATAACAGGTGTTGTCACTAATGCTTCTTTAAGAGTATTAAAAGCAGTCAGGCATTTCTCATCAAACTCAAAAGCAGTGTCATGCTGCAGCAGCATACACAATTGCTTAGAGAAAACTCCTTTATGAATCTTCTATAAAAACCAGCATGTCCAAGAAAACTCCTGATGCCTTTGACTGAAGTGGGGAGTGGTAGTTTCTCTATCACTTCAACTTTTGCTTCTAGAAATCTTGTGCCCCAAAACTATTCCTTCTTGTACCATAAAATGACATTTTTCCCAGTTGAGAACCAAATTTGTTTCTTCACATCTTCTCAGAATGTCTTCCAGATTCAACAGACATGTTTGAAAGTTTTCTCCAAAGACTAAGAAGTCATCCATGAATACCTCCATGGATTTTTCAATAAAATCAAAGAAGATGGACATCATGCATCTTTGAAAAGTAGCTGGGGCATTAACTCACTTTTATCATTCTTGACCACTGTCACACCACCTCTTTTAGGGACACACCGAACTGGGCTGGCCCAAGTGCTGTCAGCAACTAGATATATGATTCCAGCAACTAGTCACTTGATTATTTCTTTTCTGACAAATTCTTTCATAATGGGATTTAGTCTCCTTTGTGCTTCAATACTATTTTTGGAGTTTTCCTCCATACAAATTCTATGCATGCACAAAGTAGGACTTAACCCTTTGATATATTCCATTTGCCAACCAATTGCTTTCTTATGTTTCTTCAGGATGCGAAGCAATTCTTCTTCTTGAACAACACTCAATTGGGCAGCAATTATGACTGGGAGAGTGTCATCACTTCCCAAGTAAGCATACTTCAAATGAGGCGGTAGTTGCTTCAACTCAAGTTTGGGTGGTTTCTCAACAAAAGGTATGTTATCCCTGAAGTTGTCAACATCAAGCTCTAAAGATTCATATTTTTTTGACCATCTTTGAAATTCAGGCTTTTCTACACTGAGTTCAGCAATTCCCTCTTTCTTTAATTCCTTCATCTTCACGTGCCCCATCTCTTTTTTCAACACATCATGTTGCTGTAGCAACTACTTCTGCACTAGACTGTCAATGGCAGAGACAAAATTACACTCAGCAGTGCTGGTGCTATCTTCAGGATACTTCATAGCATTGGGCACATTGAATGTGACTTCTTGGTCATTGACTCTCATTGTCAGCTCCTCTTTTTGGACATTAATCAAGGTTCTACCTGTAGGCAAAAATGGTCTTCCAAGGATAATTGGTACATTCTTGTCAGCCTCAAAATCAAGTATTATAAAGTCCACAGGAAAAACAAATTTATCAACCTTAATTAAGACGTCTTCAATTTTACCTTCAGGATAAACAGTAAATCTATATGCCAAGGAGAGAGTTATTGTGGTGGGTCTTGCCTCACCAATTCCAAGTTGTTGAAAAATGGATTTTGGCATCAAGTTAATACTTGCTCCCAAATCACACAAGGCTCTACAAGAATAATTTCGTCCAATGGAACAAGGAAATGTAAAACTACCTGGATCCTTCAATTTTTGAGGAACCTTGATTTGTAGAAACATACTTGCTTCTTGAGTCATGGCCACAGTTTCAAATTCACCAAGTCTCCTTCTTTTAGTTAGCACATCTTTCATGAACTTGGTGTAGTTTGACATTTGTTGCAGAGAATCCACCAATGAAATGTTGATGTGGAGCTGTTTGAGGAAAAGGAGGAGGAGGTCTCTCAGAAACCACTTTTTGGGCCACTTTAGCTGCTGGAGTAGCAGTATCTCCTGTAACATCAGAGTTTGCATCAACAGGAATTTCTCCATTGTTGGAAGTATCAGTTTCAGCACCTGTCTTTGCATTGTTGGGCAAGGCAGCAGTCTCCTTACCACTTTTGAAGGTGATGGCCTTGCTCATTACCAGGTGGCTTTGCTGGCTCAGTAGTGCTAGGCAAAGTACCACTAGGTCTAGCTGAAATTGCAGTAGCAATTTGGCCAATTTGATTTTCTAAATTCTTGATGGCAGCTTCTTTGGCTTTGGTACTGGGCTTCGGTCTCATTCATGAATGCTTTGAGTGCCTCAGCCAAAGAGTTGTCACTAGAAGGCTTGTGAGAAGGAACAGCAGGGAATCCAAGAGGTGTGGCTGGTTTGGCTTGTGCAGGTGCTATGCCAGCTTTTGTTTTGTTACCACCCCATAAGAAATTAGGATGATTCTTCCAACCTGGGTTGTAGATGTTGGAATAAGGGTTGTTGTTCTTGCTGTAACCCACATAATTTATAGATAGGGTTACGTGGGCAGTCTTCAAACAAATGTCTTCCACCGCAGTAAACACAGGATGATGCACTAGATGTTTCTGCAGTAGTAGTGGCAGCAGCAACTGTAGCAGTAGGAGTGGCTGTTGTGGTAGCAGCTTGAGGAGTACACAACCCCTTCATCATGTTGGTTAAACCAGCAACTTGAGCAGACAATGCCGTCACGTCACTAACTTCGTGAATTCCAACAACTTTCTTGGCAGCACTGATTCTGGCAGTAGGCCATTGATAACTGTTGGCAGCAATTGTTTCTATCAAGTCATATGCTTCATTGTATGAATGCTTTAGGATGGCTCCTCCTGAAGATGCATCCAACATTAGTCTAGACTGAGGGACTAGACCATTGTAGAATATCTCCATTTAGATACAAACAGGAATGCCATGGTGAGGGCATTTCCTTAGGACTTCTTTGAATCTTTCCCAAGCTTCAAACAAGGACTCGTCTTCAAGTTCCTAAAAGATGTGATCTCATTTCTCATTCTGGTATTCTTGATGGGAAGGAAATATTTGACCAAGAACTTCTCAGTCATTTTGTTCCAGTTATCCACAGAATTGGGTTCCAAAGAATTCAACTAGACTTTGCATTGTCCTTAAGAGAATAGGGGAAAAAAACCTTAATCTGAATGCATCCTCAGTAACCCCTGGCATTCTAAAGTTACTGCACATTTCAAGATATTGTCTTAGACGCAAGTGGAGATCTTCAGAGGGTCCACCTCCAAATTGCCCTACTGCTTGCAGCATTTGAAACATCATGGTTTGAACTCAAAATGTGCAGCATTGATAGGCGGTGTAACAATGTCGGTGTCCATGGTAGTGGGATCAAAGACAGCATAATCCTTCAGAGGCCTGTCCATTTCATTTGCCATTTGAATGTTAGTGGGAGCAGGGACAATAATTGCTTAACCATTTTCATCAATTTGGATGACCTGCTGGCCATTAATGATTTCTGCCATCACAGCTTCTCTGATAGCTACTATTCTTTCTCTAGCCTCTCTTCTCAACCCTCTAGCTGTCCTTTCAATTTCAGGATCTAAAGGAAATTCTGGTTCGTTGTTTCTGTTTATAAACAGTAACCTATACTGAAAAGTTCACAACACAAAGGTGAGAAGCAAAAACTTACTAAGACAAGTACTGATTTAAAAGATTTTAGAAGTTAAATCTAATAATCCCCCAGCAACGACGCCAAAAACTTGTTGTGTAAAAACATGTGCAAGTATACACAGTCAAACAAGTAATAAAGTGATAAGAAAAGATCGTTCACACGAGGATTATGTAGTTTAAATTCTAGATATATTCACTAGTACTCAAATTAGTAAGGTAAAAATAAAAAGGGCTAAAGTGCTCCCGGGGTCCCTTATCTTTATTTAAAGTAACGATTTGGTCATTTATCTTTTTTTTGTCCCAAATCAGTCCTTTATGTTTTAAATTTTTGACACATAAATCATTTTCTGTCCCAAATCAGTCCTTTATGTTTCAAATTTTTAACACATAAATCCTTTTTTTTGACACATAAATCAGCATTGTTAACGGAAAAGGATTTATGTGTCAAAAATTTGAAAGATAAAGGACTTATTTGGGACAAAAAAAACATAAAGGACTAATTCGTTACTTTAAATAAAGATAAGGGACCCCGGGAGCACTTTAGCCAAATAAAAAGTAAAGCAATGTAAAAATTCATGGTGTTGAACGGTAATTAAATTGCAAATAGTAGTAAAATCAGGAAGATGAAGTATTAGATTAGAGAGATGGTATTAGTCAAGACCAGGATCCGTAATTACTTCACCATGTAACAGTGTTGTGGTCAGTGCTGTGATAGCATTCAGTGTGCAGAATGTAAATTAAACTTTCCAGTTTTATAATCAGAATATCGCAAAGGTTCCCTTATTCCTAAGCTCCCATTTGGTCTAATCTGAAGTGTGTAAAGCATGTTTCAGATCACACTATGGCCCTAGCTTCATATTCCTATTCTTCACTAGGAAAAGCAATATTCCAATTAACTTTTTAACCATATTAACTCACTAAATCAGCACTTTAATTCCTTCCGAATATCAAAACACGTTACCCTAATTAAAGTGATCAAGTTCAAAAAGAGTATATAGCATTAAATCGCATGAGTTAATGAAGCATCAAGCACTAATCACAATATTTAACATAGATCCATAAATACAACACCAAGATCTTGACTAAAAAGGAAATTAGCTTATGACGAGCTTAGACATGATAAAAGCGTACGAAAACATCATAAATGTAGTCATGAAAATAACAATTACAGCTGAAATCAAACATACACAAAGGAATACAGAAATTACAAACAATGAGAAGCTTAAAGTAAGCTCCCAATGCTGCAGATCTGCTACAGAGCCTCTGTGCTGCTGAGATGAAGGACTGTGCTGCACAATTGCGAGATCCAACTTCAGAAATGAGCTTCAGCACTAAAAATGGTGGAAAGATGGTTGGGGAAGATGATGGAATAGTGTAAGGAAGGTGTACTTTCTGACCTAGAGATTCGGGGAGGCTGAATTGTGTGTGCACTTCTAGGGTAAAGTACCTATTTTTAGTACATTCTCTCTCCAAGTACAAATTGGGCCCTTTTTGCTTTGCTGCCAGGTGCTGACAACCCTAAAATCAATGACGGTTTGTCCTTTTGCGGCCCATTAAATGCGCAGATTAAAATATGCCACTGCCACTGTTGTGTGAAATGTTGATGTGCAAGTGTACACAATCGCAACAAGTAGTAAGTGATAAATCAAGATCGTTCCCATGAGGATTGAAGTTTAAAACGTGTTTAAAAATGAATGACACAAGTTTTTGAAAGCATCTTTAAATAACAATTTAAGTATGGCTTAAATATGTTCAAGGCCCCTGCAAATATAGGGTGTTTTGGTTTAAGCCACTGCAATTTTTATTTTAGTAAAAAGCCCTTTCAAAATACACTTTTTTGATATAAGCCGTTCTGTTAGAGTACGGTTAGTGTGACGTTAAAAAATTGGCAACCTGTCTGCCACGTGTGTTTTAAAAGCCACATAAGCTGTTCCATGCTGGAAACAATTTAACAGATTAAAAAAAATTAAAAAACAGAAATTATAGACAAATATTGAAACCTAATTCCTCTTCTTCTTCTCCATCGTCTCTGAAAATCAAAGACATAACACCTTCCTCTTCTCTGAAAAACCCTTTCTCTTATCTGAAAATCAAAGACAAAAATTAAAAAACGAAAATTAAAGACAAATTTGGAAATCCCTAATTCCTCTTCTCTTCTTCTCCATCTTCTCCATCCTCCAACTCTTTAACCCGTTCACTAAAGATTCTGTTTTTCCCCCAAATTTTTTCAACCTTTGTTGAAATTTCCATCGATTCTTCTTTTTCTTCAACGAATCTGTTCTAACTTGTAGTTTTGAAACCGAACTTGAACGAAACGTAAAAAGATGGAATGAATCTGTTCTTGTTCTTGAACTCGTAGTTTCGAAACTGAAGTATGAATTAATATGGAGACAATATACATAGAATGGAACAACAACGCGTGATGGGCAGCCGTAGCTTTTGGATTTACAAATATCCAAATGTGCTTTTCCAATTAAAACAAGAAAAAGAACGAAGATGAATGAAGGTTGAAGAAGAACAACAGATCTGGGTTTGATTGTAAATTAGGGATTTGAGAAAGAAGAAGAAAGGATTTGAGAAAGAAGAAGAAAGGATATTTGTGGGTTTGATTTTCTGAGTTTGAAGGGGATTTGATGTTTAGGGTGAAGAAGAGGATCGTATTTCCTCTTTTGATTTTCTGAGTTTTTTTTTATTAGAGATTTTCTGGGTTTGATTTCACCCTTTAGTTATAAATCTTGTTTCTAAATCTTGTTTCTGGGTTTGATTTCACCCTTTAGTTGATTTTTTGGGTTTGATAATATAAGTTATTAATAATATATGTTATTTTATTTATTTAAATATTATAATATGACGTGGCATTGGAAAAAAACAGACACGTGGAAGACAGGCTGTGCATTTTTTAACTACACACTAACAGTTCGCTAATAAAAGGGCTTATAACAAAACACGTCATTTTGCAAGGGTTTTTAACTATTTTTTTTTGCAGGGGCTTAAACCAAAACACCTTATATTTGCAGGGTCCTAAAACATATTGAAGCCTTTAAGTAAAATGGTGTGAAAATCAGAGTTGAGAATGAGTTGGAATATTTTCACTACGTAAATCCATTAAAGTGCACTAATGTTGTATCTGATGCTGCAGCATTAATTGCTGTCACAATAGTTTATACTTTTTCAAATACTTTTTATTAGGGTTTCGTTACAAGAGCTTATGCCTAATCCCTAAATAGGTTCACCCTAGGCTACTTACGCACCCACAATGTTCACCTTATGTAATTTGCCCTCCTATGTCTAGGGTTTAAGCAAGGAGCATTAACGTGTCATTTAATCCTCACTATCCATATTATCTTTTGAGAGCTATTCATAAACCTTTTCAGAATTTACAAATGCTACTTGAAATTAGTAATTTCTTGAAGAAAGGAACCACCAGGTTCAAAAGTTTAGCCGATCCTCTACTAATCCAAAACTTTACAACACTTTTATAATTTATGAAATAGTCCTTCATCTTTTTTTATTTCAATATGGTCCAATGAATATTGCCACATAAGCTACGGTTGACTATGTGGGACCATATCAGTATAACTTTTGTAGCTTACTACTAATATGGTCCAACACAAAATCGTCTTACAAAAGTTATACAATCTGGTCCAATACTGCCATCCCCACCTCATCTGCCCTAACCCGCCCACCTATTTGCGCCACCTTTCTCCTTTGCCTTTTCCGCCCATCTCCCCAATCCAGGGGTCGGCACAAGGGCGAGATTACTAAATCTCTAGCTTTAAGCTTGATAGTAATTTTTTTTGTTATCAGTGCATACCAGCAAAAAGGCCCAACCTAAAGCTCATATTGTTTGACATCTACAATAATATTATGTAGTACTCCCTTTCACCTAAAGAAAAAAAGCCTCTCTCAATGTTTGTTTTAGGAATCACCCACCCTTAGATCGAACCTACCTCAATTCATCACCACCTTTCCCTTCCCCACCCCTTTCGACACCACCTCTAATAGTATATGGGTTTGTGCCCCACCCACCCCATTGTCCTCCATATTCACTCTATCTTCCCTACCCACTCCTCTCTCACCACCCACAAACCCTCGCACCCATACTCTTCAGTCCCATCTCCCCACCCTTCCCCCCATCCCCGTCTTTCTTGTCGGCGGAATCCCTCTCCATTCCTTACCCCTCTACGAATTCATGCATGGCTTTGCTCTTCAGCCCAGTGGCGGACCCACATAGAGTTGAGGGGGTTTAGTTGAACCCGCTGAAAAAAAAATGCACTTATCACCCTATTTAAATAACCCAAACCCCCTGAAATTTTGTTTTTGAACCCCCTGAAAATTTTAAATTGCACTAGTAGACCAAGTTTTGCATCCATTTGACTCTGGCCTTAAAAAATTTGACACCCCTGACCCCGGGGTCCTGGGTCCGCCACTGCTTCAGCCATCTACCTAAACTACTACAAACCATTATACTGCTATTGCATTGTCTTCTCTACTAATAACATGCCACAATCAACTCTTTCGAACCGTGAGCCTATGTACACATTGCAATCGCCATCTGTGGTCGCTTATGCTCTCTTTGCACCTTTAAGCAATGTCATCACACCTCCCTCTTCCTGTGTGTCAAAAAATGGACTCAAACATCTCTTGGCTCTTTGCGCATCTCCCTTCATCATGTACGTCCACCATAATCGTGCACCTCCTTCGTACAACAACTTTGTTTGCGGCGTCACTCTCACTTCCATTGTTGTGCCCACACGTTCTATCTTGTTGCTTGTTGGTACAACTATCTTTGAAATCATAGACACCATAAAGATTGTTAACTTCTCACTAGTGTTGTGGCAACGTTGGAGAAATAGCTACAGTTTGTGGGAATACGAGTGGCTCCCATAATTTTTTTTAAATATAAATATCTTTACATATATTAAGACCAATATTATGTTATTATGACGGACATACACTCCATGTATATAGTAGGGCAGTGGTAAAATCTGCTTTTTGTAGCTAGCAGAAACGTGAGATCGAATCAATGCAAAACAATGTTTCAAAACCACTTAAAGACACTAAACAAATGATGCATTGGTTGTAAAATATTTACTTATATATCATACTTATAAATGTTTTTTCACCAAAGAATCAATCAAGATCCGCCACTAGTGGGGGGAGGTGGCTGTGAAGGGGTGTACGAAAATGAGGGAATGGTCTAGGATCCGTTTAGTAAAAACTAGCAGATAGGCTAGCTTATAGTGGATGAGTTGACAACGGATAAGTTAGTAGATTGAATTTAAAATATTTGGTAAAAATAGCAGTCGAATTAGCTTATAAATTTAAAATGATATATATAAATGAACATTTGTAATTTAATGCTTAAAAATGAGTTAGAAGATTTGTTTAATGAAGGATATATCATAACTTTTATTAAAATAATAGGCCAAATTGCATTTTTGTTCATTTATCTTTGATCAAAGTTTCAGTTTGGTTCTTTATCTTTTTTTTCCCACTTTTGTCATTTATCTTTCAAATCTGTGTCAAAGTGGTCTTTTTTAAGATTTTGGTCCACTGGGCTGACGTGGCATCTTAAGTGGCACATATGACTAGCTAGGATTTCATTAAATCACGTGACATTTCATTTTTTAAAACAAAAACATAGAAAAATGAAGAACACTAAGAACACTTCAATTTCCCGTTTCTTGAATTCATGCAATACATTACCAAATTAAATGAAACTGGTCTCTAACTTGAATAAAATTCCGCAAGGAATTCAATGGAACCAAAATTAAGCTCGGAAAAGTGATTATACAACAAAAACACTTTTGGGCGGATGAAGAAGATGAAGCTTCAAAGAGAGCTTGATCAACTTAACAATGGAAAATTCACTAAATAAAGAAATTCTTGAGTCTAACATGGTTGTAATTCAACAAGGAATCAGAATATGGCGAGTACTTTGATTGAAAAAGCGCTTACATCACAAATCGCAATGAAGATGCTCACGCCTAGAAATCGCGTTTTGGGTCGTTCTCTCTCAATTCGCAACCAAATTTAATCAAACCAAGTTGTGTTCAACACGTATTGAGTGCAAATTGAACTACATAGCAAAAGGTTTCAACGAAAATGATGTCAATTCCTCTTCAAGCTTTCGGTTCCATAAGTGATTTTGCGCATAAACACTTTTTTGAGCTTAATTTTTGTTTCATTGAATTTCTTGCAAAATTTATTCAACTCTAGATTCATATAATTTGGTCACATATTGCATGAGTTATTCAAGAAACAAGAAATTGAAGTGTTCTTGAAGACATTTATATTGCTATTCATTTTTCTGAATTTAAAAAAAAAAGTCACGTAATTTAATAAAATCCCCTCAGATGTGCCACTAAAGACGTTACGTGGGCCCAATGGACGAAAGTCTTACAAAATGATCACTTTGACACAAATTTGACAGATAAATGACCAAAGTGGGAAATAAAAAGATAAAGGACCAAACTGAAAGTTTGGTCAAAGATAGAAGACAAAAATTACAGATTGGCCAATATAATAAAAGTAAAAATGAGAGGAAAAAAATGAAACGCTATAAATTATAAACTCAAACGTTACTTTAAATAATGCTTCAGAAATGTTATAAGTTAGTCGTACCAAATAGTCACAAAGAGATTATTCACTATAAGCTATCCGCAATAGACTTCCTTACCAAACATAGCCTTAATATTTTAATCTCTAGTCCATTCAAGCAGTACTAACCAGGTAGTGTGATAACTTGTCATCATACAACTAGTAAAAGTAAGATCAAACAAACTCTTTCGCCTGAAGCTTGTTATTTTGTACCCCGTAAATTCTTCTTACTTGATCAAGTTTTTTGGCTAAGTTAAACCAACCCTCCACATAATTGATTGATACTGAGAAGTTCAACAAAGTAAGCAGAAAGCAATGATGTTATTATTGAAAACAGCATATAATGCAGAACTTAGTATTCCTTGCTGATTTTGACATATGAATCATTGAAAAGTACTAATCATTATATTTGATTTTGTAACAAACTAACCACATTCCAAAGAATAATTGATTTTGTTTGAGTAGTCTCTCGACTACAACTAATCATTTTCCATGCTTAATCCCCTCTCACCCTACATTATTACGTGATATTAGTTATTAGTTAATCATTTAGATAATACTCCAGGCCGTCCCATATTATATGTCGTTTTGGGTCATTGCACACATCTTAAGAAAAATAGTTAATTTTGTATGAAAAAGAGAAATTGTGAGTTAGTTTACCAAATTAACCTTCATTAATGACATTGGGAAAGATAAATTAGTAGAGTTATGAAAGAGATATTATTAAATAATAAATGGTATGGTAGGAAAGAAACATTATTGTTTCATTGGGATTCTAAAAAGTCATTTCTCTTATTTTTTTCCCTTTCTCTTTTTATTATTTTTAAGCGACATAAGACTTCATTCAACCTAACAAGGGTTAATAACTCAATACAACCGATACACATAAATCAAAAGTACCAAACCACACCACCAACGAGTTATACTCTCTCTGGACTCATTTATAAATCAAAACTACTCCAACTTCATTAAATGCTATTATTCTAAAAATACCCTTATTTAATTCTACCCTTATGCTTTCTTTGTGACTGTTGAGTATGAAATTTTGCCTTCCTTTTGCACGAAAATTGTCAAAAATATTAGGCATACTTCAATCAATTGTAAAAATCAGATGCAGTCTGTTGCGAGATGTATTAAGGAACAAGTTCAAGAATGGATTGTTAAGCCTAAACTTGTTGCTAAGCATATACCTAAGGTGAAGGATATGAATCAGAATAAAGGAAAGAGTACTATTGATATGAATGTTAGTTTGTCTAAAGATACTCCTGTGACATTCAGCCAAGATAGTGGTAACTCATCAGGATGTTGAGAAAGAATTGACTCAGAAGAATCTCAACCACCCATCAAAGTCAGTGGTGGAATTGTTGAGACTCTTGATACCCAAGAGGAAGCCAGGAATTTTGGGGTCAACACTTCGCATGAAGAGGAGTTGCACAGAAGTAACGAGATACCACAGATTGTGGTGAATGCTTTTGAAGTAGTTCATCAAGAGAATGAAAATCTCCTACACGAGTTGATGTTATCTCTTCAAAAGATGTTCATTCTAAAGGAGTGAACAAAGTTGTTTTCGTCTCCCATAAAAATGAATTAAATAATCCTATGTTTATCGATATTGTCAAATATGACTTAAGGATTTTATAAAAGTATTGGGCAGATGAAGAGGTTGAAGAGAATAACTAAGAGATCATTGATAATCCTGATAAGGTTGATTTCGACTACACAATGGTCACATCTAAAGTTCGGAAATATAAACCGTGGAAGAATCGTCAACGTAAGATATGTTTGATTTCTTTTTTTCTTTTTTTATTGTTTATTTTTGTTTTGTTTTGTTTGGTTTTTGTCTTTTTGCTTGAGTTTTGGTTCTTGCCCTCTAAGGATTTTGTTTCATGTTTCTTTTTTTTTATTAATAAGATTCCGGTGCTTAAAAAATAGTAAAATTAGCTTATTTTTGTATGAAATCAATAATATTAAATGAATATAATTAACATTTTTAATATGTGTGAAGTTAATTTTTTTGGCTCATAATTTTTTTTTTTGATAAGCAAAAAAATTATATTAAAAGGGGTGCAAGCGGGAACCCAAATCAATACAAATACAAGGGGCAACATTAAAACCTACCTGGACCAAAATCCCATGAGAAAAAGACCCAAGATTTTATAGATGCAACCAATAAGACAATTCGGGCGATACTCCTTGAGATCTTGAGGATTGTCCTTCTTGGGAATGAGAGCAAGAAACGAAGCCGAGATGGCTTTAGGCATCACAGCAGTAGCATGAAACTCACCTAAGAAACCCAAGATGTCCTTGGTGTGAGAGAAATGTAGTGTGCAAGTATACACAGTCTTTAACAAGTAATATAATGAAAGAAGAGATCGTACCCACAGGGATTGCATTAATTTTTAAAGCTTAGTTGATAGTTGGATTAGTGAAGAGTAACCAAGTAACAAACAATAATATTGGATGAAGACAGAAAGTAAATAAGTTCAGTAAGATAAGTTTAAATTCAAGTGAGAAGGATAGTTGGAATGCTTTTTACTAAGTAAACCACTCTTGATAGCATTATGTTATATATGATGCTGAAGCACTTGATGCTGGAGCATTAGATGCTGGAGCATTAGGTGCTGGAGCATTAGGTGCTGTAGCACCTGGTGCTGGAGCACTGGGTGCTCTTGCAATGGATGTTGTAGTAATTGATGCGTGCCTTTCAGTCACTATCGTCAGGGTTTCGTTACAAGTGTTATGTCTAAGGTCTAAATAAGTTTACCCTTGTATATGAAGTACCCACAGTATCACCCTATGGACTATGCTATCCTATGTCTAGGTTTTAGCATGGAATTAACAAAGTTTCCCTTATTAAACACTTACCCATATTAGTTCTTGAGTTCTAGTCATAAACCATGTCTGTATTTATGACTCTGCTTATTCTAAGTGATCAACCTCAAAGTAAGTTTGGAAGAAGTATAACACAAGAACTAAATTGCACACATCAATACATAACACAATAACTAATAAAAATATCATTACAAAGTTAAAGCATCCCAACTAAAGAAGTTTAGTTCATGCTAGACATTATAAGGCATATATAAACAGAAGTAAACATGTTCATATATTTGATAGTACAAAAGGAAGACAACAGAGTAAAGATTACACGGTTGAAGTTCCTTTGCATGAGTCTGCCTAGCAATGCTGTAGCATTCAACTCACAGCATTCAGTCAGCACTTCGTGAGTGTGTGGAAGTAAAGAAAGAAGTTGTCAATTTCTTCCTTGCCTTCTTACAAGAGAATGTAAAAATAAATCTAAGTGTCTATCTAGGTGTGTATTTAGATATTTTTTCAATGAGAAGGTGAAGTTCTTTTTATAGGCTCCAAGAATGAGGTTTCCTTCATGAGGGGGTTTGCTTGGGAAAGAAGTTGATCTTTAAATCATGTGCCTCAGAAAGTAAACTTGATCTTTGCTTCATTAAAGAGAAGAGGTCCTCTAATGAATGGACAGGTGTCCCTAAGAAATTCAACTTGTGAGCTATGAAGTCTTCAAAGGAGGCGCCGAAATCTTTTTGCACATGGGCCACTTGCATCTGCCTCTTGAGAACGCATCATGACGTCATCATTTGGGTATTGCAGTGCTACCAATGCTGGAGCATCCAATGCTAGGGCACCTAATGTTGTAGCATTTAGAACAAACATATCAAAATACCAAAATATATGCAAAATGCTAAGTTGTTTGTAAAAACTACTGAGAATTTCACAATTGTTTAGATTTAGATGCGTAAATAACTCTATATAAAATAGAGTTATCAGTCCTCTTTCACCACTTCCCGCAATTTTTAATGAAATTAAGGTTAAAACCGCCAGGCCCTGGGCTTTTATTTCCATCACAAACCCACACTTCCTCTTTCACCTCCTCCTCCGTGAAAGGAGCAATCAGATGATAGTAATCTTCCTCTCTGATCTTACCTAACTCAATACCCCCGAGAGTAGGTCTTTGGAAATACTCCTCGACATAACTAGCTTCGAAAAATCTTTTCACTTCTTGTTTCACCTCCTCTAACTTCCTTCCATCCCTATACAGAAAAACGATCTGATTAGCTCTATTACGATTCTTGATGCAAGCATGAAAAAAGTTAGAGTTATGATCTCCTTCTCTAATCCACTTGCCTCTAGATTTTTGTTTGATCATACTCTCTTTGATTTGAAGCTGCTTCCAAAAAGATGAGGAAACCTCCTTCAGCTTAGCCACATCATCCAACGCACCCCTCTGCAATCAGTTGATCAAGCTCATTCATATCAGAAACAAAATTGCTAATGCTAAGATCCATTTGACCGAACACCTCCCTATTCCAAATCTTGAGCTTAGCTTTCAGTAATTTGAGTTTCTCTTTAATAACATACTCCATTTTTCCCCTAACCGAAAAACCTTTCCACCACAGCTCGACTAAACCTTTGAAATCAGGATGTTATATGGCCCACCCACTGACCGTTAATCATCCATGAAAAGGCTTCGGACCCCAATCCTTGGAGGACCGCAACAACCAAATAGGGCCAATGATCAGAGATATCTCTATCGCCCACCCACTGACCGTTAATCATCCAGGAAGAAATCAAACCCTCTGAGATTAAAAACTGGTCCAACCTACTTCTGGACAGACCATCTGAACAAAACCAAGTAAATTGCTTCCCATATAAAGGTACATCCACAAGTTCCATATCAGAGATAAAAGAATTGAACACAGTCATATCCGCCCTACGCAGATGGGCACTATTACCTTGACGTTCATTAATAGACGAAACCGCGTTAAAGTCTCCCACTACACACTAATAACCTTGATCACCCTGATGTTTCATAGCCAAGATTGCAGCCCACACCTCCATTTTTCCCACTGTCGAACCCGGAGCATATACATTCACCACATATAATAACGAGTTCTGCCACTTGCAACACAAGCCCACAAAACCAAGACCACTAAAGCAACTTTTAACATCGAATAAGAGGTACCCAATGAAGGCTTCACAATCCACTCAAAGGTTTGGTGACCCCATAAACTACTAATCATAATATCATCTAACGACTCCCTCTTAGTTTCTTGGATACAAACAATATCAAAATTACCTCTTCTGATGAGAGCAGCCATCTGTCTTCGCTTGGCGCTATCACCCATCCCTCTGACATTTAATGAACGATATTCATGAAGCACCTTTTTCATTCTCCCTCTGAACCTTAGCTACTTGATCCCTAGCTTCCCCTGTGTCAATAAGATCAACATAAACAGAATCAGGGTAGACCCCCTCCACCCCCAATTTAGGTGTCATATTTCAAATCTTCTCAGCAGTGGTCTTACGTTGAAGAACCCAGAAACGGTTATTACCGACCTGAATGCAAGAGTCACCGATAGAAACACCACTCAGAGTAGGACCCTCACATCTCTTAGATATAGCTTGAGAATGAGAACGACTCTTTGAAACCACCTCTGAATTGACCGAAAAAGCTGCACAAGCCACTTCCAACCGCCTCACCTTACGCAAGGTAGACGCTTTCAGATGTATCGTCAAGAGCACTTGAATTCTGATTTATCCCAGGAACAAATTTAGAAGAACAATCTACAGTCATGGACTTTGGGATTGAAGGAAGTTCATGAAATCTAGAAGATTGACATGGGCCTTGACGTGATGAGACCATCACAACCAGGCCCATCTTCCTTAGTAGACGGAAAAGCAGGCATGGACCCATTGACACGCCCCAGAGCCTCAGCCGACCCATGCGCCATCTGAATAACATTATCATTGAATGTAGAGATAACCTCATCACCAATTCGGCCCGAAATTCCTCCGCGCCCCATGTCTCTCTGAACCGACCCAAAATGGATAAAAGAGTCGCTCACATGAGAAAAAGTGTCACTAGCATCCAACTCAACCTTTTTAGCAGAGACCTCCTGATTGGGAGCATTAGAATTTGAAGTTGAAGCCTTGGACCCAATATTTGATTCACGACCCAAAGTCCCACCATCAACCTTAGCAGAAAACACCTCTTCCTCACCCAGCTCCTCCTCCGATTTAAACTCAGGCCATCGGATACCAACCTCAGAATCCTCTTCATCCGAGCTAGACTCGGAAACCTTTATATCCCCTGGAATACTCCATTGCATGGGGCCACACCAATCCTCCACCACCCTAATCTCAAATTCCTCCTCATTAATCTTCACTTTAAGAACACTATTAACAGCCACAAATGACTTCATCCTAACCAGAATGCGAGCAACATCCATAGCTTTCTTCTTTTCCGTGTTATCATCGGAAAACACATAAGAGCCAAACGGCTCGACCAAAGAGGAGAAAAATTCCATCGTCCAAGCATGGACCGGAATGCCAAAACATCGAACCCACATCAAACACTCCTTGTCCAACTCCCCTGGCTACCATGGACTGATAACCTTAAATCCGGAGTAGTACAACGTTGCGATCAATATTCACAATCCTCGTTAAAAGATGTTCCCATATTTAATGTCCAACAATATTATTAACAGAATTAACTCCGATCGAAAACCACTGAAAAAAAAGTTCCAACCTCAATATAAACACAAAGAATATTAATTCAATCTGTAACACCAAGTTTATTGATGATTACTTGTTCCGGCAAATTCCATAACATAGCATGTCACTACAACTTTTTCATGATCTAAGTTATGATGGATTTTCTCTGTTTGCCTCAATTCTAAGTTTCATATATGTTTCATACAAATGTTGGTAGACAGTCTTGTAAGCCTGAAATGGCCATACCTGGCTGTGACCTGACCAGAGAGGGTGTATTACTGAATACACACGAATGATTTTGTTTCGTACCAAAAATTCATCTTTGAAATAGAAATATACAAAAAATATTTATTTTTTTGATCGACAGACATAAACAAAGATATTAACTATATGAGAAATATTAGACGGTTGACACCTACAATTCAGCTTCCAATGTATTTCTTACGTTTCTTACAAAAACTATTCTTACTAAATCATTGCTCTAACCATATATATATTTTTTTGACACATTAACCATATATAGCTGTATGCCTTAATGTCATCTGTTTTTCAAAGGTCTTTTTTTTTTGTCTTATAAAGTTATACTAAATAAAACTTTGTATATTTTTAAATAAATAAGTTATACTGGGATTTAATTAGAATTTTATTTAGATAAGTTCTCATGCTTAGGATAATAATAAGACAGCAGCAAGCTAAAAGTAATTTTTTTATGTTATCTAACAAATTAAAAAAATTTCTTTTGTCAAAAAAAAACAAATTAAAAAATTTCTACTAATACTATTATTGTTATTATATTTTATTTTATTATGAGATATTAGATTATATACTTATTTAGAATTATATACTTATTTATAAAATTTCTACTAATAATAATCCCAAGAAGGTAGCTCAGTTGGCGAACTAAGAGATACCGAAGGAGTGCAAGAAGGAGGTCTCAGGTTCAAACCCGGGAAACTAACATTTTCCCACTAACATTGCCTATATATATATACTTTACCATCTTCCCAGAAATTATGGTATCAGACCCTTGTAAAAGGCTCCGAGTGAATTAAGTTATTATTTTCAAATAATTATATCTATTATTTTCAAAATCTTTTCTATATATATATATATATATATATATATATATATATATATATATATATTTAAAATGCTATGAAGATTGAATCAACCAATATTAAATCTCAACCATTGATGAATTTTTATACTACATCCAACGGTTAATTTTAATATTTCACCGGTGAAAGATTTAATTTGATCTTTCACCCTAGAAGCACCCTATATAGATATACAAATATTAAAACCTTCGTAGGTGACCCATTACAACTACAGGAAAGAGCCGCAGACCAATTAGCTAACCTTTACTGCCCAACCATGTCTGATTATCGTTGGTATAAGGACATGTTTGTATCCAAATTATATAGGAGAAAAAATTCTTTGCCTGATTTCCTTACTAGAGAATTTTTACAGGGAAAATCATGGTCGAAGCAAGGATAAGTACGGGCCTCCTCACGAGGACCCCAAAAGGGCAATTACCACAAAACAGATAGTTCAGGGATATATATATATATATATATATATATATATATATATATATATATATATATATATATATATATATATATATAGGGTGCTTCTAGGGTGAAAGATCAAATTAAATCTTTCACCGGTGAAATATTAATATTGTCTGTTGGATGTAGTATAAAAATTCAACAATGGTTGAGATTTAATATTGTGCTTCGAGTGGGTTTGATACCAAGAGGGGTTTGAAAGCAGAGACTAAAAAATACTAATGAGACAGGGGAGAAGCAGGTAGCATACGGAATGCAACAAAATTAATTATAAAAGAACAGAGTTAAATCATAAAACAAAAGGAGGCTCAGCCTTCCATAAACTGAAAATAAAATGCAGAAAGTAAATGCAGAAAACTAAATACTTTATAACATATAACCTAGGAGGTAAAGCCTTCCATAAGTTTGAAGATTGAAAACAAATTACAAGATTGAAATAGAAAATAGAGATTGAAGAAGAAAAGAGAAGAAGAAGAAGAAAGATTGAAGAAAGAAAGAGGCTAATGACTCAGGCTTACAAGCAAGGCTCTCTGACTTCTCTCTAACTTAGTGAGATAAACGGTGCCACTAACAGATGCCTAGGCACTCAATAAATAGAAAAAGTATTGATAACTTGGACTGTTTAGGATCCAAGGGAAGATGACTTGAACTGTTCACAAAGATGACTTGTACTGTGCACTTTGCGAAGGATTGATGACTGTGCAAATTGATAATTTGTACTGTGCATTTGGGTGACTTGAACTGTTGGGAATCCAAGAGTCCATGACCTGCACTATGCACTAAGATGACCTGCACTGTTTGGTATCCAATGTTTGAAGGCTTGTATTTGTGTAAAATGGCGACTTGCTATAGGAAGGAGGACAAGACTAAAGATGCCTGAGGATGCCATCAAGTGATTGTTCCTTGTCATTTTGTACAAATAATTGTTGGTGAGTAAAGGAAAATAAGATAAAAAAGACAAAATTGTTTTGTTTTGATAGAAACTAAATTAATTGTAGAATAGAACGAAAAGAGTCTTCGTGGGGTTTTGATAAAGCAATTTTTCCTTTGTTTCTTTCTCGTGAGGAGGAAGAACTGGAAAACAAGAACAAAAAGGTTCTCCTTTGATCTTTCCCCGTGAGGAGGAAGAATTAGAAAATAAATTAACTGTTTCCTTGTAAATACTCACGAGTGAGGTAGTCAGGGAGAGCATTGTCTGATCCTTTAAGGTATTCAATATCAATATCGAATATACTTAAAATTGCTTGCCATCTGGCAAAAATATGTTTTGATGCAAGGTTTTTAAAATCCTTTTGTAAGATATCTTTTGCAGATTTGCAATCAATACGAACAAAAAAAAATTGGTTTAGTAAATCTGATTGAAATTTTGAAATAGACAACACAATTGCCAAAACTTCTTTTTTGACAGTGGAATAATTCTGCTGAGCAGGGTTCCAGTGTTTAGAAGTGAAGGTGATGACTTGTTCTTTTCCAAAAATCTTTTGTTTTAAAATACCGCCGTAGCCGATGTCAGAGGCATCTGTTTCGAAAATTGTAAAAGCTTCAGTATTGGGAAGGTAAAGACAAGGGAGCTCTTTGACCTGAGATTTAATCTGTTTAACAACATTAGTATGGATATCTGTCCAAGGAGGAGGATCATTCTTTAGACGATCATGGAGGGGTTTGATGAGATTGCTAAGTTGCGGAAAGAAATCAGAGACATAATTAAGGCAACCTAGGAACCTTTGTAATTGAGTTTTGTCAATAATTTGATTGGGAAATTTATCAGAGAACTCAATAGCCCTACTGATGGGGATAATGGTTCCTTGGTGAATGTTGTGACCGAGAAACCAAATTTTTGTTTGGAAAAGACTGATCTTTGTTTTGGAAACAGCGAGGCCATTTCTTTTAATAATAGAAATGAAGATGCTGATATGCTTAAGATGTTGGTCAAAAGACTGAGAGTAAATAAGCACATCATCAATGTAGACAATGGAAAATTTTGCATAAGGATTGGAGATATCATTCATGATTCTTTGAAATTCAGAAGGAGCATTTTTGAGACCAAATGGCATGACATTCCATTCATACTGACCAAAGGAGACAGTGAAAGCAGTTTTATACCTGTCTTCTTCTTTGATTTGGATTTGCCAAAAACCCGTTTTCATGTCAAATTTAGAGAAGATCTTTGCATCAAGAAGTCTCTTAAGGAGATCTTTTTTGTTGGGGATAGGGTATCTAATCCAGCAAAGAGCTTGATTGAGAGGTTTATAATTGATAACAAGTCTGGGAGGCCCTCTTTCAATCTCAGCTTGTTTATTGACGCGAAAGGCGGAGCAAGACCAAGGGCTTTTACTCTTGCGAATAAGGCCCTTTTTTAAAAGGTCATTGACTTCCTTTTGACAAACCAAGAGGAGATCTTGATTCATTTGAATAGGTCTAGCTTTGGTGGGGATCTGTCTATCTTGAAAAGCCTTTTCATAAGGAAGTTCAACTATATGATGCTTTCTTTCCCAGAAAGCATTAGGTAGGTCAGAACAGATGGTAGATTGGATTTGTTCAAGGAGACCCTTGATTTGAGTTGGCTATCATGTCTTTGCAATTGATGGTCAATATTCCTAAAAGAGATCTCATCTTTCAGAAAATTAATTTGATTTTCTTTATAAGAAATAGGGTTTAAATTTCTGAAAAAGGTTTTCTTAGAAACTTAAAAATGATAGGTTGTCCCAGATGTTGGGCTATTATACCTTCCTCAGTAATTTGAAAAGGGAAGAGTGATCTTATGAAGGGGGTTCCTAAAATCACTTTGTTTTTAAAATCCTTAACAAGCATAAAGGAGGTATTAATTTTGAAATTCATGTTTCCGATAATAACCGAGGACAACTTGTAATTGATTTTTAATCTAGAGCCGTTACCAGCGCTAAGCTGTCCGGAAGTTTTTTCAAAAATACTTTGTAGGAATAAGACCCTCTAAAATGCAATTTGAATCTGCCCCCATATCAAACAGGGCAACAGTTTCAAGGGGGAAATCTCCTATAACTATCTTGATTTTTATGTAGAATTTATGGATTCTGACATAATTTATAAGACCTAGAAAATCATCAGTGGGTTCTTCTTCTTCCTTAGAATCAGGAACTTCAGAAGAATACTCATTTTCAGGCTGATGATTATTCCAGTGATCTAGGATATATTGTTGATTGGCCTGTTTCTACTTCAGATCTTTAATCTCAACTTTTAAGTTGTTGATCTCAAATTGAAGATCTTGAATAGTAATAGGTTTGATACTGGTTCTCTCTAATCTCTTAAAGGTATCTTTAAGATTAAACCTATTGATTACTAGGGGACTCCTAGGAGGTTTTGATTCAAGAGAGGATCTTAACTTGTTAAGGTATTTCTCCTTTTCTTGAGGATCAGGGATGGCATTAATAACCTTAAAGAGGAGGTCCTGTTCTCGGGTAAGGACATTGATATGACTGGAAGAATCTGTTAAATCATCTTCCTGGACCTGATTTAGGTTCTCAGAAGAATGATCAGAGGATTCTTCTGAAGATTGGATAAGTAAATTGCTAATCTTGTCTTCAATGTCAAGATCTAACTTTAGGGTTTTAAGTTTCCCTATGATTTTACAGTTTCTACTGATGTGACCTGGCTTACCACATTTGAAGCAGACGATAGGATCTCTGGGATTATCATAATGGTTCTTAGGGGATTGACCGGTAGTTCGGGGTCTAGGTTTGATAAAACGCTTTTCCCTATAGTAATCAGGCCTAGGTAAAACGTTATTGGGTTTAGGTTTGGGTTTGGATTTGTCTTTCTTAGCATAGGGAAGACCAAACTGCTCACAGAAAGTCCCTAGATCTTTACGATTTTGGGCCTTTTCTTTAGAGAGTTGTTGCTGGATTTTGTCGTCTTGGCAAATTTTCAGAGGAACTCTCTGGATGATAGCAATAAGTTGTCCATAACTTAGTTGCTGATAAGGGATATTACCATTAGGATCTTGGCCACGAAGCTTATCCCTGACCTTATCATCTAAGGATTTGGGGAGACCAACCAGGAATTTTTCTTGCCAGAAGGCTTGTTGGCTATCTTCCCTGGTATGGACTCTAGTTAGTAAGGTGTCTTTATACCATCTAAAGTCACCAAGGGTTTTGCACATAAGGTTGGATAATAATTCAGCAGATCTATCTTTTATCAGAGAAGGATCTCCAATAAAATGTTGGGCGATGGTGACCACTAAGGTATTGACCGCATCAGGGATATGAACATCTCCTTCTAAGATAGGGGTGCCACATAGGGGTCTATTTTGACAACAGTGAGGATAGACTGCTTGGCTTCTTCAGTGAGATAATTATCCCACCATCCTTTGAGTTGACCACAGAATCCTACCATGAGGATTTCTACGATCATATCCTCTGGGCAGTTGTTGGAGATCTCATAGGCGGTGGCAACCATGGTCATGTTTTGAAGGATCTTGGTTATGCCATACTCATTCTCACCGTCTATGTTCCATTCATAGACATTGTTGGCACTAAAGCTCTTAAAATTGGTTTCCTTTTCTTCTAAAAGAAGATCGGGGGCAGTGGCTCTAGGGTAATAAAGTTTGGTTTCCCTATGCCATTGGTTTTTAGGATTATAGATGATAGGGTTGATATTTGCCTTTGGGCTGATAAATTCTGAGTAGTCAGACAAGGCTTCGCCTATCATGTTAATGATTTTGACACCCTTAGGGGGAGGAGTGTTTGGGGGAGGTGTGTCAAGAACAGTAGTTTTGAGAAGAGCTATTTGCTCGTTGACTTTGGCTAAGAGCTCACCTTCAATTTCCTTCTTGATGTGATCTTTAGGATCGGTTCGCTACAAGGTTTTCTTGAAATTTTTAGAGATTCTGTAAGGATTAAAAAAGGGTTTTTCTATTTTGGTAGAGGAAGAAGATGACCCAGAGTCCGGGTCAAGGCAGGTCTCTTTGCCTTTCTTACTACTATTGGAATCTCCTAAAGCTTGGAGGTACTTGTAAGTATAATTGGATTTCTCCATGAGATCTTTGATATCTCTGGCTGTTATGGGTTCATCATCCGCTTTGGTCTTGAAGGGGGAGGCCATAACAGGGGTGGTTTGCTCTTTATTGTTAAGAGCAAAAGGTATCTTGGGAGGAAGCTCATACTGGACAATCTGACCATTTTTGAGATGCCAAACTGTGATAACATCTAAGTTTTTTCTTGCGGGAAAAGGGTAATTGATATCCTTCTTGATGGTATACGCTTGAAACCAGTCAAAGAAAGGGATATTGAATTTGACGTTTTCGAGAAATTTATAAAACTTCTCTTGGATTAACTTTCTCTTGCGTCCCTAATAATGTTGAAAGAACCATTCTGTGAGGAGACCATTCCTCAGAATAGAATTCTTTTTTAAGGGATTCCTTATCTATAATAAATTTAGATAAAGGAGATTGATTATCCGATTGCAAAGATCTTCATCTAGATTCTGATTGATATAGGAGGCATACTGGGGAGGAAAGTGTGAGGAAAAAGCTTTTGTTAGGAAATATATGGTTTTCCTCACCCATTAATATCATTGCCTTCACTTGGTTTTTTAGAAATATAAACATTAAACTTGTACTAGTAATTACCATCTAAAAGATACTTTGGAGTTAACTATGTTTGTTCAAGGTTTATAAAAGCCATCTCTAAATAATACACCTGAAAAAGAAATTATTTTCTAAATCATATTTTGAAGTTGATATAATATTATCCAAAGATCATGCTAAAGTAATAACAGATATATATATCAAACTTGAACTAATAATAATTTTCTAAATCATAACCTTAAGTTTAAATGGGATTGTTTATATGATCAAGCTAAAGTCATTTCAAAACATTTCTTTTATTGACCAGGGATGGGTACATTTAAAGAAAAGGACCCAAGTGATAGCTTTCTTCTCTATTCGTCGGTACTCTTCTGCTATCAATACAGTCAGATCACCCAAATTCCTTTAAATCCATCCACAAGCCAAGAAAACTTAACAATATATTTGGAAAACTTTTCCCTTTGATCATAAAACATTCCTCATAAAACTGTAGGATGTAAATTAGATGAATTATATATTTTTCAAGGTTAATATATAGTGAATACTTTATCAGTTGATTATGAACATAATTAATTAAACCACAAAATATAATATAGATAAATAATTTTTAACTCAGAGATAATATCATCTTTGGAACAAAGATAATAGTATGTTAATTGATTATAGGATTAACTCCGACTATGGTCACACCACTTGGCTCCCCAGTAGTGCAAAGAGTTAAATACAGAAGGTGAAACCTTCCCCAACACAAACGTGCACATTGGCTATAGTCAAGAATCATACTATTTAGTGAGTGGTGCTTAAAATTATGAACATGAATAGTTAGTTACAAGGCATAGATTAGATAAGTAACTCATAATACAAGGTTAATATCACATTCCTACTTCCCCATCTGGCTCTGATACCAAGAGGGGTTCGGAAGCAGAGACTAAATTAAGTTTTCCCCAATTAATTTACCTATAAAACTATAAAGTATTTTATATATATATATATATATATAAATAAGTTTTAACCATACATTGACATCCGTTTAAACATTTCAAAAAAAAAATAGACCACTCCTTTAGAAAATTATATCAACTAGGAAAATTAATG
Organism: Astragalus membranaceus; assembly: GCA_039519185.1. Lineage (NCBI taxonomy): Eukaryota > Viridiplantae > Streptophyta > Magnoliopsida > Fabales > Fabaceae > Astragalus > Astragalus membranaceus. Next base: position 81,060,478 of record CM076854.1, on the reverse strand, counting down.
GCTATCAACTTACTACCCATTGCAACTAATACACGTGTGGGTATCCACATGCACAGATTTTTATGTTACCCTTACTTACAAGGTCATTACTATGTATAGTTTTATAGGTAAACTAGTATTTTACCCGTGCATACGCACGGGTGATACTGTATGATCGGTGTATTGTCATGAAGTCATAATAGTAATTTAGAAGATAATCATAAGTTGTGAACAATGTCCAAAATGTATGATTTGAAATTCAAAGTGGAAAGAGATAGGTATTATGTCATATAAGATACAAATGAAAATTATATTGAGTCGGAGAAAATAAAGGAGATTGATAATCAGAATTACATTGATCCATAATAATGTATTTGGACATTAGAGGTAAAATATGAATCCCCGTTGACACTCCCGTTTGCATACTCGTTGACCCTCATGTTGGCACTCCTGTTGGCGCTCTCGTTACCTCTCTCGTTGTCACTCCTGTTGTCAGTCTCTCGTTGTCGCTCCCGTTGCCACATGTTAACTCATATTATTCTATATGATTTAGTATTAATTAAATCATATTCGTTTAATTATAAGTAAGTTATTTTGTAAACTTTGGTACTGGCTAAAGTTGTATTTTTATAATTCTTAGTAGTTAAATTGATTGATTTTAATAGTTTTAATAGAGAGATTATTGTTAATAACAAATTTTAGATGGAGTAAAAATGAAGAAAAAAGAAAATAAATTTTTTTAAAATATGCATACACGTTGGCGCTCTGTTGGCGCTCTCCTTGCCTATCTTGTTCCCACTCATGTTCCCGTTGTCGCTCTCGTTGTCGATTTCAATGCCAAACTCGCATTGCTGCTCTTGTTGTGTTCCAAATAGTTGTGTTACAGAAAGTTAAAACAAAATCGGTATCTTCTCATAATATTAATAATTGAGTAAAAGGTAAAATATGCAGCCCTGTCGTTCTCGTTCCCTCTCTTGTTGGCACTCTCGTTGGTGCTCTCGTTCCCTCTCTTGTTGGCACTCCCGTTGCCGCTTTTTGTTGCCGATCTCGTTGTCAGTCTCTCGTTGTCGCTCCCGTTGCCACATGTTTGCTCCTTTTTTTTCTATATGATTTAATATTACAATTGTTAGTGGTTAAATTGATTGATTTTATTTATTACATGAAAAATTGATTGATTTTAGTAGTTTTAATAAAGAGATTATAGTAAATAGTAAATTTTAAATTATTTAATTATTGAGTGTGATATTAATTTAATAATTTATTTTTTTGGAATAAATAATTTTGAAACTATTGTTAGAGGTATGGTTTTTTTTGACAATTGGTAGTAGTTAAATTGATTAATTTTAGTAGTTTGAGTAAATTATAGAAATAGTTAAAAAAAATATGTTTTTAGTAAAAAAAAACTGACAAAAAGTGATTTTTTATGGAAAGAAAAACTGGAAAAAAAATTGGAAAAAAAACTGAAAAAAAAAAGCTGGTTTTAAAATTTGCTGTTTTTTGTACTTTTGTTGCGTCAGTTGCAGCTTCTGATTGCAGTTTTCAATCAGCTTTTTGTCCCTCAGTTTTTTGTCCCTCTATCGTTGCCACTCCCGTGGTCTCTCCCGTTGGCGCTCTCGCTGTCACTCCCATTGGCGCTCTCGTTGCCACTCCCGTTGGCATTTTACTTTTTTTAGTAATTATAAAATAGTTATTTGGTAATTTTTTGTAGTGGTTAAATTGATTGATTTTAACAAAAGTAGTTAAATTGATTAGTTTTAGTAGTTATTTTGTAATTTTTGTTAGCGGTTAAATTTTTTTTACAATTCTTTTTTTGACTATGGATAGTGGCTAATTGATTTATAGTGACTAATTATTTTATTAATTTTAGTAGTTTGAGTAGATTATAAAAATAGTGAAAATTGATTTATAGTGACTAATTGTTTTTATAAAAATATTGACAACCGTTTTTAAAAAAAAGTGTACAATTTTTTTTTTAAAAAAATAGTTTTTTTTTTTAAAAAATTGAATTTTAAAAAAATTGTATTGGTACTGTAGCGCGTCAGAAACGTCACTGTAGCATACAGTAGAGTGACATAAGCGGTACTGAAGCGCGTCAGAAACGTCACTGCAGCGCACTATAGTGTTACTGTAGCATTTTGTCTTTATGTAGTGAATTGTCTATTTTGCCCCTAAATTGTGACAAATGTCAAAATTTGGTGATGTCTAAAAATGTAAATGTGCTAGCATATGTTTTGATTATATAGAAAGTAGAAACCTCACTGTAGCATACTGTAGAATGACATAAGCGGTACTGTAGCGCGTCAGAAACGTCACTGTAGCGCACTGTAGTGATACTGTAGCATTTTCTCTTTATGTAGTGAATTTATTTTGCCCCTAAATTGTGACAAATGTCAAAATTTGGTGATGTCTAAATATGTAAATGTGCTAGCATATGTTTTGATTATATAGAAAGTAGATAGAAAGTAGAAACGTCACTGTAGCATACTGTAGAGTGACATAAGTTGTACTGTAGCACGTCAGAAACGTCACTGTAGCGCACTGTAGTGATACTGTAGCATTTTGTCTTTATGTAGTGAATTGTCTATTTTGCCCCTAAATTGTGACAAATGTCAAAATTTGGTAATGTCTAAAAATGTAAATGTGCTAGCATATGTTTTGATTATATAGATAGAAAGTAGAAGTAGATTGGTAGTAGTTAAATTGATTAATTTTAGTTTGAGTAAATTTTAGAAATAGTTAAAAAAAATATGTTTTTAGTAAAAAAAACTGACAAAAAGTGATTTTTTATGGAAAGAAAAACTGGAAAAAAAATTGGAAAAAAAAATGAAAAAAAAAGTTGGTTTTAAAATTTGCTGTTTTTTGTCCTTTTGTTGCGTCAGTTGCAGCTTCTGATTGCAGTTTTCAATCAGCTTTTTGTCCCTCACTTTTTTGTCCCTCTATCGTTGCCACTCCCGTGGTCTCTCCCGTTGGCGCTCTCGTTGCCACTCCCATTGGCCCTCTCGTTACCACTCCCGTTGGCATTTTACTCTTTTTTAGTAATTATAAAATAGTTATTTGGTAATTTTTTGTAGTGGTTAAATTGATTGATTTTAACAAAAGTAGTTAAATTGATTAGTTTTAGTCGCTATTTTGTAATTTTCGTTAGGGGTTAAAGTTTTTTTACAATTCTTTTTTTGACAATGGATAGTGGCTAATTGATTTATAGTGAATAATTATTTTATTAATTTTAGTAGTTTGAGTAGATTATAAAAATAGTGAAAATTGACTTATAGTGACTAATTGTTTTTATAAAAATATTGACAATCGTTTTTTAAAAAAAATTAAAAAAAACAGTGTACAAATTTTTTAAAAAAAAATTAGTTTTTTTTAAAACAATTGAATTTTAAAAAAAAAACTGTATTGGTACTGTAGCGCGTCAGAAACGTCACTGTAACGTACCGTAGAGTGACATAAGCGATACTGTTGCGCGTCAGAAACGTCATTGTAGCGCACTGTAGTGTTACTGTAGCATTTTGTCTTTATGTAGTGAATTGTCTATTTTGCCCCTAAATTGTGACAAATGTCAAAATTTGGTGATGTCTAAAAATGTAAATGTGCTAGCATATGTTTTGATTATATAGAAAGTAGAAACGTCACTGTAGCATACTGTAGAGTGACATAAGCGGTACTGTAGCGCGTCAGAAACGTCACTGTAGCGATACCGTAGCATTTTGTCTTTATGTAGTGAATTGTCTGTTTTGCCCCTAAATTGTGACAAATGTCAAAATTTGGTGATGTCTAAAAATGTAAATATGCTAGCATATGTTTTGATTATATAGAAAGTAGATAGAAAGTAGAAACGTCACTGTAGCATACTGTAGAGTGACATAAGTGGTACTGTAGCGCGTCAGAAACGTCACTGTAGCGCACTGTAGTGATACTGTTGCATTTTCTCTTTATGTAGTGAATTGTCTATTTTGCCCCTAAATTGAGACAAATGTCAAAATTTGGTGATGTCTAAAAATGTAAATGTGCTAGCATATGCTTTAATTATATAGAAAAAGTAGATAGAAAGTAGATTAATAGTGGAAAACTTAAGTATAGTTTTATAGGTATTGTTTTCGATTTACAACCCGATAAATGGATTATTTAGGCTAAATATATATTTTGGCCCTTTATCTTTGGGGTTGTGGTCACTTTGGCCCTTTATCTTTTTTTTTTCTCATTTTAGACCCTCATGTTTTTTGTGTGTGTCATTTTGGCCCCTGCCGTTATCATTTTGGTCCCTTATGTTTTTAATTGATTTCATTTTAGTCCCTTATGTTTTTAATTGATTTCATTTTGGGCCCTTATGTTTTTAATTGATTTCATTTTCGTCCTTAAAAATTTGCCTAAAAAAACATAAACATAACGGCAGGGGCCAAAATGACACAAACAAAAAACATGAGGGTCTAAAATGAGAAAAAAAAAAGATAAAGGGCCAAAGTGACCACAACCCCAAAGATAAAGGGCCAAAATATATATTTAGCCGATTATTTATTAATTCATATTGTTTCTAATCTTTGTAATTTTTAAATAATGATCCATGCCTCATGTTATGATTAGAAACAACAACAATTGTACTTATGGAACTACACTTTTGGTCAAAAAAATACTTACTTTTTTGGTTTTACCCAAGGTATCTACCGCCGACCGCAGTGACTAATCCTCTCGTTGAATTGTGGGTGTCTCGAGAGGCGGAACAGCTGTCCCAGAGTTTTAACGCTGCTCCGTACCCAATGTGGGACCCCGACCCTTGGTAGGATCAAAGGCACTACAGAGCACTCCTAAGGGTAGAGCACCCAATTACATCAAAATCCAAACCAAGGCGCAAAGACAGAGGAGACCATTCACTAGAGTCATTTTTTTTCGATAAGCAAAATTTCATTCAAGTAGCACTGGGAGTGCTCAAACCCAACCAACAAAGGTTACAAATTGTTTAGAACTTGTAGTGGATTAGACCACCATGATGAAATAGATACAGATGAATGAAAATCTAGTCTATAAACACTCCAACTCCAAGATGAGCTCTTGATGCGGATTACCGTGGAGTCAACATTCGCTTCCTCCTCTTTAAAAATGGCTCCGTTCCTAGCGAGCCAAATGCTCCAGCAAGTTGTTAGCCATAACATATGTTTCGTACGCTTTGATTTTTTCCCTTTGCACAAAGTTGCACATCCAAGGAATAACTCCTCCAGAGGCTTGGACAAGTCTAGATCAACGCCAAACCAAGCGCTGACTCCTTCCCAAACTGAAGTTGCAAAAGGACAATTGAGAAACAGATGAGCTCTTGTCTCGACTTCTTGGTGACATATGGGGTAGCGGGCATCGAGATCGGAGTTAATGACATTCCTCCTAAGCAATTGCATGCGAACCGGCAGTGAATCCAACAAAAGACGCCAACCAAACCCTATTACCTTCGATGGGACAATACTTTTCCACAAGGATGCCGAAATTACCTGTTGACCCGAAAGGGGTTGCTGCTGAATGGCGCGAATTCAGCTCCAAATAGAAGGATTTAACTGAAAAAGATTTTGAGCAATCGTGCGGCCAAATCCATCCGTCCTTCTTTCCTCTATTCGGCGCAATGGGTAACACAATTGTAGCGACCGAAAAATCCGGAGGAGGGATTCTTCGAAGTTCTTGAAATGAAGCCGCCACCAAAGTTTTAGTTTAAGGGCAAACATTGGAAAATCCCTATTGAGTAGATAAGGGGGTCTTGCGGACCAGATTTAGGCTCGGGAGTCGTTTATGCGTAGGGAAGGTATTAGCACCCTACGACATCATTCCTAAGGAAGGTTACCTTTTAACTAAATGTGCAAATATTTATTAATTCAAAAATAATGTTTTTACCCTTATCATATTAATAAAAAAACTCACTAAACGGTTAGTTATTTTTGTACTTGTTGAGAAAATTGAGAGAAATGAATTTAAAGAAAAAAAAAGGTTTTTTATTAGTGCAATTGACAGAAAGGGTTGTATTATAAACTGGGGGGTACATTTAGCAGCCCAGTTTTTATTTTATGTTTACCAGCCCACTAAATATGGGCTTTTTAGGGTGTGGGGTTATTAAAATAAGGGGTGTTAATGTTAATCTGAAAATAAAAAAAAGACTGAAATAAAAATAAACTGAAAAAGGAATATATAATGTAACAATCAGAATGAACCCTAATTCTAATCTTCACCATCTCTCAGCGCTGCAAGTAACAAGCTCAGAATGAGAGAGAGTTTCTGCGAATGGGAGGAAAAGAGAGAGAAGAGAGAGAGAACCTCCGACGATGGCCGACGATGATGAAGAAGAAACAGAGCGCATGACGATGCGAGCTTACGGCGGCGGACTGACGACGATGACCACGGCGCGAACGCCGGACGAGCGACGGCGACCGAAAGACGACGACGACGACGACGGTGAGGGAGAGAAAAGAGATCTACGAGAGAGAAAGAAAGGAGAAAAGCGCGAGAGAGGTGAGGCCGGAGGGAACCAAACACGGTGGTGACGTGGTGGTGCCGGCGACGACTCCGGTGGAGACCAAACGACATCGTTCGCGACGGAAAAAAAGGGGGGAGCGGAGGTCACGACGGTTCGGAGAGAGGGATAACGAAGGGAGGTGACGATGGTGGTTGCGGGGCTGTCTACGACGGTGGTGAGGAGGTGAGGTTTGGTGGCCGTTGGGGAGGTTTTGAGTGGTGGTTCAAGGTGGTGAAAGGGGGAGAGAGAGGGGGTACGGTTTTGGTGGTTGTGGTTGTGTTGTAGGGTGCGAAAGTGGCGGTGGTTGTAGGAGGGAGGAGGTGGTGAGTGGTGAGTAAGAAAGTTGAGAGTTTTTGATGAGGAAACTAATCACATTGTCCCAGAGATCCAAGTTTGTACAAAGCTACCATCTTGTTCATTTAAGTTGAGAAAAATGGCTTATGAGAAACAGAGATAGAACTTGGAAGTTGGAAGAGGTTGAAGTGAAATACTATCTCTGGTTTTCTGTTCTGTGTGATGGTGTTGTGTGTTTCTCTATTTTTTCTTTTCTTTCTTTTTTTTCACCGTGCCCTCCGGTTCACCCCTTACAATAACAGTGCCCCCCCCCCCCCCTCTGTTACTCAGCAGAGTTTTTTATAGAGTACTCAATTAATGGGACAAATTTTGTTGTTATGATTTTGCAGAGTAGTGGAGCAGAGGAGACAAGGCAGCAAAGGAGGTGCTGCCCAAAGCTGCTTGGTTGCTGCTGATTTTGGAAAAAAAAACAAGGGAGCAAGAAGAAGGGACATTTGGCTTCACTCCTCAAATGCTGCTGCCAGCTTTATTTTTATTTTACTTTTAATCTTTGTACTTTTTTGTATTTTATTTTTTGTCCAGATGTGTAACAAAGTTGACTTTGTAAAAACATTGATTAAAAAAAAGCATTTATTTACAATCTGATTTTTATTTGATTTTTATAACAAAATTAAACCGATAACAACGACGAAAAACATACGTACGCGACAAGACGCGGATGCACGTCCACAATGAGAATACGTGAATTCGCGTACTAAAATAAACAACCGTACACAACGAGACGCGTTCGCAACGAGGACAAAAAATGTGTACATTATTAAAAATCGCACGCGCGCACAATGAGAAGTAACACGCATATACACGACTGGGAACGACACACATAAACGACAAAAACAATATTTTGGATTTTCTAGTTTTAAATTAGCCGGACAAAATTAGGGTATAACAACAATACTGTACAAAATCTCTCCTTCAGCTGCAGTCACGGGATCTCTAAAATGCTTCCAATCATCATTCCACCGCCAATAATCGCCAGTCCAACTACCCAGTTCAGCCACAGTTTTAAGTTGCCGACCACAAGCTTCAAAGAGTATAGGGAATACCTTGAAGAAGGTCTCAGTGCCTAACCATTGGTCATTCCAAAAATTAATGAGACTGCCATCCCCCAATCCTCTTCTTATGCCCCACGCGAATCTTCTTTGCTCCTCCACCTTAGAATCCGATAACAACAAATCCATCCACCAGATTGATCCAATGTTTCGCATTGAGTGACCCTCCATTGAGGCATAGACAAATGAGTTAGCAAAATCTCCATACCTGTGAGATAATAAGCAACTCCAACAAGCGTTATTCTCCGTCAAAGATCTCCATTTCCATTTGGAAAGAAGTGCGACGTTGAATGCTTCGAGATTTTTGATCCCTAATCTGCCATCCTTTTTTGATTTGCACACAGTGTCCCAAGCCACCCAATACATTCTGTGCTCCCCTTCCTTGATCCCCCATAAGAAATCTCTTTGGATTTTTACCATTTTCATGATTACAATCTTTGGCTCTTTGTAGAAAGACATCATGTATACCGGGATGCTATTCAAAACAGAATTAATTAAAGTTACTCGGCCTCCTATAGAGAGATAGCGCCCCTTCCACGTTGCCAGCCTTTTGCGCAAGGTCCCAATTATCGGGCTCCAAGTTGACTCCCTTCGGGGGTTGGCGCCAATAGGAATCCCCAATAACTTGAATGGAACGGTTTCCGATCTACAAAAGAGGAATGCACTTGCTCTCTCCAAGAAACCATCCGGGATGTTAATACCGATAAGCTTGCTCTTGAGGAAGTTAACGTTCAAGCCCGACACCAATTCAAACGACCTCAAGATAGATTTTATGCTCCAAATATTATCCCAAGTAGCCTTACCCAACAACATAGTGTCGTCCGCGAATTGCAAAATAGAGAAACGCAATTCGTCATTCAAAGCAAAACCTTGAAAAACACCTATATCCACTGCTTGACGCATAAGAGCCGTCAAACCTTCAGCTGCAATAAGGAACAGAAATGGAGATAAATGGTCACCTTGCCTTAGACCCCGATGTACCTTAAAATCTTGAGTTGGGCTACCGTTGACTAGTACCGACATAGAGCTAGTGCAGATACATGATTTCATCCAAGAGATCCAACGGGAAGGGAAACCCATTCTACGAAGCATGTAGATAAGAAAATCCCACGAAATAGAATCGTAGGCTTTTTCAAAGTCAACTTTAAACAATAAGCATTCTTCTTTGCTACGTTTAGCGTAGTCCACCACCTCATTAACCACGACCACTCCATCTAGAATTTGACGCCCCCCAATGAAAGTTGATTGTTGCGGCGCTATGATGCTAGGCAACACCTTGTTGATTCTACTAGCCAACACCTTCGACAATATTTTGTAGAGACATCCGATTAAACATATAGGCCGAAATTCCCCCAATCCTTGAGGGTTGTCATTTTTTGGAACCAAAGCTATAAAGGATGCTACAATCACCTTTGGGGCAAAAGAGTTATTGTAAAATTCGTTGAAAAAACCAACCATATCTTCTTTCACCACATTCCAAAAAAGTTTTAAAAAGTTGAAATTAAAACCATCCGGTCCCGGGCTCTTATCTCCATCGCAATCCCACACTCCCATCCTTATTTCGTCCTCTGAAAAAGGTTGTGTTAGCAAATCTGAGTCACCAGGAGAATCTTTGCTGAAATTCAAGCCCCCCAAAGTTGGTCTCTCGTAACTAACCTCTGAGAAGCACTTCTCGAAGTGATTTTTGACAAAGAGCTTCACTTCATCCACATCTTCCACTAACTCCCCTGACTCATTGAGAATCGTTACGTTACATCTTCTTCTTCTGAGCCTCATCAAAGAGTGGAAGTATTTAGAATTCATGTCGTCTTCCTTAATCCACCTAGCTCTAGATTTTTGAGCTAAGATGGACTCTTTCTTGCGAAACTCTTTCCAAAGCTCTGCTGATACTTCCTTTCTATTCAAAACCACCCCTTCATCCCATCATTCGCATAGAACGTCATCCAGAGAATTCAAGTCCCGAACCAGTTTGTCAATATTCAAGTCCACTATACCAACAACCTCTGTATTCCACCCTCTGATGTTGCTTCTCAACAGCTTTAGTTTCTCTTTGATAACGAATGCTTTAAAACCTGAGATGTTATAGTTATTCCAACACTGTTGAACATAAGGCAGAAAATCGGGGTGCTCCAACCACACATTGAGAATTCGAAATGGCTTAGGGCCCCAATTTGAGACAGACCGGATAAGCCAAATAGGTGAATGATCAGAAATGTCTCTGCTCCCAATCCACTGGCCTGAGATCCCCCACTCTGTTATAAGGCCTTTAGATAACAAAAATCTGTCTAATCTGCTCATAGATAACCCATCAGAACAAAACCAAGAGAACTTCTTCCCTGATACCGGAACATCAACGAGATCCATATCCACAATAAAACTGTTGAAGTCGTCCATCTCGCTACGAGAGTGGTCTCCACTCCTACCTTTTCTCTCCATGGAACATACCACAGCATTGAAATCTCCGACTATGCACCATTCACCACTCCCTATGCTTTGCTTAATAGCTAACAACTCTGCCCAGACCCTTCGTTTCCCCACCCTTGAACACGGATCATAAACATTTACCATGTGCACTGTAAAGCCCCGAATGGTTGTACTAACACCAAGAAAACCAAAACCTGAGAAATGAGACGATACTACACAATCCCCTTCTAGCCACGAGCACAGAATACCTCCAGATGAGCCTCGAGAAGGTTGGTGAACCCATTGGAATGGTCGATTCCCCCATAGCAAACCAATCTGATTTTCAACCATCACCTCCCTCTTAGTTTCCTGAATGCAAACAAAATCGAAAGAACGAGAATTTATCAAAGAAGCTAATTGGCGATTTTTACCGAGCTCTCCCCACCCTCTAATGTTTAAGGATAGCAAATTCATGAGGTTCTGATGTTGTCCGCCCTCTTTCTACTATCAGCTTCATCTCTGTGTTCACCTTCTTCTATCAAATCAACATACCTTTCTTCTTGCATACTACCTTCAACACCCAAACGCTTAGCCGTTTCCCAAACTCTCCTAGCCACCGCCTTTCCTTGAAGGGCCCAGAACTTGTTGTTGCATAAGCCAATGTCTCCACTAGAAATAGACCCACCACATAACACAGTACCAGCAGAAAACAAAGATGAAGAATTGTTACTTACCTCCTGAGAAGATTGCGCAACATGTTCATCTGGAATGGAACATAAAGGGACCTCCGCTAAATCTCTAGAAGCTAGGTTCAACTTACCCGACTTCGGTTTCCTCTTCACACCTATCTTTAGATATTTCCTCTCTTTTCTCGGCCTTGCCGCGGATAAAGAGGGTGAGGGACGCATATTTGGAATTGAAGGGAGGTCTAAGGGTTTTTCACCAATCATTGGGCTTTCTGCCACAAAACTTTCAGCCGCAGACAAAGGAGAATCACCTTGTTCTTCCTGCGCCCCCTCCTTGTTGACAAACAACGTCGATGATGAATTGATTTTCCCAATTTCATTATCTGACATTCTAAAGTTTCGCTTCCTTGAGGAGAGCATTCAACTCGTCTTCATCAACCTCTTCGCCACCTTGATCACCCACAATACCATCAAAACCTTGATCATGAAACTCTTCCTTCGAGCTTGTCGAGTCGTCTACCACTTCGTCAACCCTGCTCCCCATATAACTCCCTTGAAGTGGACCGCTCCAATCCTCCACAATCTTAATATTGTATAGGGTGTTGTTAACAGCAGCTATAACAGATCTATTCACCAACTCTGTCGATTGAGTCCTTACCATAAGCCTGGCAATATCCAGAGACCTCTTCCTTTTAGTTTTATCATCCGCGCAAACAAATTCCCCCACATAGGCTGCGAGCTTGGAAAAGAAAGAAGAATTCCATGCGTGAATCGGAATGCCATAGCACCTGAGCCAAGTCACCCTCTCTGGGTCCACATCCGTTGGTGTCCATGGACGGATCCATTTGAACCGTTGGTAGAGACAATCCCTAGCCTCATCTATATATTCAGTGAAATCACCTTCCTCTGAGTCACCTTCCAATAGGACTAAGTTAGATCCCATCAGAGTTGCCTTTATTGCGAACACGCCCATCTGGGCTAATTCATCCTGAATGTAGTATGATTTCCCCGGGGTGATAACCTCCCCTACCATCGCTTTTGGTAGAGAGGGTCCAATGTCTATGTCGCAAACCACGTCTACTTTCCTTTCTTTCGAACTTGGGCCCTGCACTGGTGGATTAACGTCATTCTTCTTCACCCACACTTGCCTCACCTTCTCCAGCCGCGACGGAACCGTGTGTTGCTTTTGTCCTCTATGTGCGTCCTCCCTTCTGAATCTAGGCAGATTGACGTTGATCTTCTCCCCTTCGATGAAGATGTTGTCTAGTATGATTACTAGGCGATCAGGCTCCTTGACGTCGTAGAACCTGACAAAACCAAATCTCTTGCCTTGCGGATTCCTTCTTGCTGGAATGACAACCTCTTGAACTTTTCCTTGCTTATTGAAGATTTGGAGCATATCCTAGGCTCTCCAACGTTCGGGAAAAGATGTGAAGTATAGCGATGAAACTGACACCTCTCCCCCTTCACGATTCCTTGAGCCTTTTGCGACGTCCACCGATCGAACACCGCCACGGCCTCCATGCCTTCTTTCTTGCTTAATTCTTACACGGCGCCACCCTTCCTTGTCCACCAGGTCATACCTTCGTGAATCGTACCTTCGTCTGCTGTTCCCACCCCCCCCCCCCCCCCCGATCATGCTAAGCTTCGTGTATCATACCCGCTCTGCATCAAAATTTCTTTTGTTCAGAGCATTGTGCCACATCAAAACTTAGGGAGGGAGATGGCGATCACAACAACTCTGCTTTAGAGTGATCGCTTGTGGGAAAGAGATTTTGCGACAATAGGATCTCCGCCAATCAAATCACAATACCTCTGATGAGAGCTAGTGAGCAAGAACACGTTCTTGACACAGTTACCTCATCACTTCCGGCTATCTTGATGAGAGCTAGTGAACAAGAAGGGAGTCTTGACACAGTTACCTCATCGCCGGCGAAGATGGCTTCCTTGGTTCTTGGCGGCGGCGCTCCTTCCTTCACTAGAGTCATTGAATGTTTACCCCGATATGGTCGAAGTCAAGTTGGCAAGAATATATGCACAAGAGTTTGCTTCTCTATAATTGTGAGTCATGGAAACGAATCAGCCCCCAAGAAGAATCAACTAGATGATGTCTCTGAGAAGAGTTTGAAGGGAGGCTGGGTTGCAGGGAAGAAGCCATCACTAGTAACAGGGAAGAAGCCATCACTAGTAAAGGCCTAACTGCCTAAGTCTATTTAACTTGAATTCCTCCGCAGCTAAATTAAATGCACATTCAATTTATATTTTATAAAAACCGTCTCATGTTTTTAATAAATACATGTAAGTTTGAGTCAATTTAAAAGACGAATCACCTATTTTAACTTTAGACCTGTCCATTTTATGCAAAATTTGTTGAAGAATAATTTTGTTAAATTGAATTCCGTTATTCAATAAGAAACTACTCTTGAGAGGAAGCTTACTGAGAGTAGTTATAAGCCTATTAACCAACAACATAGTAATGACCTTGTAAGTAGGGGTAACAAAAAAATCTGTTCTCCTGGATACCCACGTGTATTACTTGCAACGGGTAGTAAGTTGATAGCCAGTAAATAGGGGTGGAGATCATAATACCCACTATACAAACAGTTGTATATTTGTTACAATTATTTTTGTATTAAACACTAATATATACTTTGACATTTTCTCACTTTCAGATGAAATAAATTTCATCTTTTTGGGCTAGACCGAATTTGTTTTTCAGTCTCGGCCATAGGGTGTTGAGTGAGGGTCGCTCTGTTAGGTTTTTTTTCTCTCCTAGGGTTTTGCACCATGTAAGTCATTAGGGTTTTCATGTTGCTATCATGATGAGATAAGTGGTTGTTCCTTGGAGTGTCCTTTCCAATTTGGATGACCCTTCTTCATTTATTTCTTCTAATAATTCTTCAATAGTGATAGCATCTCCTCAACATAAATCTCTTGCATATGCCTTGAACAACACATGTAATGCATTAAACTCCCCCTTTCATCAAAAGGGGTGAAGTCTCCATCAAAATACTAGAGGACGAATACAAGGTAGGATTGAAGATGTGCAGAAATAATCTTCGTGGTCATTTGTATTAGAAAAGGGAGACAAGCCTATCAAGGCAGTCGACTTGCACACTAAGTTATTCTCTTTATAGAATCCTGTTGAAAAGAAGGGTATGATCTCTCTTGGAAAAGGTTAATTACTAAGAGTTTTCTTTTTTCTCAGTGGAAGATCTCGAAGATGTTATATTAAACTCTTCAGGGAGTCTTGAACCTGCTTTCCTATGACTATTCTCTTGGTTGCCAAATTTCGACCATAACACTTAGCAACAAATGTCTATTTAGTGTATGGATAATGCTATTGATCAATATTTTGACCGTAAAGCTCAGGAACTTGGGGATATTAGTTTGAATTCTCATATTCAATCTCAATTTCCGGTGGAAAGAGAGAAATTTTCTATCTTTATTGGTGTGATATATGAGAACCTAGCAAATTTTCGTAAATCTTGTTGAGTTATTGGCCACTACAACACATTACAAAAGTAAGGTAGCTTTTATCATGGACCACCATCATAGGTTGTCCATGATGGATCACATTCTAGAATTCTTACATTAAAAAACTTTGATACCCTAGATTAAACAACTCACTCCCTCTATAGTGTACCGCAACGGCCTCGACTATCATGAAAAGGTTGCAAGTAGATCACTCACCTTTGTAGATCACTCACCTCTCTCTCTCTCTCTCTCTCTCTCTCCTAGATCTCTCTCTCTCTATATCTCCTCTTCATACGCTTACACAACTTATTCCCCCATCGTCGGTTCAAACTGAGGCTCCCATCATGCAAGCAAATGGACAAACATTTATAAGTTCTAAACATTAGAGTTTCGTTGACACCGAAAATACTCGATGGATCAATTATTCTCGAAATTTCAATAAGGCCTCTTCTGGATATATTGCAACTAGAGCTGGCAAAACGGGCTACCCGGCCCATATCGGGCCGGCCCGCTACGGGCTCGGGCTTTTAAGGGTCGGGCTAAAAAGCCCGGGTTGAAATTCGGGCCCACCCTTTATGGCCCAAGCCCGCATTATGCGCGATTTTTTAGCGACACTATCATGTAAACTTTACGTAGCTGCTATCTTGATGAGGTTCTTGGGTCCTGAAATTTGAAAGACACTCCAATATATGAACAGTGATGTCCTTCCAACATGTCCAACAATAAAACAATGTTTCCACAGAAGGTTGATTCTTCATAATCATTCCTTCCACAGAATCATCAAACATATTGTCTTGTCAGACATACTTGGAGGTGTTCATGCGAAAATGAGCTTTCAAAAGTTTCCACAAACATAATATCTCCCCTCTGGTACTCTTATACATGCGAGAAGATTTCAAATGACTCATTATTTCAAAACTGTTACAATGCTCATTTGATAATATTTCAGCTTCTGCAAATGCAAGCTGATAAAAGCTGCTAGAAATTTCCTTTGCAAATGACAGTGCTTTTCCCAAATGCTCAACCTTGTTTGCAAACTGATTTAAGGGCCATCCTTTGCTTCCTTCAGACCAAAGAGAATTTGCAAGTACATAGCAAAGAACAAGTTCATAAGCTTCATTGAATTTACCAGCTTTTCCCAGCAGATCAGCTTCATGTAGAGTATCACCCATCATCTTAGCATTAATGTTTACAGCCTCCATAAAGTTCCCTGGTTCCTCTTCTAACTCAAGAAGTTCATCCAGTAAACTTAATGAGAGTAAGAACTCACGCTTCAAATCCATCGAATGAAAAGCTCTAAGAGATTTCATCATAGATTGCACTTGAGAAATATCAATATATCTACTGTAATCCCAATTTTTTTATTCACGGGCTTGCGAACTACCCATGACCCGGTCGGGCTAACCCGACGCGGGCTCGGGCTTTTGCGGACCGGGCTAAAAAGCCCGGATATAAAAACGGGCTCAATTCGTTCGGCCCAAGCCCTCCCATTTTTCGGGCTAACCCGGCCCAGCCCGGCGGGCCCGGCCCATTTTGCTAGCTCTAATTGCAACCAACGTCTCAAAAAATCACTATTTGTTGCCTCTATTGCGAGATTGAATCAGGTCTGTATTCAGATCATCAAGACCTAGATGTGACAACATCTTGATCATTCGATTTTGATCGATCAGTCATGACTATTTGTTGTCATGCAGTCAAATGCATCTTGATCATTCGATTTTGATCGATCAATTTTAATCTTTATTTAAAGTATCGTTTGTATAATTAAAATACAACTCGTCTGATTATGATTGGACAATCCACATAGGTGTCTTCATTACTTCACACAATCATGACTATAGTTAAAAGCCAAATCCTAAAAAAGACACCAATCTAATTACTTCATGTCCTATCAACAACACAATTTCTTATGTCATCATTTAATTGAAAAAAAACACAAAATGCCCCTAAAATAAGCCAGAAGGTTCTAGTTTTGTAATCATGCTAATAAAGACAAAGAGGGCAAGTCTAAGGCAAAAACCTCATTATTCATAAAAGTAACTAACTGTGGCAAGGCTGAGTGGCAAGGGAAAGTGGCAAGAGAAATAGAAGATAATTACCACAAATGAATAGCATGAATGATATTTCTTCTTTTGTTTTGTGAGATAAATCTCCCCTTGTAAAACTCATCCTATGATGTGTTTGACCAAAACGGTTAACTAATGCATGATGGAAAAATATCACCCACAGTCTTCATAAATAGTAAGTACCCTTGGTAGGTGGGGACCATACAAATTGTTCATGTTAATATAATTTTCTTATATTTATTTGCATATTTTATATTTTTTCATTTTTTTATTCTTTATCATATTACTCATTATGTTTTTAATTTTTAGTCCCTTTTATTTGTATAAATATTTTTCTAAGCTCAATTGAATAATGACATAAAAATTGTGTATATATGGGTCCAAAAAAGATGGGTAATGATATTGACTTAATTAAATTATAAACATAATTTTTCATAAATGTCAAAGAGGTAGAAAAGGGGAGGGAGGGATTGTCATTGATAATGAGAGGCTTTGAAATAATGTAGAAAATAGTGACATTAAATCTTACAGTTGTAGAGCATGAAATAATAGATGGTTGGTAAAACAAATGATTAATTTTTCTTATGGGTCCTTTTTTCCCTCTCCAAACAAAGGAAACAAAGTTAGTTTCTAAAAGCCCAAAAAAATGTTATGTCTTTCATCTTAAGAAGGGGGTCCCCAAATGAAAGTGGGAAGTGGGTAATATGGCAATGACAACTTTACTTAGTAGGGCAACTACCCTATAATGATCATTATAGTGCCTTACAAATCTCTCAAACATTCTTGGTTGGTAGAGCCTCATTTTCTCTACAATTTTAGAAAGGACAATATAAAGCTATTTCATTAAGACCTCATTTTTTTCTTTCTTCTTTGTTTCTATTAGGGACATAGTTTTCAGTATATGATTATGACAATTGAACCGCACAATATTCAACCTAAATTAGGCAAATGGAAGGAAGGCCCATGTCTGTTCAGTTTAATTTAATTTAATTTTCAAGTTGTTAAAAATGACAAAATAGCAAAAAAGGATATTTATATTGGAAGCAATCGAAAGAAATAAAGAATAAAAAAAGAGGGTAAAAGGAAAACAATAGATCACAGCAAGGGTATAACTAAAATCTTGTAGGTTTTTTTATATTTAATTTGTATTTTTAAGTGTATAACAACAGATTTAAATCACATTTATTCCTAAAACCTTAAGGTGATATGTTAATGGATATAACCTCTTAAATTCACTTTATTTGTCTCGTTATTTGGCGATGTGAGACTATCTCACACTTGGATACCCAACAAGTCTATAATGATTTAATTAGCTTATAGGGAAATAGACAAAAAGGCTTAAGGACATGTTCAATTTTTGTCCTTGTTGTTTTATTTTAGTCCATGTAATATTTGCTTATTGTAATTAATTTTTATATTGTTCTTTTATAGGGATTTTTTTGTCAAGTCTTTTATAGGGATTTAAATCGATATGGTTCACGAATTTTGAGGGATATTTCAAAAGTGGAAAGTCTCACATTATCTAATCTATGAATCCTCTAATGGTTTAAATACATAAATTTGTAAGGCAGCTTGAGAAAAAGAGGGAGTTTGAGGGACAAGTATAGGCCCAAATGTGTGAGTGTTAAATCCTTCAATTTGACCCCATACTTGAAGGATTTTACAAATCCTCCTTCACAGGGGTAGAGTGCTAATGACTTTTGTTTTAGAAATTCGGTTATTATGCTATTCATCGAGGTCTATTAATAGATATAAAAATTAGTTACTAGTTAGTTAGTTAGTTAGTTAGTTAGTTACACAAGTTAGTTGTTATTATCATTGGCTAGCCTTACGTCCTATCATTCCCTTATCAATATAATTTTACATTTTCAATTTTCTTTACCTTTCTCTTCTCTCATTCATGACTTTCATCAACAACTGAAATATCTATTTTATAACATAGTTAACACAATTACAAGTATTAATACAGAGACTCTCTTATTCTCTCTTCTTCATCTGTTATATTTAGTCTTGCATTTATTCTTACTCTATAGTTTTGGTTAATTTCATAACACTATTTGTTCTTACTTTAGTTTTGTTTAATTTCATAACACGTAATCAGCACAAGACTCTACCATTTGAGTGAAGTCATAATCATCTCCTACTTTAATTCTATTGCAATAACACTCTACCATTTGAGTGTTGTTTTTTTCTCTGCTCTTCTCTCATCCATGACTTCTATCAAGAATTATAATATTTATTTTATAAAATAATTAACACAATTACAAATACTATACAGACTAAAACCAAATCAACAAAGAGCGAAAATTGACAACAAAGAGCAAAATCAATTTTTTTTATACGTTTTAGGAACTTAAACAAGAAAACTTTACAGAGACTAAATGTAATATATCTATTTATTAGGAATGGAAAAAATATTTTAATATGGAAAAAATTATGAGAACTACATAAAACATTACGAAGTGCTTATATGGAAGCAATTCACTAAAGAGAAGCTTAATGGTTCATTTATCTAGTGAAAGCCAGCTCGACTATGTTTATGAAACTCTGCCATGCTATATTGTCTGATTAAATTATAGCACTTTTGTTGGCCACTCCCAATATAACTCCTGTACTTTATGTTAGTTTTGCAGTTGCACTAGTACCTTCATGCATCTAATAAAGAAATGGGCTCCCCTCAACCAAAAATAAATTGTCATAATTTAGAAAGCACAATGAACAATTTAATCTCGACTAAAGGCAATCACGCTTTTACTTTCCCAATCTCTTTAAGGATCACTAGAGTGTCCTGTGATAAAGGACTAATATAGGATGTTTGAGAAATAAATATTTAGGGTACCCTTTTTCAACTTTTTCCTTTAAAAAATGATTAGAAGTTTTCTTAAAATTAAACCAAAGCCAGTTTGATTACTAATCGTACAACTTAAAGAGCTAATTAACAAAATTTTAAAAAGGGAAAATTCAAATATTAAAGTGTTTAAATTTGGTATCAGCCAACGGTCTTGCAATATGTTCCTTGTTAAAATAAAGTTTCATTTTATAGTTGCCCTTACTGATGGCACAAATTCAAGGTTCTCAAGATTGTTATCCAAGAGCTCGTTAAGATTGAAAGGGGCTTTTTGTGTGGGGGTAATTGAGAGGTTGGTCCCGTTTATTGGGTGTCTTGGAATAAGGTGTGCAGACCCAAGAATGAGGGTGTTTGGGTGTGAAGAATTTGGAAGTTTTCAATTTGGCTCTTTTCTGCAAACGAAAATGGAGATGCATTAATGATAGTAATGCTAGTTGGAGGCAGCTTCTTTCTCATCGGTACGGAAATTTGAAGCAGTTTTTCACGGGGGCTCTCTCGTCTACAGGTGGCACTAAGGATTCTTTATGGTGGAGGGATTTTTTACTTTTGGAAGATGGTATATCTTCATTTCCGGGAGCTTTCTATTCAACGCTTAGGCCAGTGTTGGGAAAGGTGAATTTGATTTCCTTTTGGTTGCACTAGTGGGCCAACAATGAGACTTTTAAAGACTTGTTTCCTAGTCTCTTCGAGTTGGTTAAGCTTAAACATGGTAGCATTTTGGAGCATGGGTATTGGCTTAATAACACTTGGTATTGGAATCTCGAGTGGGGTCATGCTTTGTCTGCCGAGGAGAGGGATGATATTGATTTGCTTTTGGACACTTTACTTTTGTTCCATCCAGACGTCTTGGAGCATGATCGTTGGCAGTGGAAGCTTGATAAGAACCATTCTTTTTCTGTTAAATATTGTTATGTGTTCTTGTTGAGTTTGTTGTAGCTTGATAGGTCGGATAAGGATACTCAGAGTGCTATATAGTTGATATGTGGCAGCTCTCAATCCTCACCAAGGCGGGGGTTTTCGGATGAAGATTGTTGTTGGGGAAACTCCCAACTCGCGATGTTCTAATTTCCAAGGGTATTATATCAAGGACCCTTATGGGTCGTGTTGTCCCCTTTGTTTTAAGCAGGATGAGTCGATTTCTCATTTATTTTTTTTGCGCGGGTGTTCTCGGTTAGTTTGACTTGCTTTTCGTAATTGGCTTGGCATCGAGTTACCTATTCTTTGGATGGTGTTACGCATTTCCTGGCACACGGCCTTCGGATGGACTACAAGAAGACTTGTAGATTGAAGTACTTGTTTTGGATGGCGGTCACGTGGTGTATCTAGTTTCATCTGAACCATATTCTTTTCAGAGATAAAAGTCTTTAATTCACAGTTGGTCGTTAACCATGTTAAGTCTATAACCAGGAGTTGGTTCATTAGCATAAAATGTCGCAATTCTGATTTTAAGATTAATGATTGGTGGGGAAATCATATTGTATATCTGAATTCGGTGTAATTGGCTTTTTGTCTCGCTTCCCTTGGGATACTCTTTTTCCTCCTTGAGTCTTTTTCTCATGGGTTTTGGTCCAGGGAGGTTTTAATGAGGCCCCTTGTATATGTAAAGGTTGGGGTACCCCTTGTACTTCATTATTTATAATATTTTACTTATAAAAAAATATTAAGAACCCTAATGATGAAAAATGCAACACGTACTTATAAAATAACATTGGCCTCTGGAAAATTCTAGAATTCGGGTTTTCTGAATGAAAAATATAACCATTGAAAAGTTTAATGTGTTTTAAAAATATGTTTGGCTCGATTAGGCTATATGAGGGTTTCTAAACAAAAAAGAGTTAAAAGTGAACCAGTGTATACCTCGAGCGGTGATCAGGCGGATCAAGAAGGTTGCCGAAGTGGCATTTGGTCGACAGTTCCGTGGCGTAGAGCGGTGGGTGGTATACCTACAGAGACTCTTATGCTTAAATCCTAAGCGATCGAGAGAGATGGAATCTAGTAAGTAAGAGAGTGTACTTGGGCTATTCGACAAGGTGACCTTAAATAGGAAATCTTTAAGTGGTTCTGGTGTGAAAATTTGTTGTGCTTAACCGATCTACAGAAGTGGCAGTGTGAATTGTTGTAAATTTTGTGATATTTCAAAGTTTCTGAGTGAAGTTTGTGAAACAATAATTTATGAAATACTATTTTGATTTATTACAATCATTTCGTAACTGCTGAATTATTTTACAACGGCTATTTTGTTTTATTACAATTATTTCGTAACAGCTATTTTAATCTCAACTTTATTACAATTATTTCATAACGGCTGTTGACTGAAACTTAAACCGGCTTGAGCGTATGATTCAAACGGCAATTCTTATGAGCCTATAAAAACGCTATCAGGTACCGCTTGAGACAGATCGAGAAAAAACAACCTTATTTCACTCCTCTGGAAAAAATACGAAAGAGTGCTGGGTTAATCTCCTGTTGTGTCGAAATTGTTCTTGCTAGTTCGGAGCCCTCAATCGCTTCTGCGATTGGGACGAGACTGGTTCTACCTCGGGGAATTTGCGCTGTAAAGGCGAATAAATTCTTCAGGGCAGTCGCAAGGCGCCTTCGGTTGTCTAACGTTGGCTTTGTTCGCAGGTTTTGTTAGCAGCATATCTGTCTCTGCAGATTCGACTCTGTCTCTTTGCATTTTCGACTACGTGTGTCTCTGCAGATTCGACTACATCTGTCTCTGCAGATTCGACTCTGTCTCTTTGCATTTTCGACTACGTCTGTCTCTGCAGATTCGACTACATCTGTCTCTGCACATTCGACTGTCTCTTTGCATTTTCGACTACGTCTGTCTATCTGCAGATTCGATTCGACTACAACTGTCTCAGCAGATTCGACAACAGATTCGACTACAACTGTCTCAGTAGATTCGACTACATATATATGTCTCAGCAGATTCGACAACAGATTCGACCACATCTGTCTCAGCAGGTTTGACAACAGATTCGGCCTCATCAGTCTCAGAAGATTCGACTACATCTGTCTATTTGCAGATTCGACTTCGTCTGTCTTTGCATATTCGACAACAATCTGAAAAATTTAATCCATGGCTGACGGAGGCATGCTGCAGAGTATTGTTTGACGACCTCGCTTGTGGGTTTTCCGAACAGAGAGTCGATACGATGATGGAAAGACATTTTCAAATTTGAAGTCAATCTCCAATAACAGGCTCATCCGGTGAGGAGAATAATTCTACGGTGGGTGAGAAGACCTTGTCCAAATTTATAGTGACTAATTGTTTTATTAATTTTTGAAGTTTGAGTAGATTATAAATATAGTGAATAATTGATTTATAGTGACTAATTGTTTTTATAAAAATATTGACAAACGGTTTTTAAAAAAAATTAAAAAAACAGTGAATATAAATATTTTTTTAAAAATATAATTCTTTTTGAAAAAAAATATTTTAAAAAAAAAATCAGTTTTTTTAAAAATCAGTTTTTAAAAAATAAAAAATAAAAAAACTCTATTGGTACTGTAGCGTACTGTAGTGCGTCAGAATTGGTACTGTACTGTACTGTAGCGCGTCAGAATTTGCACTGTAGCGTACTATTGCGGCACTGTAGCGTTTTGTCTTTATGTGGTGAATTGTCTATTTTGCCCCTAAATTGTGACAAATGTCAAAATTTGGTGATGTGATGTCTAAAAATGTAAATGTGCTAGCATATGTTTTTATTAGATTGAAAGTAGATTCAACAACTCCCCGTAAAAAGAAACTTAAATTAGTTCAACCGTTGAATTATATATAATAGGGTTAAATATGTTTTTGTTCCCTATATATATATAGCGAATTCTGTTTTTAGTCTCTCTAAAATTTTGTCTTTGGGCCCATGAGATTGCACGTTCTGCAAGCATAAAGGCATAGCCTGGTGTGCTCTTTCTTTCAGAGTTTGTGTAGGCAAGCAGATTATTGTTACCTCCCTTTTTGTATCAGATCCCATATCTCACAGTTCCCTTAGCATATCTCATGACTCTCTTTGCAGCTTCCATATGTAATTCAGTCGGCCTTTCCATGAATCTGCTAATCCAGCAAACAACAAAAATCAAATCTGGTCTTGTAGCAGTTAGATACATAAGACTTCCTACTATCTGTTTGTAGGTAGTTGCATCACAGGTTTTCCACTTTAATCTCTTGACAATTTGGTTCCTGGAACTATAGGATTTCACACCGAATTGTAGCTATCCATGATAAACCTTTCTAGGATTTCCCTAGCGAACTTTTGCTGACTGATAGAGATACCTTCAGTACCCTGAGTTACTTCAATACCTAGGAAGTATTTCATTTTTCCAAAATCTGTCATATCAAACTCTTTCATCATGGACTCCTTAAATTTCAGAAACACAATCATCATTTCCTGTAAAGATGAGGTCATCAACATAGAGGTTCACTATCAAGAGCTTCTCTTCCTCCAAATCCATAGCCTTTCTCCATTTACTATGTTTGGCAGTCTCCTCATATGTAATAGGATCAGACAAAGGAGTGAACACAGCTAAGCCATTCAATTCCTCATCTGCTTGTCTTTTATTAGTTGCCACATAGTCATCCAACCAAGTTGGTGGCTTTCTTCTTCTGCCTTGAGTTCTAGACCCCTCTAGTTGAGGTGAACCAGAGATTTGTGCATCAGTTTGTGCACTAGTTTCTGCTTCCTCGATTTTTTCATCACTGTTAGCATCTTCTGCTTGTTCTTCTACACATTCTTCTGTCTCATCAATAAGAGTATCAGTTCCCTTCTATTTGCTCCATGATTCTTTCTCAGTCCAGTCACATTTCTCTTCTTCACTAAAAAGTACACGTCTACTGATGTGGATCTTCTTTTTAATGAGATCATATAGTCTATATGCCTTAGACTCTTCACTAACACCCAATAGAACACACTTAATACTTTTTCCATCTAGTATTTTTCTGTGAACATCTGGCACATGTACATGATCTACACATCCAAACACACGAAAATGACTCACAGAGGACTTGACTCCACTCCGTGCCTCTTGTGGAGTGACATCTTTCACCGCTAAAGTAGGGCTCCTATTTAGAACATAATTAGCCCAGTTGACAGCTTCTGGCCAAAACTTCTTTGGGATTCCCTTATGAGACATCATGTTACGGATCATATTCATTATAGTCGTACCTTTCCTCCATGCTACTCCATTTCGTTGTGGAGTATATGAAGTAGTGAGCTGCCTTTTTATACCATTCTTGCGACGAAAATCATCAAACTTTGTTGTATTGAACTTTCCTCCTCCTGTTTGTTCTGATCCAACAAATGTTCTCACCAGTGTCCGTTTCAACCAAAATCTTAAACTTCTTAGGCTTAAATATATGTTTAGCCCCTACAA
The DNA here is from genome assembly GCA_039519185.1 of Astragalus membranaceus. Taxonomy (NCBI): domain Eukaryota; kingdom Viridiplantae; phylum Streptophyta; class Magnoliopsida; order Fabales; family Fabaceae; genus Astragalus; species Astragalus membranaceus. The sequence continues at coordinate 81,035,753 of CM076854.1, read as the reverse complement.
ATATGACCATAATCCATTTAGGCCCCTGTAATTTTTTTTTAAAATAGCCCTTACAAATATTAAGCATTTACAATTAAGTCCATCTGTTAACTTTCCATCCAAAAAAATTGACGTGGCAAATGGAGATGACGTCAGCATGACTTCATCAATGATTAACAGAGAAAGATTGAAATGATTCTGTTCCGCTTCACTGTTCAAAAAAAAGGATAATTAACAGAGAAAGATTGACACGATTCAAAAACGATAATATTTCTCTGTTAATCATTGATGATGTCATGCTGATGTCATCTCTGTTAGCCACGTTGGTTTTTTTAGAAAAAAAGTTAACAGAGGTGCTTAACTGTAAACGCTTAATATTTGCAAGGGTCATTTTAAAACTTTTTTACAGTGACCTAAATAGATTATGGCCATATTTACAACAACCAAACATATATTTAATCCGACTTCTCAAAGTAAGTAATCTAGTGCAAAACTCTTTTCTTGCAAAAAAATAGGTCCATGTCGCCATATGATTAGGTGATTGTAGTTTTTGGAGACAGGGCTGTCAGATTACCACTTTCCATTTCCATTTCTTTATCTTCCTTAGGAAGAAAAAAAAACTTTGTAACATATAATAATTAAATCTCTTTTCAAAAAAGTAATACTAAAATCTGTCAATATTATATTATTATGTGCAACTGTTCTGTAAACAGCACCACATTCAAAGCATCTTTCAAATAATTAAATCAAAATAATCTGCAAACCAATTATAGAGCCAGCAATATTGAAAACCCAGAAATCTTTTGTTTTATATTAACTGGCTTTTTGCTAACAACCTTTTAAAAAAAATTAATCTAATCTCAAAGAGTATCTTTTTCCAAACCTGAACTCCACTAAAACCCTTTTCTTTAATCAGAAAAAATAAAAAAATTATAAAGCTCAATGATTCATTGGGCCTAGTCAGAAGTTCAAACACTGTGACAACCTGGGATTCCTTTAATATTAGTTAAAAAATTTGGTGTTTTGTTTTTAAAAAAGGGGTGGTTATAACCTCTAACATCTAATCCTCTAATCATATATTTTACTTATTTATTTCATATAGTAAAATTAAAAGGGTACAGACTACAGAAGCTTCTTCTGTTGGCGAACCTAAAGAAAGGTAAAAAAAAATAGCAAGAAAATTCAAGAAATTATGGTTGACCACCCCAGGACAAGTTAACCAAATGTCCTAATCATTAAAATTAGAAAAATTGAGAGTATTAAAAATAAAAAAGACCCCACTAACTAATACAGCTGGTTACCAACACAAGTGAGAATCACATCATAAAGATTGTGCAATTTAGCATAAGGTTAATTGACATGACCTTAATGAGATTTTAGTGAAGACCCATTAAAATTCTTTTATTGATTGATGTGATGTTATACAAAAGGTAATTTACAATAGTAGACAAATTAAGGTGAAGAGGGATAATGATAGCTTGTAAGAAAAATTAAAATACTTGTTTAATTAGCACTATATATCTCTCACAATTGGTGCAATATTAATAGGAATTTGCACCAAGAGAATACAGAATCGTTCCTAAAGATTTTACAAAATGAAAAATGAAAAGAACTAACCCCCATGAATAAAAAATTAAAAAGGGTAAAAAAGGAAAAGAAAAAAAAGGAGCTAACATGAAGACAAAAGAGGCTTCTATATTAGTCCTAATGATGATAATAATGGCTTAATAATTTCATGGGGTTGTTCCAATTAAATTTCTTGTTGGTGTGTACAACATTCATCTCTGCTTCAATTCAGGCGTAATGAATGGAAACTTCACTTTCATATCATAGTGGCAATTGATTTGAACCTGCATTGGACAAAAAAATAAAATAATAAACTTAGTGTGAAAAAATCATTTTTTAATTATGACTAATGTAAATGATATTTCATGAAGACATTTTCTCTTTTGCTTTGTTACCTTTGAAACTCTAAAATTGTATTGGTGTTTTCCTATTATTGGTAGTTTGTCCAAATCCCATCTCAACAATTGCATGAAGGTCATCCTCAGAAAATGTTAATGGATACTGAAAATCATTGGATTACAAAAGTTAGAAAAAAAAAATGCATTAAATTGCATAAAAAAGGGAAAAGGATTCTCTGTAGTACTGTTTTCAATCTTGACCGTTTGTTCTCAAATTAGTGATAGAGTGTAATGATCTCGGCCATGTAGTAAATAATCTCGGCTATTGATTTGGCAAAGGTGTAATGTGAGTCGTCAAATCTCAAATGATTGAGTGTAATGATCTCAGCCATTGATTTGGCAAATGTGTAATGTCAGTCGTCAGATCTCAAATGATAGAGTCTAACGATCTCAACCACTGATTTGAGATCAAATGACTCACTTTATGTCTTCGCCAAATCAAATAAAAGCATGCAGTTACATTACATGTAGTAAATAATCTCGGCCTTTGATTTGACGAAGGTGTTGTATGAGTCGTCTGATCTCAAATCAATGGGTGAGATTGTTTTTATAAGAGCAAATCCGGAGTCCATTTTTGAAGAAATTAATTACCTGAGAAGCAGCTTCATTAAATCCATTTAGAAGAGGCAACTGCATATCTAAGGGGTCCACTGAATTGTGGATTGCTGGGTTTTGCTGTGTCTGTTGTCCAAAGAAAGCTGTTGCAGAGGAATCTAATGGGAATATTGGGTGTGCCATTGAATTATTTGATTGAAATATCTGAAATTACCAAAAAAGTCAACAAATTCAAGTTTAGTTAAAATAATAAAAAGCAATACTTTTTATTTTTTTTATATATTGTAAAAGCAAATCCATTGTCTAGAGCCCTTAAACTTACATCTTTTGTGACTAGACTTTCGACACTAAAATCCATCCTTGTGTTAACAGATGCCAATTTCATTGACAGAAACTGCCAACAAAAAAAAAATTGATGAGTAAGAAATCCAAACATTATAACCATAATTTTGAAATTTTTTATCATTCATTATTTTTGTAACTAATGATTATTATCTTACCTCAACTTGTCTCTGCAATGACTGAACATAATTGATAATTTCATCAAGCATAAGTGCTTTTCCAGTTACCTATACAAGGAAAATGATTTATAACCAAATTAGTAAAATAAAAAAAATTCTATATTGTGAATTTAACTTATTAGCATACCTTATTGCAACCTGGGACAAGATCTTGAAGAAGCTTCATCCTTTCACTGATTTTCTCCCTCCTAACCTATTTCAAAGGAAAATTTATACAATGTCAGAATAAAAGCCTGGACATGTTTGTTTGTTGTCCATCTATGAAGCACCAATACAGACACAGACACCGAACACAAATACGTAGACACCAGTTTTAATTTGAAAACTATAAGTAATTAAAGTGTCTGTGTCCGTGTCTTTAACTTGATGAAAATGACGGTGTTTCTTACTCTTTCTGCAAGACTGTGGCTGTCAGTTGCTTGACCTCTTCTTGCTCTCACATGAATGTAATCCTTTGGAGGCTCAGGAGGTTTTGAGTTACTCTTATTTTGCTTTTCATCACCTCCATTATTACTATTTGCACCCCCTTTTGATTCTTCCTCTGCCTTCACTTGTCCATTTTCATTTTTCTCACCCTCATTTGACTTGCTTCTCTTTGCATTTGAGTCTTCAACAACTTCACCAACCTGAAGTAAAAACATTACCTTTTAGATTTAGGAAATTACCATTTTTGACATAAAATTCCAAAGCAAACAATTTAAAGATTTTAAAAGAAAGATTTAATCCATGTACACCATCACTCTAAAATATTTGTACACCATCGATCAATAAAAATACATGGTATGGATGAATTTTAAGATAATTAAGATAAAGTCAAACCATTTTTATCATAAAAAATTTTGTACGACGACATGTATACCAATTAAATTAATAAGTTCTAGAAAAAAACCCGCAATTGTATACTTTTGAAGGTTTTTATGTGTCTGCCACTGCAATTGAGACTGTATCGGCCACAATTGACCACAATTTTCCACAATATCAAATATCGCGACTCAATAAATATTGAAAATCTTGAACAATTTTCACTTACCACGGGAGGATTTTCTTTGGCTTTGCCTTTGGAAGAAGCTTTTCTTTTCCTTGAAGATTTGACTCCTTTATCTCCATTTGGAGCTTGTTCAGAGATAGTAGATTCCTCTTGAGAATTGGCAATTTCCATTTGTTCCATCAATTGAGAAGAAGAAGAAGAACAATGATTTTGAGCTCCAACTCCAAGTGCTTTCAATGAAGGACTACTTGAAACTCTAGAAAGTTTCCCATTTTCAATCAAAGAAATAGATCTCTGAGTCAATTCAACATTCCCTCCATTAAAACTCCTACTTCCAAAGCAAGAAAATTTCGCAGCCCTTTCAGCAAAAGCAGGATCAGCTGAAAACTCAGCAACGGTTGAATTCAAAGCCATTGATTTCATCAGCTTAGGAGGTGAACTCAAAGGAGTAGTGTAACATGAATTATTATTATTATTATTATTATTATTATTGTAGATCTCATCAGAGGAAGTAATGTTTCCTAATTTACCAATGAGTTCTCTTATAACAAAATTATCATTTGAAATGTTTGAATTTGAAGCTGCTGGTGATGAGACCATTGAACTAAGTGCTGAATCAAATTGAAGATTATTAGTATGATCTGTCGTTGACTTGTTTTCCCATGTTGGTGTGTAGAAACAATCTTGGGTTTGTTCTGATTGCCAATTGGGTATTGATGGATCAAAATGTAGTTGTGGGGTGTGTGAAAAAAATTGGTTTTCCATTATGGGTAGTTGAATTATGCAGAAAAAATGATTCTTTTATCAAATCAAGATGAAGAATTGAATGTGTTTAAGAAGATGTTGAGGGTAAAATGGGTATGAATTACATTTAAAAAGGGGTGGAATTGGAGTGATGATGAATGGAAAGGAAAGAGTTGAGTTGGGTGTGAAAAGGGAAAATGAAAGTTTCCTGGTAAATGAAAAGCTAAGCAAAAGGGAAGAGAGAGAGGGAGAGAGAAAAGGGGATTGATGAGGTTGTGAGGGGGGGACTAAATAGAGAGAGAGAGATCCAATCCAGCAAGCACAAAGTTGAGTCTACGTTTGACTTTTTGTTTTTTTGGTGTTTTTTTTTTATGATTGCACTGTAGCAGCACAGTTGTTGTTTGCTGTGTTGTGTTGTGTTGGATAGCATAGCATAGCAGTAGTCAGTCATTTGTTGCATTTTTAATCTCTTTCAGCTTTGAACCGAGGTCATCTCATACATACATACATACTACTCATAATCTCTCTGATGAATAAAATGACCACTTATACTAAAATGTACATGAATGAATGGGTTAAGAGTTAAGATAGAGTGGTGTTATTACTATTACCTCTCCGTAAAAGACGGGTGAGACTGTTTGCCGGGCCTTGGACGTCACAACATCAAAATGTCTTCCTTTTACTTTTTCTTGTCTTCTTCAAATAATAACCACCGCCATGCATTATCAAGCCGCGTTTATATATATATATATATATATATATATATATATATATATATATATATATATATATATATATATATATATATATATATATGTGTGTGTGTGTTGATCGCATTGGACTTGCCATGAAAGCCCGTAAATTTGGGTCGGCCTATGATAGAGGCTCATTAGCCCATTAATTAGATTAGGGTTTTGCTTTTCCCACACCCCCTCCTACTCTTTCACACCCCTTAACAAATTTTATTCCAAAAATAACCTCGCGTGAGACGCTGCGAGGACGTGTTTTATGACTGTTCGAACGACATTGTTCGAACAGGTTCGCATGACCTCATGCGAACAGTTTAAAAACGCCCAAAAGGGTGTGAAGTCAAAATTTAACACACTCAAACGATGTCGTTCGAATGTGTTCGAACGAGGTCATGCGAACAGGTTCGCATGACCTCATGCGAACAGGTTCTCATGACCTCATGCGAACAGGTGAAAAACGCCCAAAAGGGTGTGAAGTCAAAATTTAACACACTCGAACGATGTCATTCGAACCTGTTCGAATGCCCGTGTTCGAACAGGTGAAAATTCGTGAAAAAAAGGAGGTTTGGCCTGGCCTTTTGGTCTTTTCACACCCTTATGGGGTGTGTTTCGAGTAGGAGGGGGTGTGGGAAAAGCAATACCCTTGGATTAAGTTGGATTTGGAACAAATTTGATTGGATAAGTTTTTGGAAAAAATCATTCAATTCAATCTTTGCGGTGGATTTCTATTGTGGTTCTCTGCTTTTGTATTCAGGTTGTTGTACCCTTTACTCCTATTTTATGTTCTATTACAAATGTCGTGCATGGCTCATAGCTTCTGGAGATATCATCACACTTGTCGAACCTCGTTAACAATCATAGAAAACGTTTTTTTTAAGAACTGATATATATATCAACCCATTTTTGTCTTTTGTTTTATTTTTTTTTCCACTTGACTAAAAGAGAGTAAAATAACTAAAAGAAATATTGAATCATATTGTTTGTAGTTGCTATACCTTACCCAATCAATGGTATAGTGAATTGACCCAACTTGTAAGAAGGACAAAATGAACAGCAATTAGGAACGACCCCCCAACTTGTAAGAGAGACAAAAGGAACATACATTAGGAATCAGGATCAATCATGATTCGCTTTGTTCTTATATACCACAAGTTGATTTTGCAATGACTTTAGGCTCTTCCCCAGTTAGTCATTCCCTTAGGTACGTGATTAGATTATTTCTTTAATTGATTAGTTGAGTTTAAGGGCCCGTTTATTATGGATTAAAAAATGAGTAATTTTGTTGTTAAATAATTTAGAGGTTAGATTTTAGAGATTTTTAAGAATATGAGAAGTTGTATTGTGTTTGTGTAACATACTGAAAATCACTTATTTTAAAAAAAAAATATTTCTTTAAAAAATGATTTTTAAGAGAAGCTATTTAACAGATTCTCATTGGAAGCAGTTTTTAAATTATTTTTAGATTATCATTTTTTAAAAAAACTGTAACAAATGGATTGAAAACCTCTAAAAGTAATTACTTTTGTTATAAAGATTGTTTTTTGCCATTATCGTTTTTTTATAAACATTCAATTTTATAAAGATTGTTTTTTGCCATGGATTAACATTAGGACCATTATCGTTTTTTGCCATTTGTAGAAAAGATTGTATATGATTTTTTTTTTGATAAGCAAGAGATGTATTGAAGGGGGGCACTAGGGGTGCACCCAACCCTTACAAAGGAATGGGAAGGGGAGAGGCCTCATTAAAACCTCATTGGGCCAAAACCCTTTGGGAAAAAGACCCAAGGAGGGAAAAAGAGTACCTCAAATAGAGGGGATTGCTTACAACAATGACAGACTCCCCAATGGGCAATTACACCAGTCTGAATAGGTTGCCCCGCAATTTCTCCCCTTCCTAGCTACAAACCAACTCCAAAATACATATTTGATGGAATTAATAACATCGTTTACATTAGCTACACCACCCTGAAAAATAGTCATATTCCTCGCCCTCCACAGTTGCCACATAGATGCGACCCAGAAAATATGTTTAATCTTGGACACCTTCTTCCCCTGCATGATCCTACTTAATTGCTGGAAACTGAGAAGGACATCATCCTCCAAAACTCCAGCCACGTTCAACCACGTGAAGACCCCATGCCAAACCGATCTCACAAAGGGACACCTACAAAATACATGTGCAGCAGATTCGACTTCGCTGAAGCAAAACACGCAGGACAGCTCGTATGGCGATGACAGAACGCCCCGAATGTGCAGGTTTTCTCTGGCTGGCAGCTTGTTTAACAGCAACCTCCAGCTAAATATCAACGCCTTTGAAGGTAAGTCGCTTTTCCACAACGAACCGCACGCCTCTACCATCGGATCCACCTGCAAAAGAGCATTACCACGGAGAATATTGCTAACCCGATCATAACACGACTTCACAGTGAAGCCACGAGAAATATCCAGCAGCCAAATAAATCTGTCCGCAGAATTCTGTTGCAGCTGAATGCCGTTCAGCAGCTCGAACAGTCCACTGACTGCTTCGGTTTCAGTAACAGCAGCTGCTAAGGTCCAGCTCCAATCCCACTCCCACCCCGAAGCCGTCTATGAGCCCATATCCGCAACCGTGTAATCCTTCCTGTCACTTGCCACCATAAGAGAGGGAAATAAATCTGCCAAACATTCAGTTCCGATCCACTTATCCGTCCAAAATTCCACGTTAATACCGTTGCCCAACTTCAATTTCACTACGTTATTAAACCAGCCACTGCCTATGTTTAAACCGTCCCCTAGCAACATCAAATCCCGCCACCACAGCGACGTTTTCTTGACTATAGCAGCCGGAGGCAGCACACCATTCCAAGAACTAATACTTCCATATCTTATGCTTAGCACACTCTTCCATAATGGTGAGGTGTCCTCCGATAACAACCTCCATCTCCATTTTGCCAAGAGAGCTAAATTAAATACCTCAAGATCCTTTACTCCCAAACCACCCAAATGCTTCGGCTTGCACACCATTTCCCATTTAACCCAAGCCATTTTCCTCTTTTCTTCATCTCCACCCCATAGGAATCTTCTTTGCAATTTTTGTATCTCGCCAATAACCTTCTTGGGAGCCTTGAACATTGAGAACAAGTACAAAGGAAGAGAGGATAACACGGAATTAATAAGTGCTACTCTCCCTCCGATGGATATAGTTTAGAACTCCGCCAAAGAGACAATCTAGCCTTGATGGATTCAATCACCGGTTGCCAAGTTATTGCCCTTCTTGGGTTTGCCCCAACCGGAACACCCAAAAACTTAAAAGGTACTGAACTTATTTTGCACGCCAAAAAGGATGAGATCCCCCTTACCATTCTTTCCTCCATATTCAACCCGATGATGTTACTTTTGGCAAATCTGACTTTAAGACCCGAAGCCAATTCAAAACTTCTTAGCACCGCCTTCAACCCCCATACACTCCTATCTCTACCATCGCTTAGGAAGATAGTGTCATCAGCAAATTGTAACATAGACACAGACAAGTTCTCACTAATCTTGAAGCCCTTTAAACACCCGGCTTCTTCACCTTTCCTTACTAATCCGGCAAGACCTTCCGCCGCAATTAAGAAAAGGAACGGTGCCAATGGATCACCTTGCTTAATTCCTTTTTGTGCCGTGAACTCCTCTGTGGGGCTACCATTAACTAGGACCGAAATAGAGTTCGAAGAGACACACGCCACCATCCATTTTCTCCACAAGGCATTAAATCACATTCTTCTCATCATGTACTCCAAGTAATTCCAACACACCGAATCATATGCTCTTTGGAAGTCCACTTTTAAAATTAGACATTGCTTCTTTAGCCTTTTAGCCATGTCAATCACTTCATTCACCACCACAACACCATCAAAAATGTTCCTACCCCCCAAAAAGGCATTTTGGCTCTCGGATATTAATTTTGGCATAACTCTTTTCAACCTTCCGGCAAGTACTTTTGCCAACAACTTGTACATACAACCAATAAGAGAAATGGGTCTGCACTCATCAAGCTTTTGGGGATTCTTAGTCTTGGGAACTAGTGTCATAAAGGAGGCACTCATTGCCTTGGGGAGCCTTGCAAAAGAATGAAACTCACTAAAAAAATTAAGTACCTCCGGGCAAATAATGTCCCAACACTTCTTTATAAAATTAAAATTGAACCCATCCGGTCCCGGACACTTATTACCGTCACATTCCCAAGCGGCTTCTTTGATTTCCTCCAAAGTAAAAGGGCTTGTTAACATCACATTATCCTCCCCATCCACTTGTCTAAGCTGTATCCCATCAAGAGTAGGCCGTGTAAAGGCCTCTTCTTTGAAACTGGCCTCGAAATGATTCTTTACCGAATCTTTACTCCATCCACATCATCCACCCATTGGTCACCCAATTGTATTCTAACAATTTGTAGTCTCCGTCTGTTGCTTTTGATACATGCATGGAAGAATTTGCTATTTGCATCATCCTCCGCCAACCAACGGATTCTTGACTTTTGTGCTAGTAGGCTTTCCTTGATGTGTAATTCCTTCCAAAACTCAGTACTCAACAATCTACGTTGCTCAACTCTTGGTGAACCTCCCTCAGCTGCCAACATCTCAGCCTCATTCATATCCTTGACTATCCTCTCAATACATAAGTCCCTATAGCCAAATACATCCTTATTCCACTTCCTCAACTGTTCTTTCAAAGACTTCAACTTCTCTTTTAAAATAAAATAATGCCTGCCGTAAAACTGAGCCGAGACCCAACAATCCTTCACCACATTAATAAAATCAGTGTGTTCTAACCAACAATTATTGAATCTGAATGGTTTTGGTCCCCAATTCGTACTAGAGCTTAACAACCAAACGGGACAATGGTCAGAGATATCCCTATCACCCACCCACTGAGCTGTAATGTGCCACCTAGCAATAAACCCTTCAGACACTAAGAAGCGATCAATCCTGCTCATTGTAACACCGTCGGGGGCGAAGTAGGTGAACTTCTTACCTAGGACGGGTACATCGATGTGCTCCATGTCTTCCACAAAGGATCTAAACTCCCTCAATTCAGAGTTGTAGTTACTGGCCGAGATACCTCTTCATTCTCCCCTATTTAATACCGCATTGAAATCCCCAGCTAGGCACCAAAACCCTTCCGCCACCTCATCCTTCAACTTACGTAGTGCATCCCATAAGCGTCTTTTACCAGACAAACTACAGGCCGAATAAACATTTACCACAAAGCACAAAGAATCATGAAACTTTGCTACAACACACGAGAAGTTTTCCCCACACATAGTTGACTGCACATCAAATAGACCACGGACCCAAACGCATAATAAACCACCAGATTGCCCGTCTGCGTCTTTACACAAGAAATTAAATTCACCCCTACCCCATATCGTTGCTACCATCTTTCTAGTCAGTCCACTCCGCTTTGTTTCTTGGAACATACATACATCAAAGTTACCAGAGGAAATATGCTGCTTGATACGTCTTCTCTTTTCTGCTCCTCCCCACCCTCTCATATTCAAAGTGTAGACCTTCATTTAGACAGGTTTGATTTTTTCCCCTTCCTTCCTTGACCGTCCTGGTCTCTTAGCTCCATATCTCTAATCCTTTCAATATAGACTTCTTCCACTTCCTCACCTGTGACCCCTAGGTCAACTGTTGCTATCTTCCATAGCTTACCTGCAACCAAATTATCGTGATCCTCTCCAAATCTAGCATTACCCATCCTAATACCTGAATCACCCACCGAAGTGTCTATGAGTAGAGACCCTTCCACAGAGGACCTGCCTGAAGAGACTGAAATTGTGCAAATAGGATTTCGGACCACACCAGATGCACACTGCAACGGAACTAATTCACGGGATGGATGAGCGCCACTGGGCCTGTCCTGATCCAAGTCCAAATTGCTGGATCCTCTAATACTACCTTCACTTAATTGGGCTTGCTTCCCCCTTCTCTTTTTGTTTCTCTTCCTTTTACTGATTTTTCTTGGGCTACCTATCTTTTTACACCCCCCCCCCACTTTGCTTGTACCCCCAATCTCAAAGATTCCACCAAATATGCCTCTTTTAATATGACGAACACAGCTGGGCCCATTTATAACTGCACACTTGTCCACGCGAGATACGTTCTGCCCAGCCAATTGGATAACCGGCGAGACAATAACTCCACTTCCAGTAAACTCGTTGCAATTTACTTCGCAAGGAAGCGTGGGGGACAACGTTAAACCCACACAATCATCACCATTATTCAAAGAGCTGCGCCGCACATCATTGGGAACAACAATCGACTCCTTAACAATAGATAGCTCCTCGGTATCTTCACCGTTACTTTGCTCTGGAGACTCCTCGCCTTCCCCCTCCGATTCAGAACATGCAAATCCACCGTCAACCGCCGTGAACAGAGACGGGTTATCGTCACTATCATTTTCTAAATCGTCATCTTCAGAGCATACAGATTCCTTCTCATTGTGCGAAAACGCGACACCAAATCCAGCGCCCTTAAACTCCCCAGGCCACTGTTGAGGTCCACACCACTCCTCAATCATCTTAATATTAAACAAGGAATCGTTAATGTTGTCTACCACCACCATATTGAATACGTCGTAACTTCGAGTTCTGATGCAGATTCTTGCGACATCCATTGAGGTTTTCTTCTTTGTAGTTTCGTCCACCCCCAAGAAATCACCATACTTACGTGCCAATGAAGCAAAAAAATCCTCATTCCATGCATGTATTGGTATACCGTGACATCTCAACCAAACTACTCTTTCATTATCTGCTTCCCCTGGACTCCATCGACGTACGTCATCGAATCTCTCTCGCATTCAATCACCAGCGTCTTCTATCATAGTTTGAATAGTTCCTTCCTCCTTTTCCTCTAACAAGACTTTATTTGCTCCAAGTGGTGTAGCCTTTACTGAGAACACACCATTGATGTCGAACCACTCTTGAATGGAATAAGTGCTGCCCGGCAACTTAACTACTCCGACAAACATCTTATTGAGCTTCAACATCATGTCTTCCTCAACATTGTAGCATATTTCAGACAAATCAATCTTCCGGTGGTATATAATCTTGGGTGGCAATGGATTATTTAAGAACTTTGACTTCTCAATCTTCTTATACTGGTCCTGCTCTTCCATCCTTTTTCCACTGTTACCTCCTTCCTTCTTCTTCCAGACAGCTTGACCCTTCGGTTGCACCACCCTCTTCTTCGGTAGAGGACTTTGAGTTTTATAGTTCCGGTTGCTCCACTCTCTCTTAAACCGCGGAACATTAACGTGTATCTTATTCGACCCGATTATGATGTTATCCAGCTGAATTGCAAAAACTCTAGGATCTCTGACGTTACAAAAACGAACGAAACCAAACCTTTTTCCACGTTTGTCTCTCTTGGGCGGTATCACCACCTCTATGGCGTCTCCATAGTACGAGAAGGCCTTCAACATTTCCTTTGCACTGTGAGAGTCGGGGAATTCTGAGAAGTAGAATGAAATGGCGTCATGTTGATTACTCCATTTCCCCTTCATTGCAATGTCAATCTTCCCCAACCTTTGCTTCATCTTCATGGTCTTTTTGCTGATAACTTCTTTCCATTCACCACCAAACCCTAGTGCAGCTTCTCTCTCTTCTTTTTCTCTCTCCTCCATTTTTAGTAATATGGTGACTTCCCTAAAGATTGTATATGATCTTTCGCTATGATGCTAATCGAATTGACAAAAACACTAGAAAGGGGGTTTGAATGAAAGCAAGTAAATGACACGGTTCTTCTTCTTCTTCTTCTTCTTCTTCAATAAACCTTTTTGCTTCTTCTATCATTCTCTTTCCTTATTTTAGTATATTTTTCCATCTCCCTCCAAATACAAAACCCTAGAGTTGTTTCCCTCGAGCTCTTCAACCCTCGCCATCGTTCATCTCTTAGTTGTTGTCATTCGCTGCCTCGTCGTCGCCATTCACCTCCTCGTTGCGGATTGGCCGCTTCTTCATGGTACGGTTCTTCTCTCTAGTACGACTCTTCTTTCTGGTTGGATGCCTCTTTTTCCCTCGATTTCTTTTTTCTTTTTGAAGTGTGGTCTGTTATATTGTTGTTGTTGTTTCTATTGATTTTGATTGTGATTTTGTTGTTTTTCTCCTTCCTTTTGATTCCTCCTTGTGTTGTTCATAATGTTGATTTTGATTGTGATTTTGCCGGCAAAGAGATATAAACAAACAATATGTTTTTGTGTAATGATGTTTTTGTTGTTGCTGTCTAGAGTATTTTGAATTGAAAGTTCTTGAAACCTCCAATGAGGTGTTTTGTATTTAGAATTGTCATTCTTTATAGAGGCAAAATTAGTACTGGACTATGTAAATTATAAATTGTCGTTTTACCGAAACAATATTAGTCTTGATTCAATGTATGTCTGAGTTTTCTCTCTATTCTTTCTCAATGTTTTGATCTGTGGGTTTTTCTTCAGCTGTTTGATTCGTGCATTTTTGCATCAATTTATTGCTTATTACTGTTCTGGTCATTTTTCAAAACTCTATGAGAACTTAGGTATACCTTGGATGAGCCCAAACCCAAGGTATTTATTTTTGAGTGCATGTCTGTTGCTGAAATTTAATAGCAATGCTTGTTTACTTCACTATTTAAGATTTCTTTTTCTACAAATTTACAGTCAGGGGGCCAAATCATTTGCTGAATATTTTGGAGCTTACGTATGATGTAATGTACAATGGTTGATATTGTTTGGTTCACTACTCCATTATCTCATCAGGTAGGGAATCATGATGTGAACTTTAAAGATTACATGACTGCATTGAGTATGCTAATATAATAACTTTTCTCTTAGATATCAATATATGTCTTTTCTACAATGTAATGATTTCTTAGTTTTCTTTTAGCTGACCACTTTCTCTTGTTGCTTTGACAGAAAAATGCAATCACTACAAAAAAAAGCTTATTAGCGAGGGAATTAGCGAGGGAATTTTTAGTTCCTCGCTAATTCTGTCATTAGCGACGGATTTTTAGGTCCCTTGCTAATTAGCGACGGATTTTTCAGTCCCTCGCTAATTTCTGACAGCTTTCAGATCGTAGGGCTTCGTGCAGGTGATTAGCGACAGAATTGTCGGTCCCTCGCTAATTCCCTCTCTAATTTCTGACAGTTTTTAGATGATAGGACTCTGTGCAGGTGTTTAGCGACGGAATTGTCAGTCCCTCGCTAATTCCCTAGCTAAATTTTTGACTTTTCAGCTTATTTATCCTCTCACACACACTCTTCTCTCCTACTCTCCTCACACTCTTCTCTCTTATTCTCTCCTCACACTCTTCTTCTCTCTTCACTCTTCCACCACCACACCACCACCTCCTCTCACACTCTTCTTCTCTCTTCACTCTTCCACCACCACACCACCACCTCCTCTCACACTCTTCTTCTCTCTTCACTCTTCCACCACACCACCACCACCTCCTCTCACACTCTTCCACCACCACACCAACACCACCTCCTCACACTCTTCTCTCACTCTATCTTCTCTCTCTACCCTAATACCCTTCACCACCACCACCACCACCACATAGCTCATTTCTCTCTCTCTCTCTCTCTCTCTCTCTCTACCCTAATACCCTTCCCCACCACCACACCACCACCACACCATAATAATAATAATAATAATAATAATAATAATAATAATAATAATAATAATAATAACTATATATATAAAAAAAATAGGCTGATATAAAAAAACGTGGCTGTCAGACTTAGCGACGGAATATTCCCTCGCGAGGGAATTAGCGACCGAATATTCCCTCGCTAATTAGCGAGGGATTCAAATTCCTCGCTAATTCCCACTAGCGAGGAGCAATTTAGCGAGGGACTGATTCCGTCGCTAATGGGAATTAGCGACGGATTTGGGGAATTTAGCGAGGGAAAAATCCCTCGTTAATGGGCAATTTTTTGTAGTGAATCATATTAGTGGTTTCACCAGAGACTTGCAGGACCATTACTGAAATGCTTAACAAGTAGGTAACTTCTTGTTTGTTGTAATGTAAGGATTCTCCCATGAGGATTAAACTGAAATTAGGATAAAGGAAGAACAAATAGTTGTCATTCCTGATAAATATTATCAGATACGTTAACTAAATCTTTTACATGTAATGATGTCAAGGTACATATTTTTTGCTGATTAGGTAGAGATTCAAGACATCACTAAGCAAACCAACTTATTTGTTAGGTGGGACCCAAAAGTTGCCTAGTAAGACATTGTCATACTTATTTAATTTTTGGAATGACTAAGTTGATAATTTTCAATGTAATGGAATGAACAGGTGATGGAGAACTTGAACTTAAGTGATCTTGTTGGAAAACCATATGGCACTCCTCAACATTTTAATGTGAGTTTGAACAAATTTGTTATCTTTTGTGAAAAATACTTTGTGACTAATTACTAGTTTTCTTGGCTATAATGATATAAATGGTTATGTGTGTCTCCAGCATAGGGGTTGGAAATATCATCTTTGAAGGTGGTTTTTCATTGATGTCTCCAGCGGCTGTTCCGTCTGTCTGGAAAGCTATTCTTGCTTAAGGGGCCGTCCCAATGGGTTCTAATGGTTGGAATAAATTGCGGGTTATTCAAGGTAGTGAATTGTTTAGATTATCTGCACAATTCCATGCTTATATTTTGTAGTTATTTCCTTTTATTTTCTTATAAATATATACTACTTTTACATGACATATTATTCAAGGTAGTGAATCTGATAATGTAGTTATTTATTTCATAGAAACTGCATCAGGCTACATGCATGCTATATTATTCAACTTTTAGAACTAATAACAGTCGATCTAATGTGTATAACTCTAAGATGAGACTTACAATGGAACATGCAGAGATGACCTAAGAACGAGAGGGAGTTGTAACTGACAGGACAGATGGAAAGTGTCACAATGGAAAGTGTTTGCGACGAGCGTTTTGGCGACGAAATTTTGTCCGTCGGAAATGGCCATTTGCGACGGAATTTTCTACATTCACTACAAGAAATTCGCTGTTTTGCGACGGCCATTTCCGTCGCAAATTAACCTATTTCCGTCGCAAACTAGCATTTCTGACGGACTTTGCGACGGACCTAATTCGGTCGCAAAAACGCTCGTCGCAAATCTTTTGCCACGGAATTTTCCGTCGCAAATACTTCCGTCGCAACGCCGTCGCAAATACTTCCGTCGCAACGCCGTCGCAAATCCGCCACTAGATTCCGTGGCAAAACCGTCGCAAAACATGATATCCTTTTTGTCACAAATCCGTCGCAAATCCGTGGCAAATTATTTTAAGTAACCATCAAAATTGTCGTCGCAAATTGTCAAAATTTCCGTGGCAAATTGAGTAACCACCAAAAAAATTCCGTCGCAAATTCCGTCGCTACGCAAAAAATAATTAGTTCTGGGCAATTCAATCCACGATTTCTTATATAAACTACACTAATGTCATGCCTCTTTGCAATACTTACCTGCCAATTCAATTTAGACTTCAATTCACCGATTCATACATACATACATAAACTACACTATTGTCAAACATACCAAATCTCAAATTATATCAAAACATACGACTAGCTTATGTCAAACATACCAAATCTCAAAAAATGTTAAAACATACAACTAGTTTATGTCAAACATACCAAATCTCAAAATATATCAAAACATACAAGTAGTTTATGTCAAACATACCAAATCTCAAAATATACCACTAGTTTATGTCAAACATACATAAACTACACTAATCTCCGGTAAACTCAATTCTGACAAAGCTTCTTCAAGTCCAACTCTGAACAATAAACCTAACAAATCAAAAACGATAATTGTTACTAATTAATTCATAAAACTAAGATATTTTGCACATTAATTAAAACATAGATTACCTAGATGTCGTCAATAACCCTCCCCACAAACGTGATCTCCACTGTCTCCATTATCTGCATCTTCGTTCTCGTCCTGCTGGGCGGGCTGGTTCTGCTCGGGCGGCTGCCAATCAGGTGGAGGTACTGGAATCCCAGAATGGTTAAATACGTATTCAAGTAGTTGTTGCTGTCGTGTAACCTGCTCCTGCTGTCGTGCAACCTGCTCCTGCTGTCGTGCAAACTGCTCTGCAAATTGTTGTGACATATCTTGGATGATCCTACGGGCCTCAGGAGACAGGCCCGTGCTCGTCGAAGCTCCAGAGTCTACCATATTGTCAAATATGCCTCATGTCCCATACACACGACTCTTATTGGGCCCTCCAACAGCCTTCTCCCACAACAATCGCTTCAGCTTAGCCAACTCAACGGGGTCTACTGGTATATATCTGATTGAGAGAACATCCGCTGAAACTCCTCCTATCAAATGCACAAGTTATAATCATACTCAAAATAAATGAGACATTTTATCAGGCACATTCATAATAACAGACAGAAATGTCTTTAACATTGAAATGACTCATATATTTCCAATACAATAGCCCTACAAATTCAATACAAACACACCAACTATAATCAAACACACCAACTATAACTGGCGCACAGATTCTACTACACTAATTTGCACATGTTCCTGGAATTTTGCACAACAGCATTTGGCAAAACCAATATGGCAATTTCAGTATTATACATTAACTATGGTTTCTCATATCTATTTCCAATACAATAGCCCTGCAAATTCAATACAAACACAACAACTATAATCAAACACACCAACTATAATCAGTAACCACCTCAATGTAAAAGAAAAAATCTGGAACATAGGTCAATGAAATAACTAAGCTGTTAAGAATGGATGGCTTCAAGGAGTGGAACTACATAAAGTAAGAAAGTTGAAGCAAAGATGAAGATCATAATGAAAGAGATCAACAATAACAAAATGAAAGAGACAAAAATTTAAGTGGGAACTAAATAAATTGTTAATGACATCTTTCTAACTTGCTGGAACTTCTTAACTGAGGTAGGTTTCTAAATTATGAAATCCAAATAAAACTAAACATGTCTATCAACAACTGAATTCCAGAACTTGCAATTTAACCCAAATAAAAGGAGAAAAAGAGAACTGCAATAACAGATGTAGTTGGAGGTGATCATAGGGTACTTAAGATCTTGATGGAGAAAGTGAAGAAGAATAGTGGTAGTGGTGGAGGTAGTCTTGTGGAGATGGAGAAAGTTTTCAAGTTAGCAAGAGAGGTGTTTGGAAAGGTGATGAAAAAGCAAGCAATGAGGACTGTGATTGATGTTTGCATTGGTGAATGATAGAATTGAATTAGTGGATTCATTATAAGTTCCTATATTTGTTGTATCTTTCTCGATTTTCTTTTGTTTCCTTTCTGCCACGGTCAACTTAAGTTGTCATGGCAACCTTCAATGCTCAGAAATTCAGTTTTATCGCTTAATTCAAAATAAAATTACATACTGCTTCTGTACAAAATTCATTTTATGCAATGGCAATAATCCAAATTAAGTCTGCTCAAAATTTTATGTTACTCTGTAACTAAACAGGAAGGGTTATGTGTGTGAAATGAAATTGTGGATTTTAAATTGCAGTTCTCTTTTTCTCCTTTTTATTTGGGTTAAATTGCAGGTTCTCTTTTTGATGATACCTAATACCATACCTCGAAATTGTGGATTTTAAATGGCAGTTCTCTTTTTCTCCTTTTTATTTGGGTTCTAAATTGCAGGTTCTCTCTTTCTAAATTATGATACATTGAAAGAACCCAAAAAACTAAACATGTCTATCAACAACTGAATTCCAGAACTTTGACACACTCCACCGACCTCATTAAGCACATCAACAACTCTCCTAACACATTCCATAGTAGAATCTTTATCCAAATCTAAAACCAACAAGAACCTAAATGATAAAGCTCCCAAACGCATATTTTTAAGGTTAAACTCATTCAAAATTGGAACCGTTGCTTCATAATTTCCCAATAACCCGCAGTTATTAACAACTAAACCACCTATTTCAGGATCACAAGAAAGCACGGGATGTGAAACCTTAAGCCAATCAAAAAACAACAATGCTGAAACTCTCTTATTTGCTAATGTTTCAAAAATGTCAAAAACTGATGCTATAGATAAAGAAACATTCATAGTGTTCAATTTGGATCCCAACTATGAAATACATCAAAAAGAGATAGGAAAGACATAAGCACTAATGGAAATTGCTTCGTGAAATCTAAAAGAGTACTGAAAGAAGAAGAAGAAGCAACCTGAGAACAAGACTGAAGGGTGTAGCGATTCTTCTGCGTGATTTCTGAAACTGGGTGTAGCGATTCTTCTCCAAGATACGATTTCTCTGCGTGATTTGATTCTTCTTCGTGATTCTGATATTGAGTGCAGCGATTTGGGAATTTAGGGTTTTCACAGTGAAATGAGAAAATGGGTTACAGCGACGAAAAGGGAAAAGGGAAAAGGGAAAAGGGAAGGCGATTTACCTGGTAGAGACGAAACAGTGAGCCACGACCGAAGAAGAGACGCGCGTCGAAGGGTGGAGCGGTGGCGACGAGTTCGCGAACGGCGTGAGGAGTGAGGCGGCCGGAGAACGGTGTGAGGAGTGAGGAGGGCGGAGACCGCGAACGGCGTGAGGAGTGAGGACGGCGGAGAACGCGAACGGTGTGAGGAGTGAGGAGGGCGGCGTGAAACTGTGTTCTGTGTGTCTGAGAGAAGAGATAAGGGATCGCGTGGATAAAACTAAAAAAAAACATTTGCGACGGGCTTGCGACGACGCATCCGTCGCAAATTAGCTACCATCATCCTTGTCCGTCGCAAATTAGTGACCAACGTTCCTTCCCGTCGCAAATTTTGAGCGGGATTTTAAGCGCCCAACTCCTAAACTCACTCGTCGTCGCAAACCGTCGCAAGTCCATCGCAAATTAGCGACGGATAGCCCTCCGTGGCAAACATCGGTAGCAATATAGCCTTATTCTTGTAGTGATTTGCGACGGATTTTTCTGTCGGAAACAAGCGAATTTCTTGTAGTGTTTTCAATGTTTTGAGAACCCGAACCGGGTTGAATCAGGAATCGGCCAGTTCGGTGTTTGGTTCAACATCATTTGGATTGCAGTCTAGTTGAGCCCCAAGAATTGGGTTGAACGAGTTCAAATTATGGTCAAACCACTTTGAACTGCTAACTGAGCTAGGTTCACTACTAGAAATCTCGGTATTACCTGCGGAAAATTTCCACAGGTAATTTCTGAGAAATTTCCTACCAATTTTGTAAATATGCAAAATATTTGCTGGGCATTTAAGTTGGCAGGTAATTTTTGATTTTCCAGCGGATTTTCTTAAGAACTATGGTTCGCAGGAAATTTCTAAATCTTTTTTTTTAAAATTTTTTTTGACTAATTATTCTTTTTAAAATTTTTTAAAATTTTTAAATCTTTTTTTTTAAAAGTTTTTTTGACTAATTAGGCTTTTAAAATTTTTAAATTTAAATTTTTAAATTTAAATTTTTAAATTTAAATTTTAAAATTTTAAAATTTTTAAAGTTTTTTAAAAATTTTAAATCTTTTTAAAACTGATATTATAATTTTTTTAAAACTGATATTATAATTTTAAAAAAAACCTCACCAAACTTCGATCTTCACTCTCACAGTCTCACTCACTCACTCAAGCTTCGATCTTCACTTCGTTTGCACTCTCACTCACTCTCGTTGGCCATTAATTCACTTCGTTCTTGGCTCTCACTCAAGGAATTGATCCACCAATCTTCAATCTTCAATCTTCGCTCTCACTCACCGATCGTCTCTTCGTCTTCTTCGATCAGAGAAAAAAACCCTAAATCTTCTTCGTTCCTATCATCGTCTTCTTTCACCGATCGTGAAATTGAAGCTTCAACGATGTGAACCGTCACACTCACCTCGCGCTCCATCTTCGTTCTGGTTCGTCGTCTTCGTTCTGGTTCGTGCTCCGCCTTCTTCAACCGATCGTGAAATTGAAGCTTCATCGTCTTCATTCTAGTTCGTGCTCGTCTTCATTCTGGTCCGTGCTCGTCTTCGTCCTTGTTCGTGCTCTCGCTCCTGATTTCATCTTCTTTTGTGAAGGTAACCCTAAATCTGTGCTCTCATCTCTTGCGATCATGCTCTACACTTTTTCTGAGAAATTTATTTATGTTAGTTCTTTCCTTATTTTTTTGCTTTAATTTTATGTGATGTAGGATACATTTTGCTGAGAAATCTGTGCTCTACCCTTATTTTTTTGCTTAAATGTTTGTTGAATCTGAGTTAATTACTGCTTTAAATGGATCTGTAGCACACCACATATTTGATATTATGTTTATTCTACCTTCCTTAAGCCAACTTGTTGTTTGACTTGCTTGAATTCCAATACATTTGGAGAATATTACCCCTGTTAAGCTATTCTTATTTCTTAAGTTATTGTTCTTATTTCATACCAAAGTTATTCTTCATTGACTGTTAGTATTTTTTAAGTATGGTCTTGTTTTGGTGATAGCAAGGTGTGAAAACAGTTTCTTACTGTTGTGCATGTATCTTTCTGGTTTCTTTAATTGTTTGAGTTGTGTATAACCAGTGACATGTTTGGATCCTGTTGTGTTCTGTTATGCACATTTTGCCTTTAACCTGCCTTTGTAGCACTGGTGATGCTAGTGGCTTTTCTTTTTGTAGAACCTGCCTTTTTCAGCTTTTTCGTTGTGTCTTTTTCTCTATTTGATCTTAATATTTGTGTCTTCTGCAGTGGATTTGGCCATGAAGGATAACAAGAAGTCTATGCAGCCAATTAAAAATTTGAAAAAGAAGAGATCCACACAAAGGCATATACCATGTATAATTCCCTCAGAAACCCTCCAAGCCTATACCAACCAAGTCACTCAAGCCAAACCCAAACCCAATCAACATCAACCCCCACCTCAACCCCAGTTCATCCAACCTCAATCCTTACATCAACCCCAACCTCCTATTCAATCCACACAACCTATGCCTCAACCCAAACCTCCTCTTCAATCCACACAATCTATGCCTCAACCCAAATCTCGATCCAAACAATCTCTACATCAACCTCAACCTCGATCCACTCAATCCATACCTCAACCCCAACCTCCTCTTCAATCCACACAACCTATGCCTCAACCCAAACCTCCTCTTCAATCCACACAATCTATGTCTCAACCCAAATCTCGATCCAAACAATCTCTACATCAACCTCAACCTCGATCCACTCAATCCATACCTCAACCCCAACCTCCTTTTCAATCCACACAATCTTTACCTCAACCCAAATCTCGATCCAAACAATCTCTACATCAACCTCAACCTCAATCCACTCAATCCATTCCTCAACCCCAACCTCAATCTACCCAATCTCAACCTCCACATCCACCTAAAGCTCAACCCCAACCTCGATCTACCCAATATCCAATGGGAAATGTAGTTCATTCATCATCTAGTCATGTTAGTGGAGAAGATGATGGAAATAAAATCCCGATACTCCCAGAAGGGGATGGGTAAGTTATTGTTTTATTAGCTTATGATAGCTCTCATTATGTTTTTTATTAATCACTTTTTCTTATTGTTTTACATAGGTTTGACAAACACAAATTGGTAGTTTCGGAGATTG